>OY757932.1:29032199-29179699 GCA_963585895.1 Sepioteuthis lessoniana | reverse complement strand
ATCTACAAAATATGATTAGTACTGTTAGGTTGGTTTCTTTGTTCAATGGCATATCAACCTTTGTGGGTTATTTAATGCCAAAGCCATCCTTGTAGGACAATAGTAATGCAATTTAACCCATAGCAGAGAGCATAAGAGGGTTCATACCCTTTGTAAGGGTATTATTTGGAAAGTGAATGTAATAGCAAGACTAGAGCTCAATCTTGCTTACTTCAAGGCTGCAGTCCAGCACATTAACCATTACACCAAGGAAACTCCCCTTAGTTGGTTCCGGATGAGTACATAAAGAAGACAGTTGTCATGTAGAATTTCAAAATACATGGATTTAGGATTGATAAATTTATATTTAATTGAAAATACCAAAAAATTTCAACAAGCAACTCAAAGAATTAAGTCATTATTTCAATCTGAACAGGTTGTAAAATATCTTGAGTAAAAGAGTTGCTGTCGACCTCGATGAACATATGTAACTAAAAATCTGAATATATAAAAATGAATACCTTTCCTATGGAAGCACTTGTAGTGTAATAGTTATTGTCATAGAAAGTGGACTCAGCAACCCAAGTTCAAATCCTGAACTAGGCAGTTTGCATATTACATAGCACTAATACCTTTGAGTAAGATAAGAATTCTCTAGCTATAGGCAAACGATAGGTTAGACTGGGATCTTCAACCAACTGGGTGGTATGTTCATAAAAATGATAGATACAGAATAAGGAAGATTACCATTCATTAAATAAAAAACTTCTGTGGAAAATTACTGGTTATAATAGCACTAATACCCTTGGAAATTCTCCCTCCAGCTATGGGTAAATAGTAGGACAGACTAGGTTCTTTAGCCTTGGTGAGGCAACTAGTCTAGGAGAAGGAAAAGTGAATTTAAACCTGTTAAATTCCACTTAAAAAAATGACCTTGTGTCATATCCTGCCCAAGCGGAGGGGTTGGTAAATATGATAATAAGCGAGTTAAAAAAAAAAAAAAATTTATAAAAATGAATTTTTAAAAAGAATACATATTTTGTAATGCACCAAGTGGAGAAAACTTCACCCTTTTTTCTAGACTATAAAAAACCAAGATGACTTTTCCATTTTTAAAAAAGTACTCGGGAGACCTGGGTTCAATCCCAGGTCGAGTCATACCAAAGACTTTAAAAATGGTACTTGATACCACCTTGCTTAACACTCAGCATTATAAGGTACGCTTCAAGGGTAAAGTGGAGCAATCCTGGGAATGGAGTAGCGCCCTCCCCTACACCTTGGTGTAGTAGCTATCGAAAAGGGAGCCTTCGGGTCACCCTCGACTATGGTCGCTAACTTTACTTACTTACTTGTCTATCACTCTTAATAGAGGTACTCGTAGCATAATGGTTATTGTAGGAAGTGGACTTGACTACCAGAGTCCAAATCCTGAAGAAGGCTGTTTGCATTTCACATAGCACTAATACCCTACAGTAAAGTAGAAGATAATGCTAATATCAGAGAGTAAAGTATGAATCCAACTATTCTTCCTTTATGGATAAACAGTAGGGCAGACTGTTTTGGCTTGGTTGGGTTTTATGGCATATCAACCATTGTAGGTTATTTAATGCAAAATCCATTTTTATACATAAACAGTTCTATTTCAAATAATTCAGTTTAACATACAAAAGCAGTTCTATTTCAAACAATTCAGTTTAGTATAAGTACACAGTTTAGTTCTATTTGACCCATAGATAGAACCCTATCAGGTGCTACCACTCTGGGTCAGAGTGGACCAGGGAGCGATGGCAATGAAGGGGTACTCTGCATTCCCAAATGGTCCAGCATTACTGGAACTTCAACATCACATTGTTTAGCATCATATCAGGACACTCTTTGGCGGGGAGGATCTTACCCCTCTGCAGAGAAGCAGTCAGTGTATTCTACAGCCCCATCCCATTGAGAAAGGAGCAGACAGGACTTTTTAACCTTGGTATGACAATTGGATAAGGAGAAAGAAAACTGAATTCAAATTGGAAAACTTGGAAAGGGATAGGCTCTGCCAGGCTATTCATGTCCAAAACATGAAATATATGTAGTGCACCTCATGACCAAACCAGGTTACAGGACTGGTAAATAAATGAACCATTCATAAGTCATTATCAGGCAACAAGTTAAAATGTAAAAAGTATAATGTTGTATCCACTTTACAGAGTGCATAATACTTAATAAATAACTGATGCAACTTCTACAGGTTATTGTACTACTTAAAGGGCTCCGCTTCAAAAACTTACTTTTAAATCTTTTTGACTAATTGCATATAGCATGGCATACTGAACAATTGAAACCACATTTGAGGACTTCCAAGTCAATAGAAAACACAAACAGAACATATGAAATCCAACTATTTACACATGGCTTAGCACAGGTTTGCAAGATTTATTTTAATGGCATGCCAACCAGTGTAGGTTTATTTTATGCCTTGAGGTTAAGAAATCATGTTCACTGTACTTCATATTTACATATTTTGTATCGATTTTAAAGATTTTCTTTCTGGGGGTGGGGGTATATACAGTCCAATCAAATGCAAATAATTTTTAAACAGATCTATTTGAACCATAGATGAGCCCCTAACAGGTATTATCACTCAGAATGGATCTGGGAGTAATAGCAATGAAGGGTTACTTCACACTACTCAGGAATGGAACCTCACCATCAGATGCAGTTTATCATCACATACATAGGACACCTTTTTTTTTTTTTAAGGAAGGGTATCTTACCCCATTGCAGATGGAAAAGTCAGTGTATTGTAAGCCCCACCGACAGGACGGGTTGGTTGGGTGGGTTTTATGGCATTGTAGGTTATTTAACGCCAAATCCATTTTTATGAAAATAGTTCTATTTCAAACAATTCAGTTTAGAATAAGTACACAGTTTAAATGAAAGTACAGTTTAATTGTGAAAAACATTTCTATTTCAAGCTATTCAGTTTAGTCATGCAATTCTAATTCAGTTTAATATAAGTACAGATTTTGTTTACACACAGTTAAATGTCAAAACAGTTTTATATTAAACAAATCAGTTTAGTGCAAGTACAGTTTCAATGTCAAAAAACAGTTCCATTTCAAAGAATTCAGTTTAGCATAAGCGCACAGTTTAAATATAAGTACGGTTTAATTGTCAAGAACATTTCTATTTCAAGCTATTCAGTTGAGTCAAACAATTCAGTTGAGCATAAGTATGCCATTAGTTCTATTTAACCCATAGATAGGGCCTTATTAGGTGCTACCACACTGGGCCAGAGTGGACCTGGGACTGATGGCAATAAAGGGGTACTCCGCATTCCCCAAAGCTCCAGCATTACTGGAACCTCACCATCAGATTGTTTAGTGTCATATCCAGGACACTCATTAGGGGAGTCTTACCCCTCTGCAGAGAAGCAGTTGGTGTATTCTACAGCCCCAGCCAACTGGGCAATGACAGGATGGGATTTCAATTATTATTGCACATGGCAATGAAAAGGTAAATATAGTTTTCTCTGAATCATCAAACTTACTTTATAGCGGCACAAATTTGAATACACTAGTCACATAACTGAATTTGGGCATGTGGTGGAGGGGGACTACCTAAGTAGCATGTCTTGGGCAGAAATAGCTTGGTAGAGCCAATCCCTCTTGAGCTTTGGTTCGAATTCAGTTTTCTTTCAAAACCTGTTAATATACTAAAGTCACTAAAGTGCCCAATCTGTCCTCCTATTTGAGCATAGTTGGATTCATACCTTTCTCAAGGGTATTAGCACTATTAGAAATGCAAACAGCCCTGTTTAGGAATTTGAACTTGGGTAACCAAGTCCACTAGTTACAATGATGACCATTACACTTCTATTTGATAACAAAGTTTTTAAAAAAGGCATGTAAAACTTTTAAAAACATGGACATTAATTTTCTTTATAATTATTATGAAGTTGATTTCATTTCATCTACAATTCATCATATTTACCAACCCCCTCCACTCGAGCAGGATATGACACACTATTTACCCATAGCTGGAGGGAGAATAATTGGCTTCATACCTTTCCCAAGGGTATTAGTACTATGTGAAATGCAATCAGTTTCGTCCAGGGTTTGAACTTGCGTTGCCGTGTCCATTTCCTATGACAATAACCATTACACCACAGGCACATCTACAATTTATAATCATTTTTATTTGTTTAGGTAATAGTAATTGTCAAGTGAGAGATTATTCAAGACAAAAAAAAAAAAATTTCCTTACATTTCCCTGGCAACAGCCTGGATACCAGAAGTGCCTTCCACTGACCAGTAAGTATTATCCACAGTTCTTATGGCCCATTTTTTAGAATCCTTATCAAATTCTAACTGGAATGTCTCTCTGTCTGTCACTTCATCTTGGTTGGCGGATACATCTACACCTGCAAAGAAAAAAAATCCAGAAAAGTCTTAAGTTTGCTTTTCATTTATATACACTATTGTAATTATACAATGTGTTTCAAAAAATTTAATATCATTTGAGATGTACAGGGAGTTTTGGAAAAATTGAAATCAATTCGGAATCTAATAACTTGATCAATTCTCATTCAAATGATCTTAGATTTTAACAATACAAGTAAAAACAATTCAAAAGGTAAAGAAATAGCATTTTCTGGAAAAGAAAAGTTGTTTAAACATTAAATATAGAATTTTCAGTTGTTTTTACATATGCTATTGAAATACAAGATCATTTGAATGAAAACTGGTCAAATGATAAAATTCTGAAATATTAATTTCTGAAAAACCCTGAAATTTCAGCCATTCATTTTTATGGATAGATATCTAAAATATTTTTTTTTAAGAGATAAAAATTTAAACACTTCCAATCACAAAATAGAATAGCTTATATATATATATATATATATATATATATATATATATATATATATATATATATATATATATATATATATAATTCAGTTAGTGTGGGAAAAAAAAAAACAAAAAAAAAACAGATTGTACAATTGGCAAATTCCACAAACTGATATCTGGGAAAAAAATTTCGTAAAAAAAGGGAAAGACAAAAAACACACGTGCTACTTGAAAATAATCAAGTATCACATATGTCTAGTTAAAAAAAAAAAAAAAAAAAAAAAAAAAAAAAAGACAATTATCTAAGCTAAAATGTAATAAAGTGCTCAACACATGAAATAGAGCTAATATTATGAAAATAATTCCAATATGGTCAAGAGCAAGTCTACTAGGTTTCACCAAATGGCTCTTCAAGATTGCTCTGGCCAGAGCAATACGGAAGAGCCATTTAGTAAAACCTAGGTAGACTCTTGGCAATGCAGGAATTATATATATATATATATATATATATATATATATATATATATATATATATAAAAGATACTTTTGGTAGATCTAACAAGATGATGAAAAGTAAATGGAAAAGTGGATATACTAAAACAAAGACAATGGATTCGGTTCAAAATATTTAATTTTTTTATTTTTTTTTATTGAATTGAAAAAGTTCTATCAATAAAAAAAGAACGAAATACTCTGAACTGAATCCATTGTCTGTGTTTTTGGATATCCACTTTTTCATTTATTTATTTTTTTTGCCTAATGAGTAGAGTTTCCTCCAATGGTCAGGGAGACTGGGGTTCAATCCCAGGTAGAGTCATACCAAAGACTCAAAAAAAAAAAAAAAAAAAAAAAAAAAAAAAAAAGGTACTTGATACCACCTTGCTTAACACACAGCACTATAAGGTAAGGATCAAGGGTAAAGCAGAGCAATCCAAGGAATAGAGTAGCACCCTCCTCAGTGTAGAAGCTATGGAAAATGGAGCCTTCAGGTCACCTACAACTAAGATCGCCAACTTTACTCATATCCTTCAAAAAGGATCTCGTGGCATCATCAAAAGTGGACTCAGTTACTCGAGTTCAAATCCTGAAGTAGGTAGTCTACTTTTCACATAGCACTAATACCCGACAGGAAAGGATGGAGTAACATTAATACTTTAGAGTAAAGTATGAATCCAATTATTCTTCCTCCAGCTATCGATAAATAGTAGGGCAGGCTGGACTTTTTAACCTTGTTATGGCAACCAGTCTTGGAGAAGGAAAACTAAACTAGATGTAGACCTAGAGAGGGATGGGCTCTGTCAGGCTATTCCAACCCAATACTTACTACATGTGTGATGCCTCCCATGACTAAATCAGGTTACAGGGTATGTCTGTCAATACACTTAATTCAACTTTCACTCCTGTTAAGAAAGCCTACCCTGCTATTTTTTTTTTTTATTTTAAGATACACTCTTGCCTCTCTAGAAAGGAGGACAACATTCCAGTTTTTGGAGATAAGATACGATTAAAAAAAAAACTTAAAGTGATTTTACTGTTACCAAAAAGGTATATATAAAGGACAGATTTTAGACAAAGGTTTGGTTTTGTTGTGTTTTATGGAATATTAACCCTTGTAGGTTATTTAATGCCAAATCCTGTTTTTATATAAATTTTTAAGTGAAAAGTTTGTCAATAAATTCTTAAATAAGTTACAGTTCATTTGTTCACACAGTTGAATGCTTTCAAGTATTGCTATCAAACAGTTTTATTTGCACAGTTAAATAATTTAAAGAAATACCATTAATCAAGTATTCTTAATCTAATACAATAATAATCATTTGTTAGCACACAGTTAAATCATTTCAAGTATTGTTATTTAACATCAATAATTCTACTTGATATTAATAATCCCTAGTAAAAGATTGAACAATTCTATTTGACCCATAGATAGGATCCTATCAGGTACTACCACTCCGAGTCAAGGTGGACCTGAGAGTAATGGTAATGAAAGTGTACTCCACATTCTCCAAACTCTAAGACCAGAGCCTCACCATTATATGCAATTTAATATCACAACCAGGACATTTAGACAAAGGTTACATCAATCACCAATGAAAAATATTCAGACAAAAAAGTGGTAATCATAGCACTGCTTTGTACAGCTGACATACTTTTGCAGATTTCAGCAAGAACATTTTTTCCCATAGAAATGTTTTGAAACCATCTGCGAAAATTCTCAGCTTTTCTCAAAGACAATTCTTTCATTATCTTTATCTCATATTGGCTCTTACATTTGGTCTGTGGGATTTTTATATATATATATATATATACACACACACACACAAACAAATGTAACAACTATTATGAGAAAGAGTATTAGATTTGGTACATTGATAGTTATAACAACATCTTCTATACTACAATTATCCCAGTTATTTATATGCATGGCTATTACATTTTTTTTTTTTTTTTTTACTTAGGATCAGAGTGTAGTATCTTGCTTTTAAGCCCTTTTGATTTGAAATCAGTTATGCTTTTTGACACAGAAACTTATGTTGTGGGAAGGAATTGTGAAGAGCAAGAGAGAGGAAAAGAAAGCTCCAAGAAAGGTGGGATGTTCAAGCTAGAACAAAACTGAGAATATATATATAAGATAAAGTTATGATGAAAAATACATCTGCTGGCTGATATCTGAAGTACAAAAATTGAAATGCTTTTAAATTCATTACAGGGAGATTGAATCAAAGAAAGATGAAAGTGGATGTATTCCTTATTCCTTTGTCTAACATTTAACACAAAAAAGATGTTTGGACAATCAAGAATCAGAATGAGGAGAAAGTTGAAAATAAAGGTATGAAATAATGGATAATCCAAATTGTCAATACCCATTAATTGACACAGGTCCTGAAAGTTCAAGGATTCTTTGTCAAAATTTGTTATTTCCAGGAAGATGGGAACTTTCTTTTTTTCTCCCTAATCTCTTGGCATTTTATGGCATATTAGTTAAGTCTATAAATATCAAAGTTAGAATATTGTAGATCACTTTGAGAAGAGTCATTAACATACCAGTAATTGTTTGGACAATTGAACCACCTTTTTTATTCTTAATGTTATAAACACATTTCAGCTGATCCAAACTTAATGACAACTTTTCTTCTTACAGGAAAAATTTGTTATTTCCTTTCAGAACTGATGAGAGAAGAATGGACTGTCCAAAATATTGCGCTAATCATATCAAGAATATAGAAGAGGTTTAATTATTTAAACAATTTCTGATAAAAATTAATATATTGACAGGATTTATTCATATATCCAAGACAATTTTTAAGGGAAGATATATACATTTACCCACTTCCTCCACCACAAGCAGGATGTCACACAGGGCCAATGTTTAAGCAGAGTACTGTTGGTTGAAATTCAGAGTTTTCCTTCTCCTTGATAACAAGGCAAAAGAATTGAGTCACTCTCCTACAGAGTAGTCACAAAAATCACTTAGGTATCTAAAAATAAATTTTTGTTGGTAATTTTTTTTATAACATGAAAAAAATTTATACAATGGAACCAGACATTGGCATAATGGTTAGAATGTTTACCAATGGCCTGGTAGACCTGGGTTCAGTCCCAGGTTGAGTCATACCAAAGACTCAAAAAAAAAAAAAAAATGGTACTTGATGCCTCCTTGCTTAACACTCAGCATTATAAGGTAAGGATCATGGGTAAAGTGGAACAATCCAGGGAAAGGATTAGCACCCTCCCCTACACCTTGGTGTAGTAGCTATCAAAAAGGGAACCTTTGGGTCACCCTCAACTAAGGACGCCAACTTTACTTTTTTACTATGAAAAATGTCGCAGTTTACTTTATATTCTCAAAAGAATTTTAAGGGCATTAGTGTTGCAAACATTACACCTCATGTTCCAGTCAGACCAAGTTGTAACCTTGCCGTGAGAAAAAAAAAAAAAAAAAAAAAAGGACAAACACACTAAAGACTGGCTTGGTTCGCTAATACAAAAGTTCATTTACTACTACCTTTCATTTGTAGTCGCTAAAGAGAGAGTAAACTGAACTCAAACCAAGTACACTGCTTTAGATAGACAGAGAGAAATAAACCATTGCAAGACAAGAAAGACAGATACATCCCTTGATATCCATTTTTCCACCCTGGTTTTTTTCTGGTTTAGTTCTCACACATGCCTGTCCAGGGTCCAGTTTTCACATCTCCATGTCTAGGCTCCAACTCTCCCTTTTCCTCTTTTCTATCCCACGTCCACTCCCATGCTTATCCGTTTGAGCTTCTTTCAGCCAATCACAGCCAGCAACCAATCTGCTATTGATACATTTCTATTTTCAACTCAGGGACCTGCTGCTATCCCAACCTAGACTTGGGGAACCTCTAAGTCTTGCTAGGAAACAACTTACTACTAAAACAATCAACCAGAATCTCTAATTATATTACATTAGCATGGAGTGAAACACAAACTGCTTCATCCAGGATTTGAACTCTAGTTTGCAATTCTATTTCCTATGATGATAACTGTTATGTGAAGTGGGAAGGCGGATTTGTATAAGATGACAAAAACAAATCCCAAGCGATATTTTTTGCTGTAGAACAACTTTAAATCTGTAAAATTAAGGTATCTATCAAGGGTTTTTCCCACCCAACATGGAATATACCTATTGGTCTGATTTTATGGCATATCAACCATTGTAGGTTATATATAAGGTATATGATTAGGTTATTCATATATATTCATTCAACATATGATTAGGTTATATTCATATATATTCAACATATGATTTGTAAACACAAATCATCAAATTAGCTGGTTCCAAGTATTGCTATGTATCACTGACAATTCAATTAAACATAAATCATTTGTAACACAGTTAAATGGTCAAACAGTTCTATTTCTAACAATTCCTTTTAGCATAAGTCATTTGTTTGCACTTAAGTTTAGATATCAAACACTTCTATTAGACTTGGAGAGAGGACCCTTTCAGGTGCTACCACTGCAGGCCAAAGTGGATCTGCGAGTGATGGCAATGAAGGGGTACACTGCATTCCCCAAAGTTCCAGCATGGAACTCATCATCATCAGATTGTTTAGTGTCATGTCCAGGAAACTTATTGGAAGCGGTGTCTTACCTCTCTGCAGAGATGCAGTCAGTGTTTTCTACAGCCCCAGCTGACAGGGCTGATACTAATTTGTAATTGTAAAAAAGATATCTGAAAATGAAGGCCTGTGGAGTCCAAATCAGAAGCAATTCTTAGGTTACTGGATGGTTTAGTTTCTTTGTTTTAATAGCATATCAACCTTCATGAGTAAATTAATGCCAAAGCCACCCTTGTAAAAAAACAGTAGCGATACTATTTAACTCATTGCTTAGGGAATAAGGGTGTTTGTATCTTTCACCAAGGGTATTAGTCTGAAAGTGAACATAATAGTGTGGGTGGAATTCAATCTCATTTTAAGGCCACAGCCTAGTACTTTAGCCATTATGTCAACAAAGACTATCTTAGGTTACTGAAGTCAGAGTTTGTAAAAAAAAAAAAAAAAAAAAATGTACAGACTTCTAACAAATTTAAATTGTCACATTTCAGAGATAATTTCAGTAACCTTTCTTTCAGTTATAAACCGGCTCATTGGCCTAGTGTGTAGAGTGTTTGCCAGTGGCCTGGGGGACCCGGATTCAATCACAGGTTGAGTCATACCAAAGACTATAAAAATGGTACTTGATACCTTCTTGCTTAACACTCATCAATATAAGGTACATATCAAGAGTAAAGTGGAGCAATCCAGGGAAAGGAGTAGCGCCCTCCCTACACTTCGGTGTAGTAGCTATTGAAAAGGGAGCCTTCTGGTCGCCCTCAACTTTACTTACTTTTTTTTCAGTTATATTTTCAGGATATTTCAAAATTCTAGTTATTTGTAAATTTTACAGAAAAACATTTGTAAAAGTGTTCAGTATTTAAAAAAAAAAAAAAAATTTGAAAGCAACTGATTTTTTAAGATTTTACCATAACAGATGGAAAAAAAAAATCTGTCAATATATTAGAAAAGAGGATTTTGAAGCTATGTGGTACAAAAATTATTTTTGTAGTGTTAATACAAATTCCCCAACAATAGAATCAAATTCAAAAAGATGCTGGCACTAATAAAATACTTCATGTTTTATGTATTTACCCAATCCTTCTGCAACAGACCAGGTGTGACACAAGGTCAATTTTTTTAGTGGCATACAACTGGTTTGTATTGAAGTTTCTAGACAGGTTGCCTAAGCAAGGCTATGAAAACACTTACCAGTAGCTAAGAGAGAAAACACTTACCAGTAGCTAAGAGAGAAAAGATAGATTCATGCCTTTCCCAAGGGCATTAGCACAAAGTGAAATACAAACAGCCTCATTTGAACTTTGGACACCAATTTCATTTCCTACAACAATAAACTTACATTAAGTGCACTTTGTGTTGCAACTGATTGATAAAAGGAAAATAAATTAGTACCTTCCTCACTTACAATATTGAGTGGCTTGATTTGGTTTCTTAGTTTAATAGCATATAAACCTTTGTAGGCTATTTAATGCCAAAACATCCTTGTAGAAGAACTGTAGTGGTACTATTTAATCCATGGCTATGGGGACAAAGTGGTTCATAAGGGTATTAGTCCAAAAGTGAACATAATACAAATAAAGTTTGAACTCACTCACTATGTCACAATCCAGTTTGTTAGCCAATACACTACTGGGACTAACTACTTCTCTTTTTATGATATTGATATATAAATAAAGGAGTCAGAGGAACTATAAAAATACAATGTTGAAGTTTTACATAACATCATTATAGAGCCCTACAGAAAAATGTTAAGATTGGGGGGGGTATTTAATCACTAAATTAATTTTTTTTTTTCTATAGAGAAATTCTAGTGTTTAACTTGTAAAATCTGATTATGTTAAAAGAATTTTTTTTTTTTTTTTTTTGAATCTTAACTTTTGAGAAACCTTATTAAAACATTTGGGTTTTTTGTTAACAACAGTGGTACTACCTAATCCATATCTTTCTCAAGAGTTAACCCAAAAGTGAACATAATAGTGTGACCAGAGTTTGAATTTACTATGATGTTGCAGTCCAATATGTTACATACTACACCACTGGGATTTCCTCTAGAAAAATATAGCAGTCACATAGGTGTGTGTGTGTGTGTGTGTGTAGAAATAGGATACATTAATCCATATCTTTTATACACAAGGATGGGATAAAAAATATATGACATATCTGCTGTTGATGAGTTTTAAACAATGAGATCCAAGCGCTACAACATTGATGAAAGAAGTATGCAAACTAAAGGAGAAACTATGTTGAAAAAAAAAACAAAAAAAAAACTTGGTCACATTCCATGGTCAGCCTTTAAACTTTTCAGTTGAACCTTGTAATACTAACTGAAGTTAGATTTTAAAGATTATGCTGGGTAAAAGGATATCAGCATAATCTTCAAAAATTTGAGCAATTTGTTGTCTACTTATGGATTTATCTGCCAACAAGGTTGCACTCCAGTGCACACTGCTAGAAACACTTAGACATGGTTGGAGGATCATAATCTACAAGGGTCTTTCAATAGATAATATGAATTTAGACTAAGTAGTTGGCAATTGGCTTAATAAGTAGAGTGTTTGCCAATGGTCTAGGAGACCTGGGTTCAATCCCAGGTCAAATCATACCAAAGTCTCAAAAAAATGGTATTTGATGCAGCCTTGCTTAACACTCAGCATTATAAGGTAAGGATCAAGGGTAAAGTGGAGTAATCCAGGGAATGGAGTAGTGCCCTCCTCTACACCTCAGTATGGTAGCTATTGAAAAAGAGCTTTCAGGTCACCCTCGACGAAGGTCACAAACTTTACTTTAGTTGGTAATAGGAAGCATTATTTACAGTTGCACCTTTTTCCAGAAAATCAATAGTCATGGGTCCTTTCACATCCCAGAATACTATCAACATAACCTTCTTTAAAGACTATTGCATCAGGAACTTTTTCTTTACTAGCTGGCCCAGTTAGCTGAGGTTGTAGAATACACAGACATCTCTGCAGCCCCCATCTCCAACGAGTGTCCTGGACATGACACTAAACAATCTGATGGTGAGAGTCCAATAATTCAGAAGCTTTGGGGAATGCAGAGAACCCCTTCATAACCATCACTCCCAGATCTACTCTGGCCCAGAGTGGCAGCATCTAAAAGGGTCCTATCTTTGGGTCAAATAGAACTGTTAGACAAATTTAAACTGAGTGCAAACAAATGACTTATGCTAAATTGTATTATTTGAAATAGAACTGTTTGATCATTTGTGTGTAAACAAATGTCTGTTTAATTGAATAGTTAATGATACATAGCAAAACTTGGAACCATTTAACTGTGAGCAAACAAATAAATAATGTTGAATAAAATTATTAGTGTTCAATAGCAATATTTGTATCTACTTCACTGTGTGCAAACAAATGATTAATATTGAATAGAATTATTTATGTTGGAAATACTTGAAACTATTTAACTGTG
This sequence comes from Sepioteuthis lessoniana, assembly GCA_963585895.1. Classification (NCBI taxonomy): domain Eukaryota; kingdom Metazoa; phylum Mollusca; class Cephalopoda; order Myopsida; family Loliginidae; genus Sepioteuthis; species Sepioteuthis lessoniana. The sequence continues at coordinate 29,166,363 of OY757932.1, read as the reverse complement.
GACAAAAGAATGAGGTCAGGCTTGTTTAAAAATGTATCTACAAAATGTGTTAATAAATCATACTTAATATGCGTATAAACAGGATTTGGCATTGAATCATCAACAAGGGTTGATATCCCATCAAAACAAACCGATCTTTACCAGCAAGTCAGTGTGCTTCCATTCAATGAACTGTCTTTTCAACTCGGGCTCATACTGACAAACCCGTGTTTAGCCCATTTGTAAATATTCTTTTGCATAAATTATGCTCTTACACACAACAATTTCTTCCGTAAATTTCACATGGTTTGCACTTCTCAGCCACTAAAAATTTGATGACAGAACTGTTCAATGCAGAAGCACTCTGATTTGCCACCATTTTGAATAGCCTCCAAATAAATATTTTTGTGGGATTAAAATTTTTTTGCCAGGAATCAAACAATGCAGAATTTACATTTATGGAAAAAAACAAAACTATTTTGCTTTTTTTGCAAAAAAAGCCTCTTATTTATTAATTGACCCTCATATATGGACTGATCAACCAGTTCTCATTGAAAAAGCTCTGGGGTATTATTAAGAAGTAGTTGAATTTGTGTCTGCTAAGCAATAAAGAAAAACTGAAAGAATCTTTATAAAAAAAAAAAAAAAAAAAAAAAAAAAAAAGTATATGGAATGATGTTACGCCTACTGAATGCAAGAGCTTAATTCACTCTATACCAGGACATGTAGAAGCTGTTATCAAGGCCAAAGGCAGGTCAACAATATTATTGATTTTGATATCCTTTGTGGTATATGATAAATACAAAATGTTACTTTTCAACATCTCTTAACAAAAAATTAAATCATGACTAAAACAATTAGCAAATTTCACAATATAAAAAAAAAGGGTGGAAAAATTTTGAGTTCATGCATTAGATATTATTCTAATATTTTGGCAAGTAGCATAAGTAGATATATAAGTATGTATTTTCTTGTTTGCATATTTTATTAAAGATGACAGAAAAAGTCTTATGTTCATGAGATGTTACAACTGTGGATGGAGTTGAAGTTGAAATCTGATATTATGACTCAAGTGTGTATACACACACACACACTTGAAAAGTAGACAATAAGCCTGCATATAGATAGATAGATGCATGTTCATTGCCTACTTTCCCGTCTCCCTCTCTGGACACTTCATATGTTAAGGCCAATACTATTTATGAATTGTCAGGTCTCAAAGATGGTTTTCTCATGAAAATGTTAGCGGGATGAGATATCTGATGTTACCTGGATAGTAACTATGCTATAAATTTTTTCTTTTTGGGGGGAGGGAGGTAATCTAATTTTCAGGATAGGATTACTTAACTAGAATGTTAATTAAAAGTATCAGTTAAAATGATTTTTAAATTTAAAAAAAAAAACACACATAATATTATTCATTATTTTGGTTGTGATTTTTTAGACTGTTGTCCTCATTATTGTTAGTTGAAACAAGGTTTCAGTTACTGTATCCTCCGGCCTTCCTCAGGTGTCCCTTGTTTATCTGGACATAAAAATGATTCAGCCTGGGATATCATTTTCAAAGTTTGACTGTCAAACTTTAACAATGATTTCCCAGGTTGAGGAAGGCTAGAGGATATAGCGGCCAAAATGAGTTTCAACAATAAAGATGAGGACAATTGTCCAAAAAATCACTACCAAAATAATACACATCAAACCTCAGAAAAATTCAGATAGATACTAATATTTGACCTTATTTAATAAAAACTAAAAAGTTTAAAGTGATATTACAAAGTTAATTACTAAATCCATGCTATCAATTCTTTTATAATAATATTCAAATATTTTGAGATGTGAAAAAAATCATATACTATACACCTAATAAAAACAGAAAAACTTTTTCTTTTTTTTATCTCAAGCCTGTTTATAAGAAGCCAATTAAAATTTGATCCAAATTTCAAATAAATGCTTTACTTTTTATTAATTAAATCAAAGTAGCTGAAAACCCACTCACAATAGATTGGATTTTTAGTTCTTATAAGCAAAAAGTAAAGTTGGCAACCCAAGTTGAGGATGACCCGAAAGCTCCCTTTTCAATAGCTACTACACCGAGGTGTAAGGGAGGATGTTACTTTTTGGATTACATCTTAAAAACAGGGTGTCTTTTGAGGGGAGAGGGATCTTCCTAAAATTTTACTCAAGTAAATCCACCAAACAGAAGCAACATCAAGCCATAAGAACCAAGCAGTTGGCTTAGCTTCTTTTTTTTTTTCAATTAAGAGAATTTTGCCAATCTTACATATAGTGAAAGTGAAGACTCCACACAGTCATCCTGTGAAGCGTCACATGCCTTTCCTCTGTTAAACAATATATATTCAAGCTTTTGTTTTTGTCTCTCTCTTCCATTGTGGACTTGTCTCAAACTCATGCACTTCAATCCAAACATGTAGTGAAATTCAACACAACGTGAGGTGAGATTGTGCAGACAAAGTGCATGGGCAACAGACGGAATTCCCACACTGGTATAGCATTTCCAGGTAACTGATACTAAACTAACCAAGAAGAAATATACAGAGTTTTAATAGAGCTCCAAGTTAGAACTCATTCCCAACAAACAAGAATGCCAAGCTAACTTAAAGTTGATTGGCTGTTACATGTATATGCTATATAATATGAAAGTCTAACATTAGGTTCTATTGGGTGCAGAAAATTTTTTTTTACTAATTACGAAGATTGTAATGAGTTTTTTTGTATAAAAAAAAAAACAAAAAAAAAACATTACAGCACACAAAAATTATTTTTAGTTGTTTGGTTGCTTGCTGGTAATTCAAGTCATTTCAAATGACATTGAAAAAGCTTTGTATACATTTTTGTTTACTTTTAGAAATCTCTTTATCCTATAGTATCATTTGTGTTTTCACACAAAACCTGTATAAACTGAATGCTATTTTATAGGCTAAATAATGAAGTGTTTTTGCCAGTCTGATTAGTTGATAAAATAATTAAAAGTTACCAATCAATTCTTCCCACTTACCAATCCTTTAATTTCACGAATGCAATAAACTGCCATATTTTACATTACAATCCGTAATATTTAAACATCTGTTTTTCAAATTGACTTGCCTAAAGTGTTTTTAAAGTGAGAAACAATTGGCCAATTCAGTTTTCTTCTCTTGTGGCTTTCTAAGATTGTTGTACAAGATCTTTTTCCCCCAAAACTGGCCATAAAGTTCTACTCTTTTTTTTTTCTATTTGGGTCTCTGTTAGCCGCTATTTAAAAAAAAAATAGCATCCTATTCTTCCTATGTTCAGATTGGCTGAGCAGTTTCCAGAATCCTGGATCCAAAACCAGCAGAGAGTACATTATGATCCTTTATCTGTTCTTGCATTAAAGAATACATTCTTTAACCAGAGTAAGCAGAACATTATTTAAGAAAGATATATTCAGAAAATTACAACGCTGATAGAATATTATCATCATGTATTATAACGTGGAGGTGCTACATAGACATAAACCTTTATCAACTTATAAATTAGGAAGTTCCTGTAGTATGATGGCATATTTAATTAGTCAAGTTAATTTTTCAAATTCAGAAACAGTTTTCTAAAAAAAAAATTAAATTAAATTAAAAAAATAAATTTGATTTATGGCATATCAACTCCTCATGGGTTATTTGATATCTAAAAGATTAACTATATACATTTATATTTACAAGTTTTGTGTAGTTTTTTTTTCACATTGTTATACATCAAGTTATCCTATCTAATAGAAAAATTTCACCTGCAGATGTCAATGAAGGTTTGGTTTCTTTGTTTAATGGCATATCAAACTTAAAAGGTTATTTAATGCCAAAACCATCCTGACAAAAAACAAATCCTGGAGTGGTAGTATAGCTGAGGAGATATGGGGAAATGTATAAACCCCCTTAAGTATTAGTCCTAAAGTGAATGCAGTTGTGCAAAGGGAATTTAGATGATCTTACTAAAGGATGACATTGAAAAAACTGATTACTGGAATAAAAAAAAAAAAAAATTTTTTAAATACTTTTAAAAATGAAAAAACTAGTAATTTAGTGTTTTGTGTGATAAAATATAGTCCAAGTAAATATTTTTAGTTATTTGTACCCTAAGCTCTTTATGTTTGTTCTTGGAGGATGCTTTACATTAAAATAGGTCGCACAGTATTTCCTCTAGTGAAATTGTAGATCTGTTCAGTTGTAACTTGACTGTCCATTTTCTAAGATTAATTAGTTTGGTTTGGTTGGGTTTTATGGCACATCAACCATTGTAGGTTATTTAATGCCAAATCCATTTTCATACATATGAACAGTTCTTTTTCAAACAATTCAGTTCAGCATAAGTTCAGTTTAAATGTCAAAATAGTTCTATTTCAAACAATTCAGTTTGGCATAAGTACACTATTTAGCTCTATTTAACCCATCGATAGGACCCTATCAAGAGCTACCACTCTAGGCTAGAATGGACCTGGGAGCGATAGCAATAAAGGGATACTTTGCATCCCCCAAATCTCTAGCATTACTGGAGCCTCACCAACAGATTGTTTAGTGTCATATCCAGGACACTCACTGGGGGACTCTTACTCCTCTGCAGAGATGCAGTCAGTGTATTCTGCAGCTCCATCTAACTAGCCCACCAAATCCTGATTATACGTATATATTAGATATGATTTGTAAACACATTTTGTTGATGTCGTTTGTTTGCACACAGTTAAATGGTTTCAAGTATTGCTATGTAATAGTAACAATTTAACATCAGTCTTGTTTGCACACAGTTAAATAGATGTCTAAGATTAGTTTATCTATAATTTCATTTTTAAATGAGAACTAATTTGTTTGCACTTGTTTATTGCTATAATTTATACACAGTTAAATTGTTTCAATTATTGTTATCTAATATTTATAATTCTGTTCAATAGTAATCATTTGTTTGTGCACAATGAACTGGTTGCAAGTATTGCTATATATCACTAACAATTCAATTAAACATCAGTCATTTGTTTATACAGTTAAATGATCAAAGTTCTATTTCAAACAATCCAATTAGGCATAAGTCATTTGTTTGCACTCAGTCAGGTGCTACCACTCCAGGCCAGAGTGGACCTGGGAGATATGGCAATGTGCACTTCCCAAAGCTCCATCAGATGGTTTGAAGTCATATCCAGGATACTTGTTGGAGGGGTCTTACGCTTCTGCAGGAATGCAGTCAGTGTATTCTTCAGCCCTAGCCAAATGGGCTATATAAAAAATTAAATTTTGAATTTATGAATTTAAAATTTGTCAATTTTTTGTAGGCTATTTAATATGTCCTCACGGTCTATCATGTTAACCACTATGCAACGGGAGACTAACCTAGCAACGAAAGGGTAGTTCACACTCACTAGATTTCAAAAACTGGAGTCTCACTATCAGATACAGTTTAGTATCATTATCTGGATATTCCTTTTTGAGGAAAGGTCTTAAAATTCTGCAAGAGTCAACATATTCTAAGCCTCACTAACAGAATCATATCTATGTATTTACTCTATTAGTTGTGAAAATCTTGGTTTACTAAACAAGTGGAGCCCAGTCAGCTGGGGCTGTAGAATATGTTGATTCCATCTCTGCTGATGAGCAAGAACCCCTCCTCCAAATAAGTGTGACGGATATGACACTAAACCATCTGATGGTGAGGCTCGATTCCTAGAGCTTTGGGGAATGGGTAGTACTTGTTCAGTGCCATTACCCCAAGGGCCACTCTGACTTGGAGTGATAGTACCTGTTAGGGTCCCATCTATGAGTCAAATAAAACTATTTTTTCATTTACTAGGGTTTATTATTAATATTAAATAGAATTAGTAGCATTAAATAGCAATACTTGAAACCATTTAACTGTGTGAAAACAAATGAGCTCTGTCTCATTTAAAATATTACCTACAAACTATTTGTTTAGTGTGTGTTTGACTCTTTCATATATATATGGTTGAGGGTGACCTGTAGGTTTCCTTTTCAATAGCTACTACACTGAGATGTAGGGAAGGGTGCCACTCCTTTCCTTGAATTGTTCCATTTTACTCTTGATACATAACTTATAATGCTGACTGTTAAGTAAGGAAATATCAAGAACCATTTTTTGAGTCTTTGGTATTACTTGACCGGGGATTGAATCCAGGTCTCCCAGGTCATTAACAAACACTCAACCCAATTGGCCAATTTTACTAATAAAATACTGAAATCCACAATATGTCCTGATTAATTAGGAGAAACTATACTGATAAGGTTCTTAGAAAATTGTTGGCATTTGCTTGATTAGAGTTGAATGCATTTTGTTTTGTTACTTTCATTTCCCATTATCCTAAAACCTGGGTGGGTGGGGGTTACTATTAAGTTTATTTCTGGGCTCAGAACAATGAGCTGATCACGACTGAAGATCATATATTAAAATGAATAAACCAGCAAATGATTACCTCCACTTTGTAAATTCATCAACCTCATATGTTCACACTAAAAATTTGAAACCATTTGCAGACATATTTTAAGCAATTTACTTTTCTCTCATTGGACCAACAAGTCATTATATATATATATATATATATATATATATATATATATATATATACACACACACAACAACCTCTATACTCTAGCAAGATGTGACAAGTTCGATTTTAAGCAGAACTGAAGAGTTTTAAATTCAGAGTTTTTCTTCCCCAGACTGCTTACCATACTAAGTTTAAAAGAACCACTATGCCCAACTATTTACCCATAGCTGAAGAATAGTTGGATTCATACCTTTCCCAAAGGTATTCAGGCTATGTGAAATGCAAACAACCTAGTCCATGATTTGAACTTCGGTTGCCATATCCACTTCCTACGACTATAATAATTACACTACAAATGCTACTGTGTGAGTGAGTGAGAGAGTGAATAATCCTACAGTTAATATGTTAAACAATAGAATCTTCTTAATATGTAAAAAGGATTAATTTCTTCATTATTCTATTTCATATTCACGTGTAATAAACAACTAATTTTTAGCCAGAAAAGGATACTTTTATTATAAATATAATAAAAGCATGTAATGAATGACCTAACTTTTGGTTTCTTTACTTAATGACATATCAACATATGTATTATTTGATGCCAAAGCTATCTTTATAAAAAAAGAGTAGTGGTACCATTTAACCCATACTGGAGAGGATAGGGAGGTTCATATCTTTCTCAAGGATATTAAACCAAAAGTGAACATAATGAGACTCCCCCATTAACCATACAAAAATATTTCTTGGGCATCCAATGACAGAGAGAAAAATATTCTAACATTTATACTTTCAAAGCTACTGTAATACAATTAAAATCAATCCAATACCAAAAATAAACAATGTAGTCTAGACCTTGATGTAGCTTACCATGTTAACTTGGATATTTCAAACCTACTAAAACCCCACCACTAATACACAGTAGCATTGATTACATGATTATGTATGTAATTGAGTAAATACACTTGAGATCCTTTATTTTATAAACAAAAAAAAAAAAAAAAAAAAATCATCTGACTCAACATGTTTCCGCAGAGTTGAGCTAATGGCTAAACAAAAGCTTTCAGTTAAGTTAACTAAGTTTTTATGTAACTTTGTTTATTATCTATAATATTTGTACATATATGAATAGGTGTTATAAATAGTAAAGAATGCTAAGTAAAATCTGTACTATCTTGACTAATAGCTTTTGTTTAGGGATAGGCTATGCAGGTTTCTTTTATTTAATGGCATATCAACCTTCGTGGGTTATTTAATGCCAAAGCCATTCTCCTAGAAGAACAGTAGTGGTGCTATTTAACCCATAGCTAGGAGGATAAGGGGGTTCATACCTTTCCAAAGGGTATTTGTCCGAAAGTGAACGTAATAGCGCGACTGGATTTCGAACTCGCGTGCTACAATTTCGCAGACCATCACTTTAACCATTACACCATGGGGACATCCCCGGCTATGCAGGGACACTTGATCAAAATCACGGCAATGTTAGGCCTAGAAACAAAGTAAGCTTTGACGTTTCTGAAAGCTATATCGTGGAGATGAAAAACTCCTCTAAAATCGTTCATTACGCAAGTATATACAATACCTACATATAGGACAAATTTTGAGGACAGTTTTTTGAGGCAAAAATTGTCAATGTAGACATAGATAAATTTTGTAAGAATGAATTTCAAACATAATCGGAATGATTATAAAACAAGAGTCAATCTTTATATAAGGCTGGATTAGAGATATGCATTTATCTGGCCCTTTTTGCACGCAACACGACGGAGTACAGCTTCTTCTATATTTGTTACCTTACCAAACTTTTTGTGTATATTTCTTTGTACACTTCAAGTTTTTATCCCTGCCCCCTTTTTTAATTTAAAATCAGAAGATACACCATTTACGTTTTGAGTAAATGTAGACCAATCTTCAAACATAGAATAAAAACAAAATAAAGATTACGACATTTTTTTTTCAATCTCCATACTCCTGAAAGTGAATTGGGGAGTATAAACAGAGCCATTTAATGTATTGTCAAAATAATATATTTAACCAACCCCTCCCCCATAAGCAGGATGTGTCCCTAAGTCAATTTGCTAAGCAGAGTATAGTTGGTTTGAATAGTTTTCCTTCTCCTAGACTGGTTACCTTGCTGGTTAAAGAGCACAGTCTGCCCTGCAATTTATTTACCCACAGTCAGAGATGGATTCATGCCTTTTCCAAGAGCATTAACAGATAGTGGAATGTAGACTGCCTAAGTCAGGATTTGAACTCGGATCATCAAGTGATAATTATCACTTCATGGGTACCTCTCTGACTTATACACAAATACATGCAATGTTAGGCTGAGTAAAAACTTCTACTGAATCTTTATGAACAGAATCTAAAAATATCTGAAAATTTTGATGGATGCTGTAATTAATAGGAAGGTCAGAAGAAGCTGCATAGCTTAAAATTAGTAAGTTTTCTTTTGATGATTAACATGTGCCCTAATTAAGGTCTTTTCTTCTGTTGTTCAGGAAGAATTGGTTTCTAAAAAGAAATTCTGTCCATTGATAGAACCACCACAACAAAAGATGAATTGTATAATGACCACAAAGCTAATTGGTCTGATCGTAAAGAAAACATCAAAATTTATGCTATTTCTAAAGAACCAATTTAAAAAGTCACTAAATAAACTAAAAATAGAAAAGCTTAAATTAATTTTTTTTAAATTCAAGGAATGGACAGATTCATTAAACAAAGGAAATAAAGATCTTGATTTTTTTTTTTTTAAATGATTAACTGATTTTAATGTCATGTCAACCAATCTAGGGTTATTTTAAGTCTAGAGGTTAGGAATTGCATTCCTTGAAAATTTATATTTACATTTTTTGTGCAGTTTTTTTTTTTTTCCCGTACTGTTATTTATCAGATATTCCTATTTAACACAAATAATTGTATAGCTTCAAGTAGGTTTGTTTTGGTTTTATGGCATATCAACCATTGCAGGTTATTTGATGCCAAATACTTTTTATACATATATATTAAATATATGATTTCTAAACACATTTTGTAGATAACGTTTTAAACAAGTTTGAGCTCTTTTTTGCAAACAGTTTCACTTATTTCTATCAAATATGAATAATTCTATTTACTATCAATCATTTGTTTGTACACAGTTGAATATTTTCAAGTACTGCTATTTAACACTAGCAATTCAATTAAATATCAGTCATTTATTCACACAGTTAAATGATCAAACAGTTCTATTTCAAACATTTCAGTTTAGCATAAGTCAACAAAGTTAAATGGTTTCAAGTATTGCTAGGTATCAATAACAATTCAATTAAACATTGGTCATTTATTTATACACAGTTAAACGATCAGACAGTTCTATTTCAAGCAATTCAGTTTTTGCTAAGCCTCCTGGCATGAACCTAGGTTATATTGCTACTCATTGACAAAGTGCAATGTGAGTCCATGGTAGTCTCCCAGCACGTATGCCAGGTGACCATTGCTTGTTAAAGCTTAACTAGACCCGAGGGTTCAGTATCTATGCTTGTCATAGATAGACATTCCATCTAGCATGAATGCCAATCAGTAATTATTTCTATTTAATAATTTTTTTTGCATTCAGTTAAATGGTTTCAAGTAACTAATAACAATGATAATCCTTAGTAAACAATTATAGCTTCAAGTAACTATTCTTAATACAAATAATTTACAGTTATATGGCATCAAGTATTCCTAAGTAATATATTCTTTAGTCTGTACAAGCAGAACATTATTTAAGGTACAATCAAAACTACTACACTGATAGAATATTATATGTTTACATCACAACATGGTTGTGAGAGAACAAACATGAACCTTCAATTTAGTAATCCTCACAAAACAGTTTAATTTTACTAACTTTTAACCAGTCAACATTTTCTAAAATTTAGAATTATAGGTTTGTTTTAGTTAATTTTTTTTAAAAGCATATAAACCCCACATTGGTTATTCAATGCAGAAATTTGATACAAATAATCATATGGTTTGAATATTACTCTCTAAAACTAAAAATTTAAAAATCTAATCAATGAAAGGACCCTAATAGACACTACCACACCAAGTCAGAGTGGACCTGGGAGTAATGGGAATTTAAAAAAATTTTTTTATAAAATTTCATTAACCTTTACTGTATATATTCATGTATAAATAAATCTTTGATAAGGTAATTCTTAATTTGTTAGCCATAAAATCATTAATTTATGGAATCAAATTTCTGAAATCCAACTTGGTTTCACATTATCATCGAAGCATTCTGACAGCATGGGTTCCCTTGACTCTTATCAACTGTTCCTTTCAGTCCTCTAAGATTGTACCCAGTATCTGCACCGATCTAATGGATGTAAGTTTTTGCTAATTGGCCAACACTGAAGTGTCCATGTGCAAAAGTTCATAGAAGAATGTTGTTTAATTCTCTGGCAGTGACCAGCATATCTTCCTAATCTTACTTGTATGATTTGTAAGATGAGAGTTAAGTGGTCATACACCTGCTGTTTTTGTAGAGTGTTGCTTCCAAGATTTGTTTAAAAACAGCATGAAGCATCCTTGTGGTAGGTTGGGTTTAATGACACATCAACCTTTGTAGGTTATTTAACACCAAATCCATTTTATGCAAATAGTTCTATTTCAAACAAATCAGTTTAGCATAAGTACAGAGCTAATTCAGTTTAGTATAAGTACATATTTTGTTTACACAGATGTCAAAACAGTTCTATATATATAACAATTCAGTTTAGTGTAAGCACAGTTTCAATGTCAAAAACAGTTCAATTTCAAACAATTCAGTTTAGCATAAGCACGCAGTTTAAATACAAGTACAGTTTAATTGTGAAAAACATTTCTATTTCAAGCTATTCAGTTTAGTCAAACAGTTCTAATTCAAACAATTCAGTTTAGCATAAATATGCAGTTTAGTTCTATTTATCCCATAGATAGGGCTCTATCAGGTGCTATCATTCCAGGCCAGAGTGGACCTAGGAGCAATGGCCATGAAAGGGTGCTCCGCATTCCCCAAGGCCCCAGCATCACTGGAACCTCACCATTAGATTGTTTTGTGTCATATCCAGGACACTCATTGGGGGGGGGGGGTCCTTACCTCTCTGCAGAAGTGCAGTCGGTGTATTCTACAGCCCCAGCTAACTGGGCAAAGCATCCTTGTGTAGTTCCTATCAAGTTTTCGAGTTATCCTCTATGTTTGGATTCAACCATACAACATTATTATAAATCTTTTCTTAAAAATTAGGCCTTCAAAATTTAACCACAATAGAAGGATCTAGACAATGATATTAAGACTGAATTTGTGGTTATTAGAAACTTGTCAAAAAGCAATGCAAATATATTTAACCAACAACTTTGTAAAATTCAGTGGGCAGCAAATATACCTTCTACATTTTAAACTGTCTCCAATGTGGTACAAGTTAACTTGGGCAAGTGGAAATGGTAGCTCCATCTAGCAAATGTCTTATCATTTCCCTCCCCTAGGTATGATCAGTTATAATCCTTCTTGAATTGATACACATGAAGCAGTTGCAAAGTTTAAGACTGGTAAATCCAATTGTTACACAGTTTTTTTGGACTCATTTCATGTTATGGTAGAATGATGCTGTTCCAGATAGAAAATAAATACTGCTATGGCTTGGAAATTATATCTGGAACTGTATCATTTCAACCTAACATGAAATTAACACAAAAAGCAATTACAGATTCACCATTCTTAAAGATCATTTAAACAGCAAATGCATGGTGCGCACTGGTCCAAACCATGATTTTAACTCATAATACCTGAAAAAAAATAAATAAAAAGATCTAAAAAAAAAAAATTTATATATATATATATATATATATATATATATATATATATATATATAAATAAAATATGTTAAGACATTAGCTAGATGGAGCTACCATTGCTACTTGCCAAGGTTCATTTTCATCATACAGGTGACACATTAAAATGTAGGAAGTATTTCTGTTACACTCTGTATAAGGCTGTAACTATTAAGAGTTTAATGATATCAAAAGCAAAAAATAGACAGGCTTATCCAAGGACACAGGATGGAGGCTTCAGGGACATGGAAGGGGTAAAATCTGACATTTATTTTATATATATATATATATATATATATATATATATATATATTTGAGAGAGCAAGAGCTGGATTATAAAGTAGAGATTAGGTAAATAACTTAATTGCTGTCTATCTTCAAAACATTAGATATTTTGCCATAAGGTATTAGTAAGCTATAATAACATAAATAATTGCAAGTTGTTTGTAGCTTCAGAGAAAAAAAATGAAAAGAGCAAGGAAAAAAGAAGGAAAGATTTCTACAAAGGATAGATTCAACTTGTAAGACAGCTGTTCCCCAGAAGAAAAATTCTCTAAAAAGATTTACGACTTCAACATAGACTATAATTCCTGAAACATAATTTATTCCTATAAGACAGAGTGCAGCAGAAATAGTTCCCATATTTTAAACCGTCACATATATGGTGCAAATGGACTTAGACAAGTGAACATGGTAGCTCTATCTAGCCAATATCATACTGTTTTTTTTCTTTTTAGATATAATCATAGCTTAGACTAGTGCACACTGTTGAAATGGGGGGGTTTTAACACTGGTGCATCTAATAATTACACACAGTGCTTTTAATAGCTAGTACATCAAGGTGTAGGGAAGGGCGCTACTCCTTTCCCTGGATTGCTTCACTTTACCCTTGATACATACCTTATATTGCTGAGTGTTAAGCACCATTTTTAAAGTCTTTGGTATGACTCGACCAGGGATTGAACCCAGGTCTCCCGGATAATTGACAAACAATCTACCCACTAGACCAATGAGCCGACTATGGTTGCCAACTTTACTTTTTTTACTTTGAACAATGTGGTTCTGAGTTAAAAACTTCAGAAGCACATTTTCATTTATTAAAAGAAAAACCACTGGGAAGTTTAAAGGAAGCTATTCACCAAGAAGTGGCAGAAATATTGCTAAACATGACTCTTGGGTTTTTTGTCAACCTTTAAAAGCAGCCTGTACAAGCCATGGTCATATCTGGTTAAAAAAAACAAACTAGATAGAGCTACCATTGCCACTTGACTAAGTTTATTTTCACCACACAGGTGACAGTTTAAAATGTGGAAGAATTTCTACTGCACCCAGTAGTTAGGACATCTAGTTTAGAAAATCTTGATACAGATGGAAAGACCATAACAAGACAGAGGGGGATATGATTTTTTTTTTTTTTTTAAATAAACACAGCCACAGTATCAATATCTTTTTTAGGTAGATTTTTCATAATAATTTTTACCGTGTATATTTGCATATCATGCAATTTTCTGAGACCAAAATTTTAGCCTAATATTAAAAGGAGTCACACCATATGTGAAATACAAAATTTGTCTATGTATAAATAGTTAGACAAGACTAGGCCTAGGCTACGGGGTACACCAACAATTTCCATTTGCAACAGATGTCAATTTAGCGCCCCAAAAGTCATACGATACACAAGTATATACAATAAGTGAAGTACAGCATTGAATTCAGTTTTCCTTCTAAAGTGGTTGCTATAACAAGGCTGAAAGGGCCAGTCTTGCCCTACCATAGCTGGTAAGAGAACAGTTGGATTCATGCCTTTCCTACAGGAATTAGCACAAATTGAAACAATATACCGTGGATATTTGTTTATTTTCTTATAAATGGAAAATCAAGGTGTATAAGGTTTCATTTGGTTTCTTTATTTTGTTTAATGGCACATCAACCTTTGAGAGTCATTTAATACCAAAGCCATCCTTATAGAAAAACAGCAGCAATAGTATTATAGCTGGAGGAATGGTAAGGGGGGTTCATACCTTCCCCAAAGTAATTAGCCCGAGAGTGAATGCAATTGCATAACTGGAGTTTGAATTTACTTTGATGCTGCAGTTCAGCACTTTAGCCATTACACTGTGGGTTTTATGGCATATCAAACTTTGTAGGTTATTTAATGCCAAATCCATTTTTATACAAATAAACAGTTCTATTTCAAACAATTCAGTTTAGCATAACTACACTGTTTAGTTCTGTTGAACGCATAGATAGGACCCTATAAGGTGCTACCACCACTCCAGGCCAGAGAGAACCTGGGAGGGATGGCAATGAAGGAGTACTCCACATTCCCCAAGGCTCCAACATTACTGGAACCTCACCGTCAGATTGTTTAGTGTTATATCCAGGACACTCATTGGGTGGGTGGGGGTCTTACCCTTCTGCAGAGATGCAGTCAATATATTCTATAGCCCTAGCCAACTGGGCAAATTACACAATGGAGGATTCCCTCTGTAAGTGGTTGGCAGTGTATGGGTTAAAGTAAATTTTTACTTATTACATGAATCCCAATCACTGCCCATCATCAATATCTTTGACTAGTATTATCCTTCATCTAATTTCTATTGGCAGACCAGCAAAGACTTACATATATCAGCTCTGTATAGACACTGAATGCACTCTAGAACATCTACCAAGAGTGATGAATGATAGGGACAGATTGAGAGAGAGAGAGCCAGGGAACACTGTGTTGTCAGCAAGATTTGATGATAATGATCCTTTATCTTCCTAATACATTTTAGGGTCAAAAAAAAAAAAAAAAAAAAAAAAAAAAAAAAAAAGAAAAGGGGGTGTAAGTTAGAGACAACAGAAGCTTTTTTTTTTTACTGATTTTAATGGCATGTTAATGTGTCTAGGGTTATTTTCTGCCTAGAGATTAAGGAATTGCATTTATTGTATATTCATATTTAAATTTTTTTTTTTTTTGTAATTGTTTAAGAGGATTGGGGGGGGTACACAGTCTTATCAAATACAAATAATTTTTAAACAGATCTTTATCTTTGTTTTCTATATGTGCTGTTTCTATCTGTTGAAATGTGACAACTAAAGCAGAGTTGCTATAAAAAATCAACTGGAATTTGAAAGATGAAATATTAGTCAAAGTTATTAATGATGAAAGTAAGTTCTCCAATGATTTATACACTTTTAAACTATAAATACTATGCATTTTTGGATAACTTATATATTGCTATGGAGGCTCTTGTAGCATAATGGTTATCATCACAGGAAGTGGATACAGTGAACAAAGTTCAAATCCAAGGCAAGTTTGTTTGCATATCACATAACACTAATACCCTCTGAGAAAAGTAGGAATCAAACTATCCTCCCTCCAGTTATGGGTAAATAGTAGAGCAGACTGACTTTTAACCTTGGTATGGCAAGCAGTCAAGGTGAAAAAAAATTGAATTCTAACCAGACCTGGAGAGGGATGAGCTCTGCTAGTTTATTCCTGACCAAGACATGCTACATGAGTAGCACTCCTACAAACAAACCAGTCTACAGGGATATATTGCTATTTAATTCACATTTTATTTTCTATGTTAAGAGAAGATTAAATCTGAAGAAAAAAAAAACAAAAAAAAACGCAGGTACCATGATTGTACAATAAGAAATTTTATGTGAATTCATAAAGTCTCAGCAGAAAAATGCAATTTCTATGTGTATTTTAATACATTTCCTATAACTAGCTGAATTTTACCTGTTCAACCACTTCACTTGTTTATGACGCCTACCCACCCCTAGCACACATTCCCTGCCCCACAATGACTAATTCAGCTTCCATCAATATTTACATGAGACATTTTTTTCAATTGCTCATGGATTCTGATTTATAAGGCTAAAAAATGCAGGTCTTATGAACTCTTGTAGACACACACAATCTTATGAGATCAGACAGTTTCGTTGGTTGGTTGGGTTTTATGGCATACCAACCTTTGTAGGTTATTTAATGCCAAATCCATTTTTATGTAAATAAATTAGTTCTATTTAAAACAATTCAGTTTAGCATGAGTACACAGTTTAATTGACAAAAACATTTCTATTTCAAGCTATTCAGTTTATTCAAGTAGTCATATATAACAATTCAGTTTAGTGTAAGTACAATTTCAATGTCAAAAACAGTTCAATTTCAAACAATTCAGTTTAGCATAAGCACGCAGTTTAAATGTAAGTACAGTTTAATTGTCAAAAACTTTTCTATTTCTAGCTATTCAGTTTAGTTGAGCAGTTCTAATTCTGCTAATTCAGTTTAGTATAAGTACAGATTTTGTTTACGCACAGTTAAATGTCAAAACAGTTCTATATTAAACAATTCAGTTTAGCGTAAGTACAGTTTCCATGTCAAAAAACAGTTCTGTTTCAAATAATTCAGTTTAGCATAAGCACACAGTTTAAATGTAAGTATGGTTTAATTGTCAAAAACATTTCCATTTCAAGCTATTCAGTTTAATCAAACAATTCAGTTTAGCATAGACAGTTTGGATATTTTGAGATTTCAAGAGCTGTAGTACAGGCTCCATATATTTAGTACACGATTAGTTGTTACTTGTAAGTAAATCTGCAGTTTAGTAACATTTTCAAGCTTCAAAAATAAAGATAAATAAACACAATATATCAAGAAGTAAAAAAGTACATGGTGTTTAAAAAAATTTGATATCATTTGATATGAATTGGGGGGGTTCCAGAAAAACTGATATCATTTCTTGATCTAATAACTTGACCAATTCTTCCGGAAATGAGCTGAAATTTTAACAGCATATGTAGAAACAACTCAAAATTCTATGTTTAATGTTCTTTTATTTTCAGATATAGCAATGCCATTCATTTAAAAATAAAATTCATTTAAATCACAAACATAGAATTTTGAGTTGCTTCAACACATGCTGTTAAAATTTCAGCTCATTTGTTCAAGAGTTGATCCAGTTATTAGATTAAGAAATGATATCAATATTTCTGAAATATCTGGTACATCTCAAATGATATAAAAATTTCTGAAAGATCCAGGATATTTGATTGGTAAAAAACAAAGACCATTTATTAATGATATCTATACCAGGCCATTGGCTTAATGAGTAGAGTGTTCGCCAATGGTCTCAGAGACCAGGGTTCAATCCCAGGTCGAGTCATACCAAAGACTCAAAAAGTGATACTTGATGCCACCTTGCTTAACACTCAGAATTATATGGTAAGAATCAAGGGTAAAGTGGACCAATCCAGGGAATGGAGTAGCTCCCTCCCCTACACCTCGGTGTAGTAGCTATTGAAAAGGGAATCTTCGAGTCACCCTCAACTATGGTCGACTTACTAAGACAGATAATCAGCATAATGGTTATTGTCATGGGAAATAGAATCAGCCACCTAAGTTCAAATCCTGGACAAGACTGGTGGCATTTCACTTCACAGGAAGGCATAAATCTATCTATTCTTTCCCCTATGAGTTAATAGTAGGGGAGTCTGGGTTCTTTAGTCTTGTTTAGGTAACTAGTCTAGGAGAAAGAATACAAACCAAGCTTTACTCCACTAGAAAAAAAAATTGACCTTGTGTTACATCCTGTTTATGGTAGAGGGGTTAATACATACAAAGCCAGGTAGTGTTATTGAATTGTGTTGAGTCATGTATAGTCCCAAATATAAGCTTTGATTTGTAAAAGACATACAAGAAAACAACTTTTTTCCAAGGTATTTTTTGTTTCTATAATTTCTAAGTAATTATGCACTGGTAACTGTATATGACAGAAAGATAAAAGGTTTTGATTATTTTTTTAACAGCATATCAAAACCTCATGGGTTATCTAATGTTTAACTTTGATTTATTTATAAAAGTTTGATTTTAATCCTAATTATATATTTTTTTAAACTACCTTTTATTTGTCAATCATTCGTTTGCAGTTATATATCACTTACTCCTATCAAATATAAATAATTTACAGTTATATGGTTTTAAGTATTCCTATATTAATTTATATACAATTACATGGTTCATTTGCCGCGTGGGTAGAGTGTTTGCCAATGGCCCGGGAGACCTGGGTTCAATACAACATTGGGTCATACCAAAGACTTTAAAAATGGTACTTGATATCTCTTTGCTTAACACTCAGCATTATAAGAAATGTATCAAGGGTTAAGTGGAGCAATCCAGGGGAAGGAGTAGCGCCCTTCCCTACACCTCTGTGTAGTAGCTATTGAAAAGGGATCCTTTGGGTCACCCTTGACTATGGTCGCCAACTTTACTTTTATACGGTTTAAAGTATTCCTATCAAATATTAATTCATATACAATTATAGGGTTTAAATTAATCCTATCAAATATTAATTTATATACAATTTTATGGTTTAAAGTAATCCTACCAAATATTAATTTATATACAATTATATGGTTTAAAGTAACTATTTCTATTTCATAATAGTCCTTTGTTTGCACACACAGATATAATTTCAAGTAACTGATAATGATCCTTAGTAAACAATTACATAATCAAGTAACAATTCTTAACACAAATAATTTGCATACATTTATATGGTATCAAGTATTCCTATCTAATGGATCTATTGGACCCATAGACAGGACCCTTACAGATACTACCACCTCAGATCAGAGTGGCCCGGGTGTAATGGCAATAAAGAGGTGACTCCATATTCTTTAGAGTTCTAGAATTGGAGCCTTATCAGTTGTAGTTTAGTGTCATAGCTCTTGGTGTGTGGGGATAAGAGATCTTACCTCTCTTGAAAGGATGCACTCAGTGTATTTTAATCCCTACAGACAGAAAGAGAGAGAAAGGAAAAAAGAAGATCCTACTTTTAAGCAAGAAAAAAAATTAATATTTCATTTGGTTTGGTTTCATGGTATATCAACCATTGTGCGTTATTTATTGCCAAATCCATTTTTATACATATAAACAGTTCTATTTCAAACAATTCACTTAAGCATAAGTGTAGTTTTTTTTTGTTTACACATAGTTAAATGTCAAAACAGCTCTATTTCAAGAAATTCAGTTTAGTGTAAGTATACAGTTTATTTCTATTTGACCCATAGATAGGACTATCAGGTGCTACCACTCCAGGCCAGGGTAGACATGGGAGCGATGGCAATGAAAGAGTACTCTGCATTCCCCAAAACTCCAGCATTACTGGAACCTCACCATCAGATTGTTTAGTGTCATATCCAGGACACTCATTGAGGGGTTCTTACCCCTCTGCAAAGAAGCAGTCAATGTATTCTACAGCCCCAGCCAACTGGGCAAAATATTTAATTTAAAATACTGGAATTGCAGTAGCTTAAATAATTTCCACAACAAATCCAAATTGACAAGATTTCAAATCCAAACATTGGTGGTAATCATAGTCAATACACCCCATCAACCATTTCCAGAACAGTGGGGGTACAACATATTGGATTAATGTTAATGGCATCTCAACCTCTCTAGGGTTATTTTATGCCTAGAAGTTCAGGAATCACATTCACTGTACATTCATATTTTCTATGCTGTTGTTTCTTAAGAGATTTTTTTTGCTCACAGTTATGTGATATCAATTACTCCTCATACAAATAATTAACAAATAGATCTATTTGTCCCATAGATGGAACCCTAACAGATACTCCCACTCCAGGTCAGAGTGGACATGAGAATAATAGCAATGAAGGGGTACTCCATACTCCCCAAAGCTTAAGAACTGCAACTTCACCATTAGATGCAGTTTAGTGTCACTAAAGATACCTCTTATGTGTGAGGCGGTTACTCCTCTGCAAGGGATACAATTGGTATATTCCAAGTCCCACTAACAACACATTTGAAACTCCTATTCACAAATATGAAGATTTTTTTAAAATCTTGTTTATGGGAGCACAAGTAAGAGTAGGGGGATTATTAAGCTTTCAAAATTACTTCTCAAACAACTGACATATCCATTGTCAGTCATGACAAATATTAGCTGTTTATACTAATACACCTAAAGAGACACCTGGATGGGTTTGTTTAGCAAGATAACAGTTTTTACATTGACAAGATGAGCCAATTTATGTCAACGTTATTTAGACAAACACGTTTGTCAGTCAAACTTTTCAGTAATTAGCTAATTAGAAACAGTATTAATTCTTATATTAACATAAACACAGATTCGAATATTCATTAAACAAGAGTAATGATCTTAACATTCGCGCACTAATTAATTTCTTCAAAGTAACATCCTTTGTTTTGGTTTTTTTTTCCTCAGAAACGGGGGTCAGTCTACTTTCATTTATCTTGCAATAATCAATTAAACTAAAAATAATATGCAAATTAGCTCTAATCAACAGCACAAGTCAGATTAAAAGAGAAGGAAAAAATTAAGTGGATTTGATCATTTTTCTTTGAGAGACAAAACAGCAGGTAAAGAAATATCTAAGATTTGGTTTCTTTGTTTGATGGCATATCAACCTTTGTAGGTTATTTAAAGCCATTCTCCTAGAAGAACAGTAGTGGTACTATTTAACCCATAGCTGGGAGGATAAGGGGGTTCATACCTTTCCCAAGGGTATTTGTCCAAAAGTGGTCGTATTAGTGCGACTGGAGTTTGAACTTGCTTACTAAGATTTCGTAGTCTATCACTTTAACCATTACACCATGAGGCCACCTCCCTCTAAGATTTATATTTTCTTAAGAATATATGTTGAATAAAAGAGAAAAATGATTTTTTAAGAGGATAGCCAAGTAGTTAGTTGAAATAATGTCCTTAGTGAATTGCAATAAAACTCAAGTAGAGTTAGGAAGATGAAGGATAATACCAGTGAAAATTATAAATAAAAAAGCAAATAGAATTAGTAAGATGGATGATATTACTAGTTGAATGAACAGAAAAAAAACAAAACAAAAGAAGCTTCTATCTTGATCCTTTAATAAACACTACAGACTGAATTAGCCAACTTGTGCTTTATTTCGTAGCTTTGAACCAGACTAAATAAATAACCTTTAGAGGTTGTCTGAGTTGGGAGGGGTGCCTTCCTCTAAGTAACAATTAGTAAATTAGTTTCAGATTATTGCTACTTGTTTTGACTAAATACTAAACTGCACTTTATAGAAAGTTTATAAAACTTCTTTTGAGACATAAGTTTCATATTTTAATTTTCTGAATCAACGGACTTGAAGTAAATCTAAGGATAAAGCGTTTTTCTTTTTTTTTTTAAAACATGCCTCAAGTGTAGAAGACTGTCTATTTGCATTGTTGCAAATCCATCGAAAATTTATTCATCTGCACATGGCAAATGTTTTAGTAAGTAGAAAAAAAATTTAAAAAGTGAGGTGAAACAAGTTTGACCTGTGGTCACTTAGCCCACTTAGCCCCATTCTTAGTGGACTCTGATTCGACAGGCTAAACACTACAAGACACAGTTAATGCTTGATAACAAGGCCAGTAAGAGCAACAAAAAAGACCAAAACACTGTATACAAACTAACACTTTTACTTTACTTTTAAAAGTGTGTAAAAACTAATAAACTAAATAAATAGGGTTGGCAACCTTTTCATGAAAAAGGCACACGCATACACAACACAGTTTCAAAAGATTTGACATTATTTGAAATGTATTGCATGTTTCAGAAAGATGAATATCATTTATAATCTAATAACTTGACCAGTTCTTGTTCAAATGTTCTCATATTTACCAGCACAAGTAGAAACAATTCAATGTTTAATGTTTGTTTTTTTTTTCTTTTTAGGAACAAAAATTCCATCCAGTGAAAAAGAAAACGCATTTAAATATTAAACAGAATTTTGAGATATCATGACACATGCAATTAAAATCTTAGTTAATTTGTATGAAGAACTGGTCAACTTATTAGATTACACTATGATATCAATTTTTCTGAAACACCCAGTACATCTCAAATGATATAACATTTTTTGAAACACCTTTTACACACACACACAAGTAAAGTTGGTGACCATAGTTGAGATCAACCTGAAGACTCCCTTTTCATTAGCTACAACACCAAGGTGTAGAGGGGGATGCCACTCCTTTCCCAGGATTGCTCCACTTTATCCTTGATCTGTACTTTATAATGCTGAGTGTTACGCAAGAAGGCATCAAGTACCATTTTTTGTTCTTTGGTATGATTTGAACTGGGATTGAACCCTGGTCTCCCAGGCCATTGGCAAACATTCTACCAATGGGTTGGTATATGAGAGAGAGAGAGAGAAAAAAAATCAAAGTACTTTTCTGTTCAAACCTTCACACAAAAGATTATTTAGTAGAGTTCTGTATTTTTTGGGAAACTTTAACCATATAAGGTGTTTAACTTGCTATACACAGCGATTGTTCCTCTCGCTTGAATATAAAAAAGGAGTTTGTAAGTTTTGAGCAACCAATACACAATCAGGATATATTGACTTTTTCTTTTCTGAAACCTGGTTTCTATTCTTCTAGCATGAGTTCAATCAAGTTTAAGGATAGTGATTTTTTTTTAAAAATATCTCATGGAGCATTCTGCTCATACTTTAAGTTCTAAAGAGCCATTGCCCTAGGTAGGATTGTGTTTTTGGTGCGGGGATGATATTAAATGATTGGTTACCTTCTGGATACCTCTCTCTGAATTTGATGGATACCAAAATTGTGTCAATGGTAAATGAAACCTTTTAATGTTTTCGGGTCATGTTACAGTAAATGGATATTTCAAATTGTTCTTTGATTTAAAAGACATTTTACCATCTCTATTATTCATTCTCACCCTAAAATGCAAGCTATCATCTTGTAACATTCACCCCAACCCATCATTTTTTTTTCCCAAAAGGCCAGAAGCTTTAACTATGTGGATAAAAAAAAGGGGGGGGGCTAATCCTTTGAAAGAGAAGGCAAATTAATGGTAAAAATGGTATTCCTTACAAGACAGCCTAAATTTATTGCTGCTTTAACTGTACCCCCAGTGCAGCCAATTTTTACAATTCTTCTCAACTGGGGATTTGAGAGAGGGAATAGAGAAAGGGGAAAAAAAAAGAAAAAGGTGTGTCTGGTGGGACAAGCATTTCTTTCTTCTGATTACACAACTTCAAAAAAAGAAAGATTTACGGGTTAAAAACATGACAGGTTCACACCAAGTGAAGGAAATCTGGTTAGATATCAAAGAGATGATCTTTGAAAGAAGGTTAAAAAAATTGTCCAATGTTTATTTATACTAACTCAAGCTGAAAATTTTAAGAAACTGATTAAGCCAAATACAAAATATTCTTATAAAGTACTGATTACCTGTGAAACAGGAGCATATTGATTATTGATTTTTTTAGGTGAGGAGGTCTTTTTCAAGAAGAATAAAATAATAAGTATTATAAAAAGTATAATAAAAAATTGATAAAGATTTAAACAGTACTTTTAGTCAAACACTTAGTTGTAACTCCTGGAGGCACACAGTGTAACAGTCATCGTTATGGAAATTGGACAAGGCAACCCAAGTTCAAACCCTGAATGAGGCTGTTTTTATTTTACATAGCACTAATATCCTTGGAAAAGGCATGAATAACTATTCTCTTTCCAGCTAAATAGTTGGGCACACTGAGCTCTTCAACCTAGATATGGCAACCAATCTCGGAGAAAGAAAACTGAATTTAAACCAATTGTAGACTTGGAGAAGAATGGGTTCTGCCAGGCTATTACCGCCCCAAAACACGCTACAAGAATAGACCCCCACCCCCATGACCAAACCAGGTTACAGGACCAGTGAGGAAGATTATTTCTCATAGCCATAAAGGTAGGGTATATTAGGTTCTATTTTTGGAAACACTCATTTGAAGGCTAAGAACAAGAAAACTGAAGGATGATGATATTCAAACTGGTAATTCTCTTCACACCCAGGTGATATAATGGGTGGGTATGGTTAGCATGCTCCTCTTTTAAACCACAACTGTTGTTCCTAAGTGTTCTACACTTGTGCCAGACTAACCTAAACTTTGTAAATACCAATACACAACTGAAAAAAATTTTTAAAATGGGAGGACAATGAAGATCGATAGGAGAAAATGAGAAAATACAGAAAAAAGGTTGAAAGAAAAACAGAGGCAAAAGATAATGGATAATCTTACTTGCCAATATCCCTGAAATTTCTATGAATCCAACCAACAGAAATGAGCATAATATTTCTAATTCAGAAATGTGTTTATCATTATCGTATTAACCCTTTTGGTGCAGGATATTTGGTAACAAATATTAAATTTGTTACCTAATGCACTTTTGATCATAAAATAAAAAAAACTTTTTTTAGTGTTTCACAATTACAAGACAATATATTCTGAAAAGTAATTAAAACATTGAAGCAAAAGAAATTTGGGTCTTCTGCAACAAGGTGGGAAGTATATATTGTATAAATATGTTTGAGAAAATTTTTTTTTACTTGCTGATACTTAAAAAAAAGACTTCTATGAAAGTTTTAGAAGAGCTAAAATATATTTTTTTAATTTTCAGAGCCGGAGTATGTCAAATAAAAGGCACTATTAGTGGGTATATCACACAAGATCCATAGCTGACTGGGCTGTATAAATAGAAGTGGTCTAATACAATTCGATGGACCCCTTTTATTTTAACAGTTTATGCATTCAACAATTAGTTGCACAAGACTTGGATTTATTTCAAGTATTTCAGCCAACATACAACAAGGAGATCATACCTTTCCTAAGGGTATTGGTCTGAAAGTAAAAGTAACAGCATAACTGGGCTTTGAACTTGCTTACTATGATGTCACAGTCAGCACATTAGCCACTACGCCGTGAGAACTCCTCCGTAAGTCAAGCTGATGTTCTGCAACTTGTCAATGCTTTGTTGCTTGTTATTCATCAGCAGCCGAAACATTTGAAAAAAAAATTGAAAAATTTGATTTAAAAAACAAAGAACAAAAAGTGCCATAAAATGATTGTGCTTTTTTTCCCCTTTAATTACCTGAATTTAAAAAAAAATTTTTTAATTCTTTATTTTTTTCTTTATTCATTTATATTTTTTGGCTAATTGATAAAATCTAAAAGTAGTTAAGAGTTTTCCTTCTCCTTAATTGGTTGCCTAACTAAAGGCCAAAGAACCAATTCAGCTTCATTATTTACCCATGAGGGAACATGAATTCATGCCTTTCCTAGGAACATTAGTACAATGTGAAATAATTCCTTATATAGGTAAATATATATGTGTGCGTGTGTGTATTTAGGCAGCATTTCTTTGTTGAAGCATATTTGATTAAATATTTTAAACATCCTTTGTCTACATATTTTTATTTCCATCCTTTCAAAAATCGCCATATGGATGTTATGATATTCAGCTTGAATTGGCAAATAAATTTTCTGTATTTAACTGGTTCCCAAACACTTTCAGACCCCTCTAAGCCATTATTAGGGGATGTGTATATTGCAATGAAAAAAAAAGAAGCTACATCAGCATTAATAAAATGCTGTACTGTACTTTTGCAATATAAAAGGATCAAAATAAAAACATGCAAACAAAGGAGGTATATATATATATATATATATATATATATATATATATATATATATATATATATATATATATATTATATACACACACACACAAACAAACAAACCTCTCAGCTACATGCAAGATGTGACACAGATCATTTCTTTTAAGGGGAGTTTGCTGGTTTGAATTTTCCTTCTCCTAAACTTGTTACCATATTCTATTTTTGAAAAATTGGCAGGAAACCAAACATGAGATGAAGTGTATTCAATAAGGAGAAAAAACATTGCTCTGAAAAGCTGTAGCCCTTCATTCAGTATACATAATCAGGACTTTTTTTTTTAATCAAAAATAAAGATACCACAAAAATTCCAACATTTTCCATTTGAAAATATCAAGTTTCCAACTCTTTAGTTATTATTTACATAAAGGATAGAACCGAACATGATATCCTGAAGGTTGTATTTACTTTTTTTTTTCTTTTTTTTAATTTTATTTGCTGGAGTGAGGAGTTGAAATTTGGTTGGTTATTGACAACCTCAAATAAATTTATCCTACTTTGAGGTTTTCTGTCACTTGATCACCCTGGTATAAAATACAGGCATGCCCCTTATTTTAGAACTCTAAGAGATTCACATACTAACACAGTGACATATCACAATCATGTATATTGGAAGTGTCATTTTCAGATATATGGAGTGTGATAAAGTATCGAAACCAAAAGCTGAATTTAGCCCCCAAATAGACTTAACACATGAGAGCAAGATGCAACTTTAGTGTGGTTTAATTTCTTTTGTTTAATGGCATATTAACCTTTGTGGGTTATTTAGTGTCAAAGCCATCCCTTTAAAATACACTAGTGGGACTATTTAACCAATAGCCAGAGTTGGAGGTCAAGGAAGTTCATACCTTTTCCAAGTCTAAAAATGAATGCAATAGTGTGACTGGAGTTTGAACTCACTCACTGCATCGCAGTTCTGTACATTAGCCACTATACCATGGAAACTCCTCCTCTGCAACTTCAGTCCACATTACTTAAAAATTTTTCATCTTGTGCGATATACCCTCAAAGTGCCTTTTGTTCGATATACCCCAGCTTTAAAAAAAAAAAAAAAAAAAAAAAAAAAATTATCCTTAAGCTTTAATAAGAGTTGTTTTTAGAAGTATCCATGAATAAAAAATTCTCTTATAAAACCCACTTGTACAATATACTCGCCCTACCCTGGTTGCACAAAATCCAAATTTTTCCCTTCAAAATTTTAATTGCTTTTCAGAATGTATAGTAACATTGTGAAACTCCTATAAAATTTTTTTTTTTTTTTTTTTTTTTTTTTTTTTTAATGGCAAGCTTTTTATTTTATGGTCAAAAGTGAATTCCAGTCATTAAATTTGTTTCCAAATGTGCTGCACCAAAATAAACAAACAGCAAGTGAAACCTTAATCATCTTCAAAATAGTCACCTTCACACACTCACTCCAGCAAGTTTTTTATTGGTCAAAGCACCTTCTCTTTAAATGAAGTGAGAAACTTTTCAAATGTATTCCTTTTAATGTCCTCTACATCCCCAAACCTTATCCCACTTAGAAAACAAGAAAAAGTTGCATGCAGCTGGGAAGGGATCTGGTGAGTATAGGAAAGGGTTTTGGCAAAGTTTGATCAAATGAATGTGGGATAGCCAGTGAGATCAACAAGAAAATTTGGTCATATAAGGCACTCATAATGTAATGGTTATCATTATAGAGAATAGACATGGTAACCCAAGTTCAAAACCTGGATGAGGCTCTTTACCCTGGGAAAAAGTCGGAATCCAACTATTCTCCCTACAACTATAGGCAAATAAAAGGCAGACTCGGCACTTTAACCTTGGTATGGTAACCAGTATAGAAGAAAAACTGAATTCAAACCTAATAAATGTCACATAAAAAAATAACCTTGTGTAGTATCCTACTCATAGAGTGTGTGTGTGTTAATCTTTTGGGTGTACCTTTTTGATATAATTTCAAACAGTCTCTACATATTCACCATCCCAGTCAACACCTTCTTGGCATCTCCCACAAGTGATTAAAAAAGAATGTCACTATTTCTATGAGAGTATCTTTATTAGAAAAGCAGAACTGATATTACAGAGACCACCTGGGGAAGATTCCAGTGTGTTGACAAGATTGGCAAACAGATGAAGACTTTAAAATCATAAAAGAACTTTTATGGAAATGATAACTTTTTTTTTTTTTTGGAAAATCCAGAAAAACTTCCAAACACAGTGGCAAATCAAGCAAGAAAATGATTTAGAAGCAGGATGCTATTTGTTCTTGCTAACTGTCATGTTGCATTTTTTGCCTTCAAAAGTTAGGCAAGTTTTATAGCATTTGGGACATTTATCAGATTGTAAGTCATGGTTTGGATTGATTTACACAATCTCAGTTTACTGACAAATCCTGTCTTAGAAAGACAGGTAGGACAAGCCAGTGTCACCTGAATTTCACCTGAGGGATTTTGTCTTTCAGTCCTGTCAATATGATTATATACAATTGTCCCAGATAATTATTCCTCAAAAGTGGACACTATATTTACTGTAAATATTCTTACAGGTATTATCAGTTTGCATATATATATATATATATATATATATATATATAGAATACTTAGTCCAGTTAAACCGGAGTTAGGAGTAATTCCATCAGGACAAGAAAATATTCGTGAATATTTAAATCTTCCTGGTAAAGAGCTCAATGTATCAATTATACAGAGCAATAATTTCATTAAGAAAAAAACAACGAAACCAATCACAAAGGTTTCGTTGTTTTTTTCTTAATGAAATATATATATATATATATATATATATATATATATATGTGTGTGTGGGGTGTGAGAAGGACAACTGAAAAGTTCATAGGCTGACAAAGATACTCTCAAGAAATGTGACCAAATGAGGTTTATTTTTCAACATAGTTCTCCTTACAGTCCACACACTTCTTTCATAGGTGTTGCAATATTTGGATCCTATTGCTAAAGAAAACATTAACAGAAAATATATTTTACCATCAACTAAAAAAAATGTTTTATCTATACGAGAACCGACTGAAAAGTTCACAGGCTGAGCAAGATACTCTCATAGAACGTTATCAAATGATGTTTATTTTTCATCATGGACACCCTAGCAGAACATGAACTTCTTCCATTGATGTTGCTAGTGCTTGGATCTCATTGGTCAAAATAAAATCATCAACAACAGATATAACATGATCATATGAACTTTTCAGCCCACCTTTGTCGATATATATATCATATACATACAGAAACACACCCAACTTATACATGTACAACATGCACTTTTTCCCACATTTTAAGTCTAACAGTTAAGAGTGCATATTATACACAAGAACAGAATACCATCTTTTTAACTGGCTACATGGATCACCATATTCAAGATGGTATGACCAACTGTAAGTTATATCTATGATCTTAACTATTGTTTTATGCTGCTAGAATCTTTTTGTTTATTATTTTGTTTCTCCCAATGTGAGCTTATTTTTGCAACAAGCTTGTTACATTTTCATGTGAAAACATCCATGTGTTTGCTCAAAATAATGCATGGTTTGTTTTAAAATCTAATTGTATAAATTTTTAGTCAATATCACCTGGATAAAAATATAAATAAATCAAATTTAATTGCTACAAATTCTAAAACGTCAGTGCATATTATATACAAAACACATTTTCTTGGTGGGGGGGATTTTATAGCCTAAATTTGAGGGTACACATTATACATGAGTGTGTTATACATGAATAATTACAGTATATAACTTTTGGTCTAACTTAGAATTATTATACAAATAGCTAGGATTACATGAATATTGATGATCCTGAGAGAGTATTACAATCACAGTATACCTCGTTGTTGAGATGACTGGCAATGGGACAGCACAACAAGTATTAGAATATTAATGCAAAAGCATTATCATCAGATGCACTCTGCACTTGAAACATTAATGGTTCTGTTTTTCCAAAATTGCTTCTAACTGGTTTTGCAGTGAGAATTGGGAAGTGAAGTGCAGCACTGGCATTTTTTTTTACCCCTACAGGAAAGACAATTTATGCCATTTAGAAGTGTGCACACATGTCAAAGCAAAGCTCAAATCTATTTTTATGATTAAAAGGAATCCCAAGTCATTTTCAGTGAAAGAAGCAATTTAGGGAGTCAAAAATTGAGGCTAAATTTTTGTTTGTTATTTTTTAATAGAGAAAGGAAAAAATATTACAAATGAAGTGTTCACAAGAGACATGGGAATTAACAAACACTGAGGTCAAGGTTAAAAAAATAAAAACTTTAAATGAAACAATGGGGGGGGGGGGTGTATGAGTGCGTGTGCACAAAGGTCCACTAGTCTGTAGTCCGACATATAGATAATTGAATTATGATCTAAATCTTTCAATTTATAATGTTATTTGATTAATATTCATCACTGATTTAAGTGTTTTAACAAGGAATGACATTAGGTTAAAAATGTGTGAAACGAAATCTTTCTGAAGTACACACATCTTTATATATATATTTTGTCATCCACAGACAGACTGTTTCGTTCTATCAGAACTCTTCAGTGTGGCTAGACACACAGGACGCTCGAAGCCGTCCAACTTTACATTAGACTAAGTCTCAGACCTCTAGGCCAACAAGCGGACCACGTTGGCTAAGGGAATTTTTAAGGTATTTATTTAGCAACAGCAGCCGTTTGTTTACATTTTTATACCCTATCGGCTAGCAGAGTGCTCAATTCTTTCGAAGAGCTTTGCATTATGCGAGCGGTGGCCGACAATTCCTTCGCCAGAGTACTCAACCCATGAATAAAGGAGTACATTTGTTAAATTGAAAAAAAAACAGATTGGTGGAATACTAGCTCACCTGAGGATCATAAACCAGGAAACTCTCAGTAGTGAGTTATTTTTACATATCTTTTACATTTTTTTACAATTGAAATGTACAGAGATATTGGTCTGCATTTTTATGCATTGAGTGCTATAAAAATTTAATTGATTAAAAATGTTTTCAGTATTAAATTTTATATATATATGCGTGTGTGGGTAGAGTGTTCGCCAATGGTCTAGGAGACCAGCATTCAATCCCAGGTCGCGTCATACCAAAGACTTTAAAAATGGTACTTGATACCTCTATGCTTAACACTCAGCAATATAAGGTACGTATCAAGGATAAAATAGAGCAATCTAGGGAAAGGAGTAGCACCCTACTCTACACCTCAGCGTAGCAGCTATTGAAAAGGGAGCCTTCTGGTCACCCTCGACTACAGTCGCCAACTTTACTTATATATATATATATATATATATATATAATTATGTCTGCTTATTAAAGTATTTTTCTCTTGTATCTGTATATTTCATATATAATATAGAATTGGTAAATATAAAAACAGTAATTTCAGTTTGTTTTATGCTATAGCAACACGTGTGTGTAATTTAGAATGAGAGTCACACACAAGACTAAATAGACCAAATTTGGCTGAAGCACCGATTGAATGTTTGAATTGGTAACATTTCAAACCAGCTGTTAATCATTTTTAATTTAACACATCAATGCATATTTTTTGAATCTGACACAACCATTTTTGAAGTCAGCCAAACATAAAAATATTTGTTCTTTTTCCAAGATAAAGTCTTAATTTTTTTTGAAAAAGAGAGAGAAACAAAAAGCAGCCAAGCTGTAAATAAAAAAAAAATAAAAATAAAAAAAAGGAGAGACTAAAATTTGCTATCTGACTTTCATTGTTTTATTGAAAATTTACCCATTGTGCTACAAACATTGACAGCAAAATTATTGGCAGAAATGTACAGTGACAAATCCCAGATTTTTAAAAATCCATTTTTGATTATAAATACAAATGATTTAATAGAGTTTATAGGAAAATTCTTCAGAAGTTGACCAAAAATTGGAAATAACTTTAAAAGCCATAAGAACCTTTTTATTTTAAGAGTTTCATAAATTGTACAGTTCATAAGTGCAGCATGGAATTTTGATCTAAATCTTTCACCATACAATATTATTTGATGAATATTCATAATAAATGACCCTAAAGACAAAAACACACACACATATATATATATATATATACATATACACACACACACTAAAGGAATCAAGAATAAGTTTGTAAACAGATTAGCCAAACTTATCAGAAAATGCCATTGTATGACATTTTATTGAAGAGAATCAACTAGAAACTTTCTTAAGGACACACACTAAGAAATCTTTGAGCATTGTCAAGATTCTACAGATTAAAAATGCTTTCAGTACTGAATCATATATAAGTAAATTGACAACCTTAGTCGAGGGTGACCCGAAGGCTCCCTTTTCAATATCTACCACACTGATGCGTAGGGGAGGGCGCTACTCCATACCCTGGATTGCTCCACTTTACCCTTGATCTTACCTTATAATGCTGAGTGTTAAACAAGGCAGCAGCAACTACCATTTTTTTGAGTCTTTGGTATGACTCGACCAGGGATTGAACCCCAGTCTCCCGAACCATTGGCAAAGACTCTACTCATTAGGCCAATACCCACACACATAAATACACATTAAAATTATAAGTGTGCCATGCAAAATATAGTTTTTTAATTTCTAAACAGATCTCTTTGACCAATAGATGGGATGTTAACAGAGACTACCACTCCAGTTTAGAGTAGACCTGAGAATAATTGATCTTCAGACCAGGAACCATACCATCAGATACATTTTTTCATCATTAGGTTACAAACTTATCCATGTACCTATGAGAGAGAGAGAGAGAGAGAGCCTACAAACAAAATAAAAGAGTCTGTACAAAGTGCTTCAGATGCAATAGATTTTATCGACCAAAATCTCATTAGAACAAAGATGAGATATTTATCTGACTGATTTTAATGACATGTCAACTTGTCTAGGGTTATTTTATTTCAAGATGTTAGAGAATCACATTCATATTTACATATTTTGATTAGTTGTATAAGTTCCCCTGCCATAATACTCTCAAACATCTGTAATTTTTTAAAAGATCGATTGGACCCACAGATGGGACCCTAACAAATACTACCACTCTGGGTTAGAGCAGACATGGGAGTCAATGAAGGGCTACTCCACACACCCCAGATATCCAGAACTAGAGCCTCAGCATCAGATGCAGTTTAATGTCAGGACACCCATTTTTAGGTGAGTGGGGAGGTTTTACCCCATAACAGGAGATACAGTCAGTGTATTCAAAGTCCTGCAAATGAAGCTTATTACCTGGTAAGGAACAGAGAACAGACAAGTCAAAATATGCTAAAAACTTATATTTCAGCAAAATTATAGGCAACATTATCGGCAAAATTATATTGGCCAGCATTTTTTTACAGTGACAAATCCCAAATTTTAAAAATCCATTTTTGATTATAAATACAAACAATTTAATAAAGTTTATAGAAAAAACATGTCGGGAATTATCTAGTCAACAAGACAGTTCTTTTGTTATTCATTACTGGAGGTGCACTTAATGAAATGGCTATTGTTTTTGGAAATGGACGCAAGGAACCAAGTTCCAATTCAGGACAAAGCAGTTTACATTTCACTTCATGCTAAAATCCCTCGAGAAAGGCATGAATCTATTTTCCCTTCCTCCAAGCTATGGGTAAATAGAGCAGACTAAGTTCTTTAGCATTAGTATAGCAACTAGTCTATAAGAAGGAAGAATCTGAATTCAAACACGCACTACTCCGCTAGAAAATTGACCTTGTGTCCCATCTTGTTTGTGGCGGAAGTAGTTGGGTTGGTTTCTTAGTCCAAAAGTGAACATAACAACATGACTGGAGTTCAAGTCCAGCTTACTTTAAGTCCAGCAGTCTAGCCACTACATCATAGGGACTCTCTTGGAGGTGTTGGGTAAATACATGCTTCGTGGAGGCTCTCATTTTCAAAGTGCATATAAAAACAATAAGCCTGTATTAAACATGTGAATGACCACAATGCATAAATAAATGAAGGACAAGCAGAATTATAATAGATTTGAGCAAGTCGATCGATGCCATGTTGGTTGGTAGGTTTCTTTGTTTAATGGCATATCAACCTTTGAAGGTTATTTAATGCCAAAGCTATTCTCCTAGAAGAACAGTAGTGGTACTATTTAACCCATAGCTAGGAGGATAAAGGGGTTCATACCTTTCCCAAGGGTATTTGCCTGAAAGTAAACGTAAAAGTGCTACTGGAGTACGAACTCGCTTACAATTCTGCAGTCCATCGCTTTAACCATCACACCACGAGGACACCTCCCCGATCAATGCCATGCTTGCTTACTTCGTGTCACATTTTTATATCCAGGACACTTTTTTTTTTTCTTTTTAAGGAGTCTTGCTCTCTCTCTACAGGACACACAGTCAGTGTATTCTAAGCCCTGCTGACATGGCAATAAGACAAGAAGATTATATATATGGAGAAAATAGTAGATTGGAAAAATCCAACAAGATGTAAAAAAGATAAATGGAAAATTGGATAAACCAAACTCGGACAAACGAATTCAAATTATTAATATTCTGTCTTTATTTCATTTAAAGACTTCTTCAGAATGGTGGTTATTTTGAAGTGTATAGCAATAAGAGGAAATAGATAAACTGTATTTGTAGTCAATAATCTTGCTGTCATCCTTCAAAACTCAGATTTGTATTTCTATCTTTTCCCTTTCTTTTTATTTCTCTTTTCTGTTTCTCCTCCTTGTTTTATCGATTTCCTCTTAATGCTATACACTTCAAAATAACCACCATTCTGAAGAAGTCTTTAAATGAAATAAAGACCAAATATTAATAACTTGAATCTGTTCTTGGTTAATCCACTTATATATATATATATATTTAAATTTATTATTTTTCTTCTTTTAAATAAATAGGTCCAGTAAGAGATATTTTTTAAAGAATTATTTATTATTTCATTTTAACATATATGTATGTTTCCAGCTTGTTACTTTTGTCCAAGAACATTTAGTAATTTACTAAGCATTTTGCTTATTGGTGGCACAAGGTAATATGAATGGGGCACCTAATGAGACTCAAACTCACTCATGTAGTTTTGCTAGTTGAATGAGCAAGTTAAAGTCTCACTGGCTGCCCCCCTTTTTTTTGGTTTAATTTTTTTGCACCCAATTATGATATCAAGTATACCCATCTAATACAAATAATTTGCAAACAAATCTATTTGACACATAAATGGCCTGGTCTATATATATTATTAATAAGTATTAAGATTTACTGACATTGTAAAAGAAAAAGTTAGAGGTTAAATATATTACAAGCTGGCTTGAACAAATATAGCTGAACAAAGATTCAGTTTTTGCTGTTTGTGAGCGAGTCAGGGAGGAAAGTTAGGGTTTATTTATAGAGAGTGGAAGGAGAAAGATAAGGGTTTGTTTTAGGGGATAGAATCAGTTGATTATCTTCAATAATAAACCAAATGAAGAAGTATGTGTTTTATGGAGTGGTTCGGTACTTGAAAATCTACAGAATGCAGAGATAGAAACAAAGAACATTTTATATAAACGTCTATATTACCATCATATTTTGTTTTTATTACTTTCCTGATATTGCTGAGATTATTTATTCACTAACAAGCGGGACCTTTGGAAATTCTATGAAACAAACAAACAAACAAAATACATCAAGACAAGCTATTTAAGCAAGAATGATTTGCAATTTTATTACCTATAAATCCTATCATTGCCTTTACAAAAATATACAATAATCTTTATTATATTTAAGACATAACTTGTTAGTATTTAATTCTACCAAAATGACAAGATCAATGTATAGTTGCATATTCTATTTTATGGAAAATGGTAATGTTACCAAGAAATCTTTGAAGCTTTTTCTTTTCAGCCTTTGACAGCTTGTTGTTGGAACTTATCAAAACTTCAGAGCTCATTGTATCCTCAGAGCTCATCAGGTCTTCAGCAAACCAATATACAATATATGTTTAATATGCTACTTAGTGATGTTGGATGAAGTTAGCACAAAGCAATTCCATCAGAGTTGAAGAGAATGTTTTATTTGAAGAAGCAACACTCATGTTACAAGAATATCCCAATTGATTGAGTGGAAGGGCAGAAGAATATCCCACTTGACCGTGGGGAAGGTAAGTGGATGAGATAAATAAGTTAACAAACAGACGAAGCTTAAGCAGATTTATAATATAGATTTGAGCGAGTCAACAAAGACCATTTTGCCAAGATTTGCTCACTTTTTCATATCAAAGTATTTTCCTTTAATTACCTTTTTTAACAACATGGGTTAACAGATCATAGTGAAACGTAAGTTGAACTGAGACGAAAATCTATGTGACTATTGTTTGATAATCTGCAAATGACTCCATAATATCTCTCTTAATAGATTGGTTTGTTTAATGGCATATCAACCTTCATAAGTTATTTAATGCCAAAGTCATTCTTATAGAAGAACAGTTGTCGTCGACTATAGTCAAGAGTGACCCGATGACTCTTCAAAAGCTACTATACCAAGGTGTAGGGGAAGGGCACAACTCCTTTCCCTTGATTGCTCCACTTTACCCTTGATCCATACCTTATAATGCTGAGTGTAAAGTAAGAAGCCATCGAGTACCATTTTTTGGCATGACTCAACCTGAGATTGAACCCTGGTCTCCTGGGCCATTGGCAAACAAATAGACAAGTCCTATCTACGGATCAAATAGAACCGTTTGACATTTAAACTGTGTGCAAAACAGATGACTTGTGTTAAATTCACTTGTTTGAAATAGAACTGTTTGTCATTTAACTGAGTGTAAACAAATGACTTATGTTTAATTGAATTATTAGTGTTAAATAGCAAAACTTGAAAACATTTTACTGTGTGCAAACAAAGGATTAAGAGTAAATAGAATTATTCATATTAAATAGAAATAAGTGAAACCATTTAACTGGGAACCAAAAAAAATAAAAAATAAAAATGAGTTCAGGTTCGTTTAAAATTGTTATCTACAAAATGTGTTTAGAAATCATATCTAATATATATGCATAAAAAGGATTTGGCATTAAATAACCTATAATGGTTGACATGCCATTAAACCAAACCAAACTATAACTGATGAGGGGGGATAAGAGGGTTCCTACTTTCCCAAAGGTATTAGACTGAAAGTAAACATGTAGGGAATAAAAAAATACAAATTACCTTTGAAACCCCCATAGACATAATAGTGTGATGGAGTGTAGATATTTATATTACGGAACCTACAATCAAAATTGATAAAAATTGGACTCTCAGCCATTTATGAGAATAATTTTGAGATCTTAAGAATCATTTTTAGTTAGGTTACCCACCTCTGACTTTTTCTGAGTTACCGCCTCCTTAAGAAAGTATGAACCTCCAATGTGGATTGACTCATTAGGAAAAGATGGGAACAGTCTTGTTTCTAAGATCTGTGATCCAAAATGATTATCTCCTTCACCTATAGAAATATTTACAAGCAATAAATTCATACAAATTAAAGAAACCTTTTTCTTCTGATACAAATAACTACCAAGAGTTTGACATTAAAATTTACAAGTAACAATGTCACATGACAGTCATGTGATCATCACTATAGAGAATATGAGAAAGATACAGATTAAATGAAATGTGCGGAAGACATACTAAGCCCACCCCAAAACAGTAGTTTATCTACCAGTTTATTATTGATTCCTTTCCCTTAGTGATCCTATTTTATGATTGGTCAATTAAAGAATAAAAGCAATTATATTTGATCGGTTAAAATGTTCAATCAAGAAAAATCATTAGAAATTTTTGTTTAAGGGCATATCAACTTATGTTATTTAATGTCAAATCCATCCTCGTAAAAGAACAGCAGTGATACTATTTAACCCATGGCTAGGGGGACAAGGGTGTTCATACATTTTCCAGGGGTATTGGTCCGGAAATAGAACATAATAGTGTAACTGGAATTTGAACTAAGGCAGCTGTCCAACACTCGTGTTTGAAAAGTTGCAGGTTAACTCACACCTTTTCTTAAAGTTACCATCAATTTTTCCAAATTTTGCAATTCATAATTCATTTTAGAATAGAAATAATTCCATGTTAGTTCAAGTTAAAAATAGATAAAGAAAAGTAATTTTTTTTTAAAATTCATTTTTAAGACATGTCACGATGACTCAAAAACCTCTAAAGATGAAAACCTCAAAAGAAGGTAAACTATTCTCATTCGATTTTAAAGGAATTTTTTTAATGGAAAAAACAAAGATTACAGAACAAATACTCATGGGGAATTTCTTCTTTTTTTTTTAAAGAGTAATTACTTGGAATATAATTTCAGATTAAGGAATTATAGTACCCAAAAATAAAAGTGGTAAACATATAATTTCAAGTTTTGAAGAGCTGGTTTCTAACAAAAGAGTCTCGTTGGATATGAGAGCCGGAGACAGTGAGGAAGAAAGAACTGATTATTATCAATTGAATAAATTAACATCTTTTCTTTCTTTTCATTCCTCTACACCCCCCCCCCCCAAACCTCCGTCTCTTTCTTGTGTCTCAGCTCATTGGTTTAATACAAGGTCGGTGTGACAGAGGTTCTCCCCCAAAGCCAGAAAGCTAGGAAACCGGGAGAAATTGACAATACTCAGGGTTGGAAGTGGTTGGGTTGGAGGGGAGGGTGCGTTGGGGAGAGAGAAGAAAATCAAAGTCAAGGCTAGAAGCAGGAAATGAGGTCGGAGTGGGGGGGGGTAAATGATGAAGGAGGCTATTATCATTTAGAGACAAAAAGGGTTGCAGAGTATGTCTGACTTGTCTGAGAAAGTAGCTTTATTATTGAGGGTTGAAAGAAACGAAAAAGTTTAAAGTGAGAGTAGAGAGAGAAATTAAAAGTATATATTTTTTAAGAATATTGGATTTTCATTTATTTATTATTTATTTTATCTTTTTTTTTTTTTTTTTTTTTTTGACACAATGATATTTATGTGGGTCAGGTAGTGCCTAATTGAAGAGGGTTTCCTATTTAAGCTGACTAAATCGCTTTTTCTTTTCTTTTCTGAAAAAGTGACTAGACAAGAGTGGAATTCTTTACTATCACCCTTCCACCGGGCCGGGGCGGGGAGTAGTTTGAATGAAGATGGGAGGAGCAGAAAAATGAGCACACACATCCAACCCTTAGGATTATCATCTTTTCATTTTCATCTTTTACCCATTTTTTTTTAAATTTTTATTTTAATAGATTTTATTCAAAATAGAATATCTCCGTCCCATTACGTACAAATTTATCATAAAATAATTTTTTTTTTAATTCTCTAAAATGGTTGTAAATTATCATCAGCCGAAAACTATTTTATATGCAATTATTGGATGGGTAGAGGGCGAAGATATTTGGTCAATTTTTTTCTAATATCATTCCTAATGTCGAGAAATTATTTCGACAGGATTGAAGAAAGACTTTATTGTATAGAAATAGTTACGTACATTAAAATGACTGAATATTAATTTATATTCTAGGTATTTTTTGCACATCCAAATTCTATTTTACTACGGTAATCGTGGGAGCAAAACCAAGTCAGTCATTTATAATAATGATAATAAATGCTGGTGTGGAAAACGCGAAAAGGAGTAAATAATAATAATAATAATAATAATAATAATAATATCTAAGGGCACGTGATGTTCTTTGCACTCTTCTTTAACAGCCAAAAGACAATGCTATCCGATGTTTCAAAATGAAATAAATATTTTATGGGTAAAAGAGACATTTAACATTTTATTTAAGCAACCAAGAACCCGTTGGTTTTCTGTTGTAACAGCTGTCCATGACAGTTAAACTTTAGAAAGGAGCAAAGGGTTCTTCTTCATGTCATAACGAGCTCTGTCACATCAGGAATTTGGATTATTAAAAAGAAAGAACAAAAGAATAGAAAATGATGTTCCGCATAAACGCAGACTCCACAAAGTTATCGTTCAGTTGAAAATTAGACTGGAACTTGCTTTATTCTTCTGAACAATGTCTTAAGTGTGTTGTGCAAACAGAAATTTCATTGATTGCTGAGTTAAGAAATTTCATATAGATTCAAGATTTTTGTTTGTAAATCAGACATGATTTTTCTTGGCTCTTCTTGTCAGGATAAATAGTAAGTTTAATTTTATTATCTATTTTAACGACATTGGAATTTTTATGGTAACAATGCCTTGAAAAATCCTCTAGTTTTTAAAATTGAAAAAAAATGTTTTTTTAAGATAAATTACATTTTAATTAACCGAATAATAATACAATTGACAGAAACCAGAGTTGTTGCCATAAAAAAACAACTATCAAATTTCTTGTGTGATGACGAGAAATATTTAAGTCTTTTTCCTCTTAGTAGTTGAAAACTGATGTCAATGACAGAAAGAAGCGGCTTCTTTTACTGCTACACACGAACACAAAAAAAGATCTTAAGAGAGAAGTCAGTTTTTCACTGAAGTTGTTATGACGTTATTGAACGAATCAAGCCGGCTGCGTTGCACACACGCAATATGGAAATTAAAAGGTAATTCTTTATTTTTTAAGATTTTTTTAAAAATCTATATAGTAAAAACTGATTTTAAAAGAGTTTTTGAGTAGAAATTATAGCATAAAATATGTTGACGTCTAACTCAAATCGAAAGAAAAATAAAATTTAAAAAGAAAAGAAAAAAAATAAGACATGATCGACGCATGGCTAGTATAAGAGAGAAACGTGGTTTGAAAAATCTAAAATTGCAGTTGGGAAATAAGTAAAAAGGATGGGGGTTATTTGCTGTCCTTTTGATTCAGGGATAAACAAATTTCCCAGAAATTAATATTTTTCTTTTCTTGCTTATGCCAACATTTCCCGGTCGAATCATAATTCAACAATAGCAAAAAAAAAAAAAAATATTCATTAATTATTATGATTATCAATTCTTCATGCTTGCTTGCAAAAATCAGATTTAATTACTTTTTACAGAGAAGCAAACTAATCTCTTTAAATCAATGCTATAGAATTAAAAGGGAGCTTTGTATATATCTCTCGAAACAAAAATAAATTAGTCCTGAATTACAGGAATATAATTTTTACAGACAAAGGAATCTTTTTAAAAAGGAAGAAAAATCTAATCTTAGAAACATATGGAAATTTATGTCAATTCAGTTAATAAAAAATGAAACAAACTGGACCTTAAAAAAATAAAGACAAAAAAATTGATTTTAACTATAATCCAGGCTTGAAGAGAATTTAATGGAATCCTTTTTTTCTTTTAGCGAAATGTTATCCTTAAAAGCAGAGAAAGAGAGAGTCGTGACAGTCGATGTTGAAATCATGATAGTAGGGGGTTAAAATGAATTTTCCAAGGTCTAGGGCAAGAAATATGAGATAGAATCAAGGGGCTGGTCATGATGAGGAGAAAGCTCTAGCTAGATAGATGAAGAAGCAATAAAGAGAGGACTTCATTCATTGTCAGAGATGAAAAAAAATATGGAGAGAAAAGGAAAGCAACCTTGTCACTAGAAGAAAAAGAAAAAATTGGGAAAAGGAAATAGAATAAATGAATTTAAGGGGGGGAGTAAGTTGAGGCAGACAGAATGGATATCTTAAATCAATAAGAATGAATAAACAAATAAAATCAATTCAACCGCGAATAGATTTTTAAAACGACTTTAGTTTTTCGTTAACTCCAGGCAATATTGGCCACAGTACATTATTTCTGCTACGTCGACATCAAGATGGGTCATAACCCGAGGCATAATTAACATTTTTGTTCTACATATCCATTGATAAGTAGATTAAGGATGCTAACGTAATTTAGATTTGACTATCCTCCAACAATGAAAAATAATAATTTAAAAAAGAGAAATGACTACTTACAATAAGTATAATAAATACGCTTAAAAAAAAAAAAAAAAATAATAATAATAATTTGGGAAGATGTTATATTTGGATTAAAAGTTGTTAAAAAGAAATAAAAATAATTACAAAAACAAAAAAGGGAAGGTTTTAGTGTCCATCTTAAGTCAAAACAATTTAAAATATAGTGACGGCTTTTAAGGGATCAAGAAAACAAAAACAAAATGTTTTAATTCAATTCTGATACTTTCGTTCCTAAGGAAACTCCTGGACAGCACTTGGTACTCCCCAACGAAATACATATCACATTTACCAAGATTAAGATAGTAAATAAACGATGTTATCTTACAGATAAGAAAGGGGGAGATTTATGGTAGAAGTAGAACAGTTTATATGTATTTTTTTTTTACGAGCGTCCTAACGAAGGTAGTGATTGCTAGTGAGACGGCAGCTGCATGGAACCGGTATTTTTTGGTAAAAACGTGGGGCTCTTAAAGCGGCGGCAGCAGGAGAGAGAGAGAGAGAGCTACTGCTTGCAAGAGTTGAGCCAACGTTTTACAGCTAGGCATTGTTCAGCGTTCATATCATACAAGATAAAGCAAAAATCCTACTTTACACACGCTTTGAGTTATCTTTCAAGATATTTGCTTCTACATAGGGTGCAGGAAAGAAAATTAAGAACTATTCCGGAAAATAATTCACGGTTTGTTAGATCTCAATTTTTTTTCTTTGAAATCAGGACCAAAACATGCAAAAAGCACAGTCATGCAGCATAATGGCGGTTTATTAAATGAGAAAAATATTTTTTGATTAAGTACGTTTTAAAAAAGAGAAACCCAGAATTTAAAAATATACTATTAGAAAAAAGATTAAGGTATTTCTTAGTGATTTTTATGGTAAAGAAGCAAGGAATATTTTTTTCTCATAATTTTAATTAGTTTCCTACATAAAAATTCTAGGCAAGTTAATTTGGTTGGTAGCGTTTAAACCTCTTGGAACTTTCACTCACCTTGTTTAATAGAGACCAATCTTCCATTATAGGAAGTAAAAGTGACCTGAGGATGACTGTCTTCAATTGTGAATAATTCATCTTTTGAGATGGTTTTATTTCGAGCCTTCATCACAGCCTTGGGTCCGACAGCGGTTAGATAGCGACCCTCGATATCCTTGAGGGCAAGACCGGAGATTAGACCAGATTTGAGTTCCACGGTGAACTGTGTGTCCTCATTCATTTCGTTGACCAGTGTGCCATCCCTGTGCAAATAACGGTTATCACAGGTGACCAACGCGTACTTGCCGTCAACAAACTTGAGTATGATAAGCGAATCTTGACCCCAAGGAATTACTTCAGTAAATTGGATCTCGCCTTCTTCACCGGCCAGTAGCGCGTACCGCTTGCGATTTACGTTTTTCAAGTTGACTTGCGGATGGATGGCTAACTGTAAGGTCCACCATTCGGAGGTTGATGGCTGTTTGGCCTGCCCCACGACATTATCCCCACTACCTCCGACGTAAAATCCGTGAGCGACATTCCGCAATGCCCACT
Source organism: Sepioteuthis lessoniana (assembly GCA_963585895.1). NCBI lineage: Eukaryota > Metazoa > Mollusca > Cephalopoda > Myopsida > Loliginidae > Sepioteuthis > Sepioteuthis lessoniana. Next base: position 29,123,196 of record OY757932.1, on the reverse strand, counting down.
GACCTTTCGCGTTGTACTCGATAGCAAATTTTTCAGAATGGCCGGGTTCTTCACTATCGCCGCTCACATTTCCATATTTATCAGCGGCCAGGTAACGGCCCAAATGACTTCGAATGTAAACCACCTCTTCTTTAGAATCTTGTTCCAGTGTCCAGGCTTGTTTCTTTTTTAGACCGGTGCCCGAAGCATTGATCTTGAAACCAAAGGTTTCGGCGGTCAAATATTTTTGTTCAGAATTGATCAAACCAACTTTCCATTGTAGACCAATAGAGTGGCCTCGATGTCCATTGATACCGTTTTCTGACATTTCTGCAGTTGAAGTTGGGCTTGTTTCCTGAAAGAATTAAACTTTTTTTTTTTAATATTACACTTTAACGATTTTTTTATGCACACGAACTTTTTATGTATTTTTTTTAATTTATTGTTTAAATTTTTTTTTCTTTTTTTTTTTTTACATGTAATTGTTAAACTCCTAGTGGCTTCTCGCTAGAAGGAGAGACAAACGTAAATAAAAAAATGAGTCTCACACTTCTAGGAGATCGATGTGGTAGTGATTGCTTATAGCAAAAACGAGACGACCGACTTGTAAGGCCTGAAAAAGAAGTGCCCGTCTCACTCCGTGTTAGTCGGCGACTGTTGGGTATGAGGATTGTAGTTGCTGTAAAAATGTGGAGACCGGGAAAGAAAGAAAGAAAGAGACAAACAGTGGGAGAAGACTGACTTAGGAGAGACGGAGGAGTTGGTTAGAGCTCCTCCAAGAAGAAGACCATATGACACGATGATCAGCTTCATTCTGATTGGTCGTTTAATTTACATCTATTTCTTTCTTTCTGTTTCTTGTTTGTTTGTTTGTTTGTTTCCCCCCTCCCCGATAAGAACCGGCCTCTATTATTTTTTTAAACCTTTTCTGGGTCTCTTATTGCTTTTTCTTTCTCTTTCGTCCAACCTATACTACTTTTTTTTAAATGTAGCCTTCATCTGTCATTTCAACTTCTTTTTTTCCCTGTTTTTCTTATGTTTTTTTCTTTGTTTCATTATTTTTCTCCCCCTTTTTTTCTTTTTCTTGTCTTTTTTTCTGTCGGTCAATCTTTCTTCTTTTTTTTTAGTTTCATCTTTTTTTTTCTCTTTCATCCCGATTTATCTATACATTTATTTTTTTTCTAAAGAACCTGTTTATTTCTTCTTCTTTTTTTTAATTGCCTTTCTAATTTTAACATTTTCTTCCTCTATTTTTTCGCTCGATTTCTTTGTTTTCAACTCTTTTATTCTCAGTCATTTCGTTAGATGTTTGAATTTTGTTTTGTTTTTTTTCTCACGGTATCTATCTATCTATCTATCTATCTATCTATCTAAATTTAAACAAAAACTTGCTCTTATAGCAGTTTTTATATTTTCTTTTATGCTTTGGCTTGAGGCCATTACAGAAGAGCACTTAGTTACAATCGAACTCACTAGCAATGGTCTATGAAACATAGATATACGACAGAAACTGTTTATAGGTATTCCTCTTTTTACATTTTTTTTATTTTTTACCCATCAACATCAGCTGACAACGCTTTCTTTTTTTTACTTCTGAGTTCATCTAAAAAAAAAAAATCTGTAAAAATACTCTAAAGAAAAAAATTAAAAAGACCCAAAGTCTTTTTGGGGTGGGGAGTGTAGCAGAAAAACGTCTGAAAAAACACATTTCAACTAGGATCTTTCCTTTATATAAGGTTTTCATTGACATGTAGCAGTCAGTCATTCGAGCAGGACTTTTTCAGTAAAGAAGCAAAACTTTGGCAAAATTTCATTTTTGGACTATACAAGAAAAAAAAAAGATGTGGATGGAGTATTACATAGGGTTGGGTGGGAGTTTCGCATGGCTTTTTAAATTTGCCCTTAAGAAAAAAAAATTATTAAAAAAGTCATTCACTTTTTACGAGTAGTGTGGAAACCTTTCTTAGTGTTAAGACTAAGTCTATCCTAGATAAAATTATCCACAGTGAATTTAAGAGATTCTAGATTACTCGTAAACCCGTTGGGTTTCCGTTCTAACGCTGATCTATAATGATATTGATGCTTCTATTTATGAAGTGAAGGATTCTAATTAGCATTTCATCTCTGTGATATCGAGGAGTTGCATGACTAAAAAAAATATGTTCAGTATAAATACAACCTCATAGAATTATCAGTAAGTTGCAAATTGGACTGGATATTGCTTTACTCTTTAAGTTAGGTCATTTAAGTGCATTGCTTTATGAAAATGTCGCTACGATGTGCCATTTTAATTGGTTGTGGTTACATACATATATTTTAATCAAAACAAACATGAGGATTTTCTATCAATACATTTACCCGGAGAAGAAATTTAATTTCTGGATTTGTTGTATTTGACGATTTTTTTTTTTTTCGATTGATAGAAATCAAATCAATACTAACACTTCTTTTTAAAAAAATGTTTGATATAGTCACATAAAAACAAAAACAAAATTAGTTTAAAAAACAAACAAAAACATTTGTGGGCTACGTGATTATTTATTCATTTTTTTTTTCTGTCCTATCTATTTATCTATGGGTTAAATAGTGCTACTACTTTTCTTCTATAAGATTAGCTTTGGCATTAAATAACCCATGAAGGTTGATATACCATTAAAAAAACACAAATCCATCTATCTATCTATCTATTTATCTATCTACATCTTATTCATCAATTTATTTGTTGGCATTTCGTTTCTGTCTAAGACCTTTTGTAAATAAATAATCTTCCTGTCCATGTGCTTTTTGAAAACGTTAAGTCTTTGCAACATTTTTATTTTATGCTTTTTTGCTGCAATCATTTTCTAAAATCCTAAAGAATACATTTTACTGATTTTTGAACCTAAGCAGCCGGTATTTGAGCCATTAACTAGAAGTAAATAAATCCGGGCAGCCGGAATTTCAGCTGTGAATTACCCACTTCTACATCACTCTAGCCCAGAAAATGTTGCAATTATATATTTTATATATAGTTTTTTTAATGTATTTCAAATTGCCTGTAGAATGTTGCAACCGGTTATTTAAAAGCCTGTAAAGCAGTTTAATAACTGATTATACATTTTCAGCTTCTTTTTTTTAAGCCAGGAAATCAGGGTAGAGTAGTCTTTATGGTCGTGGAGGTTCTAAGGGTTAAAATCCACAATACCCACAAACTTTTGTCGAAAATAAAACTTACAGAAATAAATGACGATCTCAGGATTTGAGAAAAGTAAAAAAAATTATCTTTTTAAAGAAAACATCGTTAGGGATTGGCACACAGAGAAAGAGACACACACAGACAAATCAAAACAAAAAAACGTGTCTGGTATTAAAATAAAGGTCTCGCTCTCTCTCTCTCTCTCTCTCTCTCTCTCTCTCATACACACACACACACACATACACACACGCACCAGCAAATAGTAGGTAATGTGTATCTTTTGTCTGTTATTAGATTGAATTATTTCGGTGTGGTTTTAACAACAAAAACAATGTGTCTAGATTTGTAAAAGAAGCAAAGGGAAAAAAAAGCTTTAAGAAATAATTTTAAAATCATTTTTAAAACACAAAAAGAATAGATGGGTGGTTCGGTAGACTTCTAGATTATTTTATCCCTTGTCTTTTTCTTATCAAATTCAAGTAAAGATGTCTTAATTATTTTAACTGATTTTTTTCTTTTTTTCCTTCTTTTTCTTGAATTAATATTCTGATTTTTTTGTCACATTTTAAACGAAAACTTATCTTACATAAATTTTCTCAATCACACATCATATATATATATATATATATATATATATATATATATATATATATATATATATATATATATACCATATATATACCGTATATATATATATATATATATATATATATATATATATATATATACCAAACATAGTATAATAAAATGGTTAGCGAGCTAAGTTGCCAAACCATTGATAGGGAGGTCGATTCTCACCGGGTGCCTGATACGTCTACTCTTAAGCTTAGTAAATGACAAATGTTATGAGCAATGATATCTCAAAGTAAAAGAGATTTTTCTCTATCACAGTGTATAAAAAAATGTGGTTAGATTCCTCACTTGGTGTAATGGTTTGCTAGCTAGACAAGCAGACCACTGTTAGTGAGTTCGGTTCTCACTGGGTGTCCCATAGTTCTGCCCTTGTGCCGCAGCTAAGCTAAGCTTATTAAGTAACTATGATAAAATTGTTAGCTAAATAATAAGTTCGATTCTCCCTGGGTGGCTTATACCTCTGGTCTTATGCAAACACTTAAATGAGAAGATGACGTTATCTTCTCAAAGTAAAGAAAAGAAAATCACCGATCTAAGGAAATCTTTCTTTTCAAACAAATTTTAATATTTCAACAAAAGTAGAAATTATTATATCTTTTGTTATGATTGAGAATAAACAAATAAATAAATAATGCTTAGTTATTCTTTTTTTTTTTTTTTTTATATTGATTGATTCATTCATCTTTTTTAATATCTACGGCTGATTTAAAGCGAAAACACGTGTCTTGCATAAATATGCTTTTTTCTTTTTTGTTTTGTTTGTTTTTGTTCGTTTGTTTGTTTCCATTCCACCCGTAATAAAGACAAAATGAAATACAGATTATCGAATTATTTGATTTTGGCGGAAAGAAAATTTATTCATTCATTATTTTTCCATCAACAACAAAGAAATTCTTTCTTAAAGAAAAAAAGAGGGGGTCATTCATTTGCGGTGTTGTCACGAGGATACAATTTTTACCCGTCTAAATTTGCAGGGTTGAACAAAGATTGAATAAATTAAGCCGTTTGTAAACTGATTTCTATTTGAAAAAAAAAAAGTTCATATCTTACAATGTTGTTGTTTTTAACTAACTGTAATTATTTTATTAATAAGGGGAAAAAAAAACAATAATATAACAATTTATTTAAAAAATAAAACAAAAAGCTGAAGGATTTTTTCTGAGGAGTTTTCTTTTTAAAAAAAATCCCAATGATAATGAATAAATTTACTTAATCATGACAATAGAAAGAAAAGTATACATAATTTCTCTCTCTCTCTCTCTCTCTCTCTCTCTCTCTCTCTATATATATATATATATATATATATATATATATATATATATATATATATATATATATATATTGCAGATTTTTAAAATATTTTTTTATATTGTTTTCCTTGTAGCCGGCATGGTTTAATGAAGGAAAGAAATGTGTTTTATAAGCGAATAATTTGATAAAAGCCATTACACATCATTATTATTTTAGTTTTTTTTTGTTTTGTTTTTTTTAGAATAGATCGATATAATCGAATTGACTCTTTGATAACGATATAGTCAATTATAGATTTTTTACTAGCTGTTTTTTTTTTCTTTTACAGCTATGAACTGACATTAATATACGACATGACAAAACAAACTCATGTTGTAGTTTAATAGTAATAGTAGTAGTAGTAGTAGTAGTAGTAGTAGTAGTAGTAGCTCAGTTGGTTCTGCATGTTCGGGGAGTTGTTTCTGTTATTTATTTATTTCGTTGTTATTGTTGTTGTTGTTGTTGTTGTTATTATTATTATTATTTCTTTTCCCCTTTTAATTTCTTCATTGTACCTTTCTTTTCTCTTTTTTAAATTTCTCCATTGTACCATACTTTCTTTCTTTCTTTCTTTCTTTCTTTCTTTTCCCCTGTAAATTTTTCCATTGTACCATTCTTTCTTTCTTTCTTTCTTTCTTTTTGTAAATTTTTTCCGTTGTACCATACTTTCTTTCTATTTTTTTCGTTTTTGCATTCTATCTCTCTCTTTGTTTCTTCCTTCTTTTTTTTTTTTTTTTCGTTCTTTCTTTGTTTTCCCCCTATTAATTTCTTTATTATACCATACTTTCTTTCTATTTTCTCCTTTCTTTCTTTCTTTCTTTCTTTCCCTTAAATTATGTGAAGGATAATTATGAATATTATATCATTTAAAGTAGAAATATCCATAAAACTCGGAATTAGAAATTGATCGTCGTTTGTTCCAGCATTAAGCTCAGCGGTAGAGCATAGGACTATCAATTTCTGATTCCGAGTCAGGTTCGTTTTATGAGTATTTCTGCTTTACATGATATAATATTTATAATGATCCTTCACATAATTTAAGGGAAGAAAGATAAAACAGAAAAACTTAAAAGGCTTTAATCTTGAACTTTCAAGAGCAGGCTGCTTATGGTTGGAGGAATCATTGAAAACTGAAAAGTGACTATCGGACGTACTTTATAGAAAGAGAAGGAAATGTTTGTTTTTTTAAATCAAACACCAAAACAAATTTTTTGTTACCGGTCGTCATTCATTAAACTGATTAAAATAAACACTTTTATTTTGTTTGATCTTATTACACGGCGAATCAAATGTTTATTGCTTTAAAATGTTTAGAATAAAAGAAAATGTCTGGAATTTTTTAAAAAATTATCTTGATGCGTTTCTTAAAAATGAATTGAAGAATTAAAATTTGGGGATTTTAGTTCCAATCCATAAGAAAACTGGAAAACCACAATGGGAAAAGTGCTATTACTCCCAGGTCCACTCTAATCTGTTGTGGTCGTACCTGTTAGGGTCTCATCTATAGGTCAAATAGATTTGTTTCAAAATTATTTGTATTTGATTGGATCTTGTACAAAAAATCCAACTTCACAAAATTATAAACATGAATATACCATGAATTCTATTACCTAACCTAGTGTTTCTCAACTGGCATTCTCTGGGATCCTAGCATTCCACAAGAGGTCGCTTGTGGTTCCTCAAGATAGTTTAAAAGCTAGTGTGAGATGGACCATCAGGCTGCCCTCCAAGCATTTGTGCCAACTAGTTGTATTTGCATTTTAAACTAAGCCTCAAGGGGTCATCCCCTAGGTCTTTGCCTGCTTACAGGACTAAGTTTATTGCTCAGTGCCTGAGGAGCCTCAAAAGGGGATTGCCTACAGGGTCAAGAATTTTTGTTCATGAGTCTTGATTTGTGTATAGCCTCCACCATAAAGTGGCCTTGTACCATATTCTGACATGGTGGGATGTCAGATAAATACTAGTTAAAAAGCTAGTTAAAAGAGATGGTTATTAATAATGGTATATAATAATCATTGGTCTAATGAGTAGAGTGTTTGCCAATGGCCCAAGAGACTGGGGTTCAATCCCAGGTCGAGTCATACCAAAGACTCAAAAAATGGTACTTGATATCTCCTTGCTTAACACTCAGCATTATAAGGTACGTATCAAGGGTAAAGTGGAGCAATCCAAGGAAAGGAGTTGCGCCCTTCCCTACACCTCGGTGTAGTAGCTATCAAAAAGGGAACCTTCAGATCACCCTCGACTAAGGTCACCAACTTTACTTACTTTATGATAATCATTATACAAGGGTTCCCTGTAACATGAAAACTACTTCAAGGGTTTCACAAGAGTAAAAAGGTTGGGAAATGTTTCCCTTTACTTCAAGACATGAAATAAACCAGGATTGACATGTTGTTAAAATCAATCAATCAATCAACTAAAAAGAAAATTTTTTTTGTTTTTTTTAAAATCTAATGATACTTCTGGTTGCACATGATGTGTTCTGCTCTACGTTTTGCATCTTATGTTGTAATGGTAGATACAAGTATTGAGATTCTGGCTATTTTTAGACATTATTTTATGCTGGGCCTCAAAACTAACAAAGCTGCTCACAGAATTCAAGAAGTAGAAGGAAATGAAACAATATCTGATCTTACTGCTCAAAACTGGTTTAAGAAATGAAAATTAAGATTTGTTGATAAAAATGTAAACGAGAGAAAAAAAAAACAGACCGTAAGCACTCAAAAACTTACCAGAAGGGTTCGTATCATTGCAAGATACCATATGTAAATATTTACCCAATCCCTCACCCATGAGCAAAATGTGACACAACATCGATTTTTAAGTTGAGTATATCTGGCTTACTTAGGCCAAGTAGTGCTGGTTTGAATTCAGAGCTTTCCTTCTAGACTGATTTGTTTAGCAAGACTAGAGAGCTCAGTCTGCCCTACTATTTACTCATTGCTGGGAGAAGAACAAATGAATTCATGCCTTTCCCAAATGAAATGCAAACAGCCTCATTCAGGATTTAAATTTAGGTCATCAAGTGCATTCACTACAACAATAATCACTAAGACACAAGAGCTTTTTCCATATGTACAGCACTATACAAGCTTTGAAAATATACAGTTCATTCAAAAAAATAAGATACTTTTGAAATAGTCTAATAATTACTATGCCATGTTTAGTTTGGCAAAAGGCCACAAATGTGGAGCATCCAGTGATAATCTTTTTATTTTCATGTCTCAAGAGAATGTGGAATACCCCTTTATTGCCTTGCCCAGTCAGCTAAGGCTATAGAATTTACCACCTGCTTCTCTGCTGAGAGTTAAGACCCCCCCCCAACAAGTGTCCTGGATATGACACTAAACAATCTGATTGTGAAATTCCAGTAATGCTGGAGCTTTAGGGAATGCAGAGTACTCCTTCATTGGCCTCAATCCCAGGTCCACTCTAGCCCAGAGTGGTAGCAGTTGATAGGGTCCTATCTATGGGTTAAATAGAACTAAACAGTGTATTTATGCTAAACTAAATTGTTTGAAATAGAACTGTTTTTAAATTTAACAGTGTGTAAACAAAACACTGTACTTATGCTATACTGAATTGTTTGAAATAGAACTGTTTTTAACATTTAAACTGTGAATTTACATTAAACTGAATTGTTTTAAATAGAACTGTTTATATGTATAAAAATGGATTTGGCATTAAATAACATACAATGTTTGATATGCCATCCAACCAAACTAAACCGAACCAAACCAGGATCAGTACGACGACCTTTGTTGTTTTTAATATTCATAAATGATTTACCTTATGATATAAAATCAGGAATACTTGTTTGTCCATTATCAAAAGAAATAACACAGATAGGTCTAAATATATTGTTATATTAGGAAGATATTTGGAAATTAAAATTTAAAATAGGAAAATGTAAAGTATCACTATGTAATCCAAAAATATTAAAATTAAATATGAATTAGGTAGCAGGGAAATCAAAAAGGTACATTAGGAATCCAATTTGGGGGTTGGTTTTGATGATACAAAATTTGATTCAAATTGAAAATTATATTTTGTCTATTGTATTTGATGCACAGGAAATGATTGGCTGGATGGTTAGAAATATCATTTCAAAGGAGCCAAATTTTTTTTAAAGATATATAATACCTTAAAAACCTTATACAGAATATTGTACTCAAAGCTTAGCTCCAGTGTTTAAACATGGAAATTGGAGTGTTATATTGAAATTGAAGGCATACAAAGAAGAGTGATAAAACTAATAAAATCAGTAAAAGATTACTGTTACAGGGAGAGATTAGAGGAATTAGGATTAACAACTTTTTTTTTATTTTGCTAACATAGTAATACATTTTTGTAACAAATTGCCTAATCTGATCAAAAACAACATTTGTGTTGAAAATTTAATGATTGAATTGGATGAATTCAGAAATAATGATAAGAAAAAGAAATTAAGAAGGCATTTTGGGAAACTATCGAATGAAATATTTAACAGAATATAATCTGTATATTCTCTGCAAAGATTTTTAAATTTTAATGTGAGAAGATGTTAAAAAACACAAAGAGACAGGACAAATAATAATGATAATAATATGCTGTCTCGGGTGACCACAGAGTAAAATTGAAAGAAAATAAAAAGAAGGATAAGTACCTCAACCTTGCTCAGAAAATGAAAAAACTGTGTAACATGAAAGTGTTAATTATACTTATTGTGATTGGTGCTTTTGGTACAGTCACAAAAGGATTATTAAAGGGACTGGAAGACTTGGAAATAAGAGGATGAGTGGAGACCATACAAACTACTACATTATTGAGAACAGCCAGAATACTGAGAAGAGTCCTGGAAACTTGAGGAGACTTGCTGTCACTGAAACTTCAGTGAAAGACCATCAGCTAATGCTGAGGTAAAAAAAACTCTCAAGGAGTAAACAATAATAATAATAATAAACTATGTATTTATTTGTTAAAAATTTCAATGTTTTTTTTTATGTTTGACATAAAGACATTTAAATAATCAAGGTATTATTTTCTCCAAAATCAAACATGGCTGTTTGCTTTGCCTTTTCTTGAAGAGAAGTGCTATCATAATGATCATTATCAAGGCATACCAACCAAGGATTCCTTTGAATCTTTCTTGCCATCTATTCCTATTGGCCATGACATTGGCCAGTCCTCTAGACAGCATCCAGTGTTTGCACAAAGTTGTTGAATGTAAGTTTTTACTGGTCAGTCAACACTGGTGTGTCCATGTGTAGAAGTCCTTAGGAAAACCATTTATGAGTTCATCCTTGCTTCTCCAGCAGTACCCAACATATCTTGCTTGTATTACTTGGATGGTTTATAGGATGGGAGGCTGCTTTGAAAGGTGTTGCTTTCAGGACTTGTTCAAAACAGCAGACAACATCCTTATGTAGTTCCCATTTGGCTATTTTTACCGAGTGTTTAATTAAAGTTCAAGTGGTGCAACCATACAGTAGTACTTACACTGCAACAGCTTGGAAAAATTCTCATTTTATTTTTTATTTTTTTAAATCCGAATTAGATGCAATGCTAAAATCCTATAAAATTCAAATTATCATATTTGATCCCCTTAAAAATGAAATTTATTAAAAGAACTTTCAAAAGTATATTTAGCAGGTTCTGGATCTGAAATAAGGTCTTATCTAAATAGAAAAATTTATAGAAAGCAGGTCTGGTAATCAATGTATTTGAGGGAAGTTTTGCTTTTAGATTCAATTGACTTGAATTTATTCCGGTGTTTTTACACACTATTAGTGGGTCTGTATCCCCTGCAAAAGAGGTAAGACTCCTTCTTCTAAAAAGAGTGGGTGTATGACACTAAACTGCATTTAATGCTGATTGTCCAGTCAGCTGGGGCTGTAGAATACATCAACTGCACCTCTGCAGAGGAGTAAGACACTTCCAATGAGTGTCCTGGATAAACAATCTGATGGTGAAGTTCTTGTGATACTGGAGCTTTGGGGAATGCAGAGTACTCCTTCATTGCCATTACTCCTGGGTCCACGCTAGCCCAGATTGGTAGCACCTGATATGTTCCTATCTATGGGTCAAATAGAACTAAACTGCATACTTATGCTAAGCTGAATTGCTTGAAATAGAAATGTTTTGACATTGAAACTGTACTTATGCTAAACTGAATTGTTTGAAATAGAACTGTTTTAACATTTAACTGTGTGTAAACAAAAACTATACTTATACTAAAATAAATTGTTTGAATTAGAACTGTTTGACTAAACTGAATAGCTTGAAATAGAAATGTTTTTGACAATTATACTGTGGACTTATGCTAAACAGAATTGTTTGTAATAGAACTGTTTATTTGTATAAAAATGAATTTGGCATCAAATAACCTTCAAAGGTTGATATTCCATAAAACCCTAACAAGCAAACAAACAAACAATTTAATGGTGAAGCTCTAATTCTGGAGATCTGGGGAGTGTGGAGTACCCTTCCATTATCATTACTCCCAAGTCCACCCTGATATAGTACTTATTAGGGTCCCATTTTATAGATCAAATATGTCTGTTTAAGAATTATTTACATTTGATAGGACTGTATGCACAAAAAACTTTTAAGAAACAACTACAAAAAAAATGTAAAAATGAACATACAATGAATCGGGATGAGGCTGATTGCATTTCACATAGCACTAATACTCTTGGGAAAGATATGAATACAATTATTCTCCCTCCACCGATGGGTAGACTGGGTTCTTCAACTTTTGTTAGGCTAACCAGTCTAGAAGAAGGAAAACTCTTAATTCAAACCTGTTCAACTCTGCTTAAAAAATTGACCTAGTGTCACATACTGCACATTGAGGAGTGGTTGGTAAATGTAAATGTGTTGTATAGCCTAATGCATGCAGCAACAAAATCAACAATAATGACGAATGAACACACTTCTTTAGAAAAATATACCTCTTACACTTTATTCGAAATGGTTGCGAAAGGGTGGCGAAAGGGTTATGTGTGAGAGGTGAGTTGGAGACTGAACAAACTGCAACATATTGACCCCCAGTTCCTTTGTCTTCAGCAGCACTTCTTTCTCGTTCTACTGGGCTGCTCAATCAGGGGTCCTAGGGGCCCATAGCCCTCTGATGGGTGCTGGTTCTCTCTACAGCATCTTATCTCCATCTAACTGACACCAACTCACTGAACTTCCTGTCACACCGGGTTGTATCATTGTTTGATGCCCACCTGCTTCCTGTGAGAGTCGCATCTGCACCCAATTCAACCCATCCACAGTCAAGGTTATACCCTGATATCTTCGACCAGATGCACCTGTTTCTTGATTGACGGCTGGGTCGAAGGTCAATATGTTACAAATGCAAACAATAAATCTGATTCATTAACTTTTCAACTTAAAATAAACCTAAACAGGTTGAAAGGCCCTTTAAGTCAATCAATCAATCGGTTTTTATTCATTCATAAAATTTTTAGATATTAAAAAAACATTCAATTGTGCCCTGTCCATGCATGAGAGGGGTGGACTGTCTGGATCCTCCCCCACCCCCGCTCTTGGATCATTGCTTGTTCATACTTTATGTTGTTGTTTTAATTGGTCTGCTTTTAGAGAGAATGACCTTGATTATTTAAGTGTGCAAATTAAAAACATTTGTTTTGATTTTTTTTTCTCTGTCTCCAGATGAAACACGATTGAAACAAAACAAACAAGTTAAAAAAAAAAAGAATTAATTACTAAATGTGTTTCTGCGTCCAGAAAATCAACTCCCAAACTCACACCAACCCTGGGAAAATATATCCTAACTTACAGTTTGAAGATTCTTCAATGTTTGTCACAAGAAAAACAAGAATACTACTTTTTTTTTCTATAATATTGAGAGGTGAGAATTTAAAAAAAAAACCTTTCTCTGTCTGTCTTAGTCTCTATCAATCAATCTATCAATCTATCTATCTAGCATTTCATATTCTGGAAATGACCATGGGGCAACATTAACAATTTAAACCACTTACTCCAAAACTTACACCCTAAAATGAAATTACCATGGGACACAGCTTTAAAGAACTATCATCATCATCATCATCATGTCGAGCTGCTAGCACAGATTTCTCTGACTCTCTCTCTCGCCGTTTGTCTCTGTATCTTCTATCGCTTCCAGCAGGTCTTCTAGACTACATCCTGTGTCTGTACAGAGCTATTGTTGATAGGTTCTAGCTGGTTATCCAAAACTTGCTCATCTGTGTGAAGGGGTTCATAGGAGAACGTCGTTTATGAGTTTGTCTTTACTTCTCCAGCAATGTCTTGCATGTCTTGTTCGTCTTATTTAGATGGTTTTATTGATAGGAGGTAGGTGGCAGGACAGCTGCTGTTTTGTAGGATGTTGCTTCCAGGATTTGTTCAATACAGCTCATAGTATTCTTGTGCAATTCTTATGCAAGTTTTTCATCTATACGCTCAGTTGGTATCCATGTGGTGCATACATATGGTCGAATAGGCAAAACCACTGCTTTGAAAAAATTGCATTTTATGACTCACAGTTTTTAGACATCTTCATTAAAAATGAAAACCCTTAGCTTGTATCTCAACATACAACAAAATTAACCCCAACCTATTCGCAGAAATTATTAAAAACATCTCAGACAACAATGACAGAATTCAAAAAACACTAGACACAACAAAAATCATTAAAAGCTAGTGACAACCCTGAAATTTAACAAAAATACTTACCTCTTTCACATTTGGGGAACACACAACGCATAGAGTCACAAAATGTAAGTATAAAAGATGTGGAATACGTAATAAAATCATAAAAGGAAAATCCTATACATTGGAAAACCCAAAAATAACATTCATAATGAATATAAATTTAAGCAGCAATTCAAAAAACATAGTCTACATAATCAAATCTTGTAAGAGTAAAAAAGTATACACAGGGTAAACAAAAGCTCCAAATAACAAAATATCTTTACACAGAAATAATATTAAAATGCCAGAAAACAGAAAAATCTGTTGCAAAATACCTTTACCAATGAATTAATGAAATGTTTAAAATAATGCCAATATACCAAACTGATGACAACACATTACTCCAAATAAAAGAAAAAAACTTCATGAATAACTTCAAACCTACATTAAACAGAACCAAACTATGCACACACACACACACACAAAATCCCTTAGGGAGGAAGATTAGCATTCAGTTGAACTTTATGGTATATCAACTATCATAGATTATTTAGAGGGAGAAGAGTAATAAAGTTGAAAAACAAAAAACTGAAAGTATATACACATACATGGAAACGACGCCCACACAAATACATAGAATACTCTCTGGTAAAAAAAAAAAAGAAAGAGAAATAACACCTGCAGAGGCTAAAGTTTGTCATGGATAATTAACTCGAACTGGGCATTCATGGACACAAATTGTGGAATTAAAATGAACTACAGCCCTACCAAAACAGTCGCCATTATAAAAACCAAAGAGAATACTCAAATGAACTATTTACTTCCGGAAGATGACTTAAAACGTCAGAAACACGTATTGAAGGAAAATAAATAACCTAAAAGCAAATTCACTTGCTGACCTATTCCTTTTAAGGTATTTACATTTTTTCTTTCATTGGACCTACAGAAAAACATTTATTCATATATATATATATATATACAAGTGGTTTAAGAAAATGTTAACACGCTTATGGGAGTACCTTTGTGATATAATTTTAAAGTCTCCACATATTCACCATACCTGTCAACAAATTCTGGGAATCTCCCACTAGTGATCAAAAAATATTAATGTTTCTATGGGACGGCGCATTGGACTAGTGAGTAGAGTGTTCACCAATGGTCCAGAAGACCAGGGTTCAATCCCAGGTTAAGTCATACCAAAGATTCAAAAAAGGGTACTTGATACCTCCTTGCTTAACTCTCGGCATTCTAAGCTATGTATCAAGGGTAAAGTGAAGCAATCCAGAGAAAGGGGTTGTACCTTCAGGTCGCCAACTTTACTTATCTTTATTAGAAAAGCAGAACTGATATTACAGAGACCACCTGGGAATATTCTAATAATATGTTGACAGGGTGGATGAACAGGTAGAGACTTTAAAGCTATATCATAAAGAAACTCCCATAGAAATGTTAACTTTTTTTTAAACACCCTATATAAGTGTACTGATGTACTGAGTAAAAACATTATGACTATCTAAGGGTCCGGGGGGTGTTTTCATGGTATAATGGTAAAATTTCTGGACTGTGGAATCATAGTATGCAAGTTAAAACTCTAGTTGCGCTATTATATTCACTTTTGGACAAATACTCTTGGGAAAGGTATGAACCCTCTTATCCTCCCAGCTATGGGCTAAATTGTACCACTACTGTCCTTCTAAAAAAGTACAGATTTAGTATTAAATAACCTGAGAAGGTTGATATGCCATTAGATAACAAACAAACACAATCTAAAGGTTCAGTCTTACTGGGTGCCTCCTTCATACGGTCTTGAATCACATCTAAGCAAAAAAAAGCTTAGTAAATTACAACCTAATAAGAGGCTGGTTCTGAATATACGTAAACTTCATTTGCCACGAATGAAGATTGAAATTGTTACAGCAATAATCATCAGCAAGATTAGCTTATCAGCTCGCACTCAGTAGCAAGTTATTTACTGAGCTTAGTTGTGGCACAAGGCCAGAGGTATTGGACACCCAGTGAGAACTGAACTCACTAACAATGTTAATCTAGTTTGCTAACTGTTACAGCATATGAGATGCAATGCCCTTGGGAAAGGTATGAATTCATCTGTTTGGCTCTCAGATATGAGTAAATAGTAGGGCAGACTGGATTCTTTAGCTTTCATAAGGCAACTAGACAAGGAGAAGGAAAACTGAATTGAAACTAGCTGTACTCTACATAAAAAGTGACCTTGTGTTACACCTAACTCATGGCAGAGGAATTGGGTAAATACATTCTCTACAGCCCAGTATAATATATATACCAAGAAGCCTTTATGACCACCTGCCTGATAAAGTATTGGTTCTTCATGTGCTTGTTTAACAGATTTTCATATTTACCCAACCCCTCCACTCAGGCAGGATATGACACAAGGTCAATTTTTTTTAAGCGGAGTTTAACAGGTTTGAATTCAGAGTTTTCCTTCTCCTAGACTAGTTGCCTCACCAAGGCTGAAGAACCTAGTCTGCCCTACTATTTAATCCATAGCTGGAGGGAGAATAATTGGATTCATACCTTTCCCAAGGGTATTAGTGCTATGTGAAATGTAATCAGTCCAGGATTTGAACTCGTGTCGCCATGTCCAATTCCTGCGACGATAACCATTACACCACGGGCACCTCCTTGTTTAACAGATTTTACCAGGTCAGGCGAGTTTCTTTTTGGATATAGCACAGAGTTATTGACAGCAATTTTTTAACTGCAACAAGTTATATATACATATAAAAAGCCTTATGTCAGGGTGAGATCCAACATAAATGTTCAGAATAATTGAGATCTGAGGAGAGAGTTAGCTAAGGTAACGCAGTGAAGTCTTAGGGACGAACTCATAAGTGATGTACTCTTATGGACCCCCATACATGGCCTTGCAAAAGCAGGACGACCAGCACGAACATACATTCAGCAGCAATGTGAGGATACAGGATGTTGTCCTGAAGACCTGCCTGGGGCGATGAACGATAGGGAGGAGTGGCGAGAAAGGGTCAGGGATATCCGTGCTACCAGCGCGACATGATGATGATGATGAGTATAGTGTGTTGTTCTGTTGAAAAATGCTACAAACATTATAGAAGACTGGCACCATGAAAGTAGCGTACCTGATCTTCAATGATATTGAGATAATTGATACACAATAAAACGTATCACTTTCCCATCATGATGATGTCCTTGTACATTGCTGTACATATTTAGTAGAAAATGAGAATCATTAGACCAGGTATTCTTCCATTGATACTATAAGGTCTACTTCTGACATTGATACAAAGTCCAGTAATTCCATTGATACACGGTCCAGTTCTAACATTAACACAAGGTCCAGTTCTTCCTTGCCCAGTCAGCTGGGGCTGTAGAATACATCAACTGCTTCTCTGCAGAGGGGTAAGACCCCCCCCCACAACGAGTGTCCAGGATATGACACTAAACTATCTGATGGTGTGGTTCCAGCAATGCTGGAGCTTTGGGGAATGCGGAGTGCCCCTTCATTGCCATTGCTCCCTGGTCCACTCTGGCCCGGAGTGGTAGCACTTAATAGGACCCTATCTATGGATTAAATAGAACTAATGGCATAATTATGCTAAACTGAATTGTTTGACTAAACTGAATACTTGAAATAGAAATATTTTTGACAATTAAACCGTACTTACATTTAAATGGCGTGCTTATGTTTAACTGAATTATTTGAAATAGAACTGTTTTTCAACATTAAAACTGTATTTACACTAAATTGAATTGTTATATATAACTGCTTGAATAGTTTGAAATAGAAATGTTTTTGATAATTAAACTGTGTACTTATGCTTAACTGAATTGTTTTAAATAGAACAGATTATTTACATAAAATGGATTTGGCATTAAATAACCTACAAAGGTTGATATGCCATAAAACCCACCAAACCAAACCAAACCAATCCAGTTTTTCCATTGATACAAGGTCCAGTTCCAACTTCTACAAGCACCATTGAAGGGACTTTTGGCAATATATATAGTCACCCAACCCATCTACCAAGGGCAGTATGTGACACAAGATCAATTTTTAAGTGAAGTACAGCTAGTTTGAATTCAGTGTTTTCTTTCTCCTATTGTGGTTACCTAATCGAAGCTAAAGAAAACAGTCTGCCCTACAATTATGATAGATCATGATTGATTGATTTTAATAGAACGTCAACCTGTCAAGGATTATTTTATGCCTAGAGGTTAGAGAATTGCATTCATATTTAAATTTTTGAGTTGTTTTTGATTGCACATGGTCATATCAAATACTAATCATTTTTATAGGGAGAGAAAACACTGTTGATGATAATGTTATATTACCTGAATCTCAAAATGCATGTTCAGGTTGTTACAATTTTATTTTCCATCAGTATAACCGTAATCGAGGATGACCGAAGGCACTCTTTCCATTAGCTACTACACTGAGGGATAGGGGAGGGCGCCACTCCATTCCTGGATTGCTCCACTTTACCCTTGATTCTTATCTTATAATGCTGAGTGTTAAGCAAGATGGCATCAAGTACCATTTTTTTAGTATGACTTGACCTGGGATTGAACCCTGGTCTCCCGGACCATTGGCAAACACTCTACGCAATTGGCCAAATAGTAGTAATTTACAAAGCTTTTTGCTTAGATGTGGCACCAGGCCGTATGAATGGGGCACCCAGTGAAACTCAAACTCACTTACAAAGAAATGCTAGTTTAGCTTGCTTACACCACCTGAAGCGCCCTATTTCCCATCAGTATATATATATATATATATATATACATATATGGCTACAGTGAATGCCTGGGGGTGTTCGTATTCCAGTCGCGCTATTACGTTCACTTTCGGGCGAATGCCCTTGGGAAAGGTATGAACCCCCTTGTCCTCCCACTAAATAGTACCACTACTGTTCTTCTAGGAGAATGGATTTGGCATTAAATAACCTAAAAAGAGTTGATACGCCATTAAACAAAGAAACCAAACCAAACCAAACAGTGAATGCCTTTAAGTTTTACACTCCTTCTTACTACCATTTGTACCTAATTATTGACTTAGCTTATCAAACTTATAGTTGTACTAAATGCTTGTGGTAGCTGTGATTTTAACAGTTTTTAGGCTTTAATAATTGTTTTTAATCATTGTCCAACATTTTGACTCTCAAGAGGCTCAATCTTGGATATTGAGCGCTATCACTAAAACAGCATGTTTTATTTTAAATGTTATAGATAATACATACATACATATATATATATATATATATATATATATGAGGTATGTTATAATTATTCTATGAGTATGTATGTATGTATGTATGTATGTATGTGTGACAGAGTCACAAACAGGTTCTTTGCAAGTGCTTATTTTTAAAGTGTCCATCTAGTTTGTTACATAAACTTGTTTTCAGTTTGGCTAACGTGTGTTAACTTTTTGATTTGCATTTTATTCATTATTCAACCAGCCTTTCCTCAGAGACGCAATATTTGTTGTTTTGATTTTCACTTGTGTAGGATAAGAATTTTCACTTACCTTTGGCTAGAATTCAAACTCTACAAGAAACAAAATATTTATATAGTTATTTTGTGGCTACTCAGCTAAAGAAGAAGACATTTGCATGGGAGAACTAAATTGTCAAATACATTTAAGCTCTGTGAAATTTATTTTTGCTTGGGACAAAATTGAATTCTTTAAATTTTACTCATAAAAAAATGAATAAAAGAAATTACATCATCAGTTGAAATAGACCATGAGAAATTTTGCACACACATATATATATATGAGGTTTGTCCCTGAAATGATCTAGCTGTTTGTTACTGACAAAATTTCGCCTACCCAATGTAATGGCACCTTCTTCAAATAAAACCCCCACATACTTATTCCAGTATCTAGCCATATTGCTGGAGCTTAGAAGATACTTATTAGATATCCCTTGGCTATCTTCATTGGCTGATGATTGTGATTGTCTCTGACCTCCAACGTTGTCTTTGATGATGATGATAACCCAAAAGAATCCTTTCTTTCTCTGAGGGCCGCATACTGTTTCATTGTGAGGAATAAGCATCTCTTGTTTGGAAGAATAAATAACTAGCTGCCTTCACGTGTACATTTATTTTTATTTATTCTATCTAGACCTAAACAGGAGCAGCGAACCACAGATAGAAAATTATGTCCTCTTACTCAACTGGTCTTGGCTAACTTACTGTTTAAACTATTTAAGCCAGTGCCATCTGATCACATGACTTCTTAATCCAGTCATAGCTATGGATTCAAATGATCTCTATGATCACCATACATCACTCAAACTGAGTGACATTCTAATGGTTATAGAAAAAAGTAAGTAAAGATGGCGACTTTTAGTCAAGGGTGACCTGAAGGCTCCCTTTTCTATAACTACTACACCGAAGTGTAAGGGAGAGCACTACTCCTTTCCCTGGATTGCTCCACTTTACCCTTGATACGTACCTTATATTGCTGAGTGTTAAGCAAGGAGGTATCAAGTACCATTTTTAAAGTCTTTGGTATGACTCGACCTGGGATTGAACCCAGGTCTCCTGGACCATTGGTGAACACTCTACCCACTTAGCCAATGTGCCAGTATAATGGTTATAACTAAGTTTAAATACTACATTACCTGTAAAAATGTGATATATATTCACTGTGAATGTGATGGTCACGCAATATACAAGCTCATTTTATAGTACCTCACTGTCAACAGAGTAACCTCACAAAAGAATTTCTGTTTATGCATGAGCAGTAAGGTCCTCTCTGATTGATTGCCAAAGCGCATAAGATCACACAGATATTAAAAACAAGTAAATACTTTCAAGTCTGAGCTATCTGCTTATGTTTTAATTCTGGATATGACATTAAATTGTATCTGATGGTAAGGCTCTTGTTCTGGAGATCTTGGGAGTGTAAAATACCCCGTCATTGCCATTACTCCCAGGTTCACTTTGACCCAGAGTGGTAGTACCTGTTAGCGTTCCATCTATTGGTCAAATAGATCCCTTTAAAGATTATTCATATTTGATTGGACAATGTAAAAAAAACACTCTTAAGAACCAACTACACAAAAAATGTAAATATGAATGTACAATGAATGTGATTCCCTAACATCTTGGCTCAGTCAGATGGGGCTGCAGAATATATTATCTCTGCAGAGGAGTAAGATTCTTCAACGAGTGTCCTGATTATGACACTAATCAATCTAATGGTAAGGCTTTTGTAATGCTGGAGCTTTGGGGAGTGCAGAGTACCCCTTCATTGCCATCACTCCCAGGTCCGCTCTAGCCTGCAGTGATAGGGTTCTATCTATAAGTCAAATAGAAATGTTTGACATTTAGACTGTGTACTTATACTAAACTGAATTGTTTAAAATAGAACTGTTGACATTTAAACTGTACTTATGCTAAATTGAATTGTTTGAAATAGAATTGGTTTACATTTGTGTGTAAACCAAAAACTGTATTTAAATAAATGACTAATAATGTGTGAACAAAATACTGTGTACTTATGTTAAAATGAATTGTTTGAAATTAAGTGAAACCATTTAACTGTGCGCAAAAAAATGAGCTCAGGATTGTTTAAAAATGTTTCCTACAAAATGTGCTAAGAAATCATATATTTAATATATATGTATTAAAAGGATTTTGCATTAAAAGACCTTCAATGGTTGATATGCCATAAAACTAAACTAAACCAAACCAAACCCTAACATCTAGGCATAAAATAACTGTTGACAGGTTGGCAGGTTGTAACAATTAACTAATCAATCAATTAATCATATTCCAGCATCCCTTAAATCTTCTTCAGGGATTATCATCACCTGCTTCATGTTCTCTTTAATTTTTATTCATGATATGAAATCTTTTTTATGGCAATTCTTACCTAGGAAAAGGGGGGGGTCCTCGTGGTGTAATGGTTAAAGCGATGGACTGCGGAATTGTAGTACGCGAGTTCGTACTCCAGTCGAGCTATTACGTTCAATTTCGGCAAATACCCTTGGGAAAGGTATGAACCCCTTTATCCTCCCAGCTATGAGTTAAATAGTACCACTACTGTTCTTCTTGGAGAATGGTTTTGGCATTAAATAACCTACAAAGATTGATATGCCATTAAACAAAAAAAGGAAAAAGACAAATAGTCATAGGGAGCAAAAAGTGAATTTTGGGACAGTTGGTGCTAGTGTCGACCTGTTTGATGTAATGTTTTGTCAAAAAATGCTGCACATAATATGAAAATAAGTTGTCAAAATTTTCAAAAGAGCTGGATACTTTCCTGACATTCTGTGGAACCCTCAGATATTCTAATTTTTGTATTATCAGTTGCCAATTTTGTTTGTTTGCAGCCCACATTCATTCAACATTTTCAGATGATATAATTCTTGAAGGCCTTCCAGACTTTTCAACAGATTCCAAACTAAGTTTGAAGTATTAGGACCAAAAGACATATGTAAAAAGTAGTGCTTATATATACATATATATATATACATATATATAAAAGAAAGAGCAGAAAAAATTTAACAGTATATAGATATGAAAATATCAAAAAAATATTCAAAAGAGGTATCTACGAGGTGCATACGATAAGTTTCCAGACTATTTTCGTATGGGCACTTTTATTGATAGTACACACATGAAACTCTAGTCCCCTTCAAAGTAACCTCCTCCGGCTGCAATGCACTTGTTGTACCGTTCCGACAACTTCTGGAAGGCCCCATTGAAGTCTTCTTGTGTGAGCGTGTCAATGATCTTTGTCACAGCCTCTTTCATCTCCTTAATTGTCTCATAACGACAGCCTCTGAGCTTAGGGAATAACCAAAAGTTACAGAGAGCAAGGTCTAAACTATAGGGAGGGTGAGGAACTGTCTTGATGCCCATCTTGGTCAAATAGTCTATGACAAGAATGGAGTTGTGGACTGGTGTATTGTCCTGGCAGAAATGCCACTGAGCCGATTTGAAGAGTGCTGGCCTCTTCCGACGGAATCTCTTCCTAAACTCCCTTAAAACCTCAACATAGTAACCGTAACCCTAACCCCAACCCTTTGGCCAATCAACTCTGGTGTATTGACTTCCTTACTCCTCCCACACCTCTCATCATCCCTCACAGACTCACCTTCCTTGAATCTCTTATGCCACTCAAAAACTGATGCTTAATTCATGCAAAATGGTCGAAAAGCAGTCTGAAGCATTCCATACATTCCTGTGGCATTTTTTCCAAGTTTAAAACACAATTTTATTGCATATCATTCTTTTAAAGTGTCCTAATGTCCAGATTGCATTTTTGAAATTTATCAGCTGTGACAATCAGGCATTAGTAGGGTGTATTCCAGTTGCTGCTGTAGCTGTTCATTTGAACCTGAAATCATAAAAATTGGTCAGTCATCTCATAAGATGTATAGCAATAACATAGTGAATTTTCAAGAGTCTACAACAATTTTAAATGCCCATACGAAAAAAGTCTGGAAACTTATCGTATGCACCTCATATATATGAATAATATGCTAATGTTAATTTTTTTAAACCATTTTTTGGTTGATGTTATAACGTGATGTTGTTTCATCCAAAAAATTACTTTCAAATGAAAAGTTGTTGGCTACCTAAGTCGAGGGTAACCCGAAGGCTCTCTTTTCAATAGCTACAACACCAAGGTGTAGGGGAGGGCGCTACTCTTTTCCCTGTATTGCTCCACTTTACCCTTAATCCTTACCTTATAATGCTAAGTGTTAAGCATCAAGTACCATTTTTTGAGTCTTTGGTATGACTCAACCTGTGATTGAACCCCGGTCTCCTGGACCATTGGTGAACACTCTACTTATTAGGGCAAATGGAACAAAAAAATGAGAAAATTCTGAGAGTTATATATGCAGACATTAAGAAAGATTTTAACATCTTAATCTGGGTGCAATATTCCCATAGGCTCTAAATGCTGCTGATACACCTTTTATTTAGAACCTATATATAAGGCTCTTCGAAAGAATTGAGCTCTCTGGTAGCCGGTAGGGTATGAAAAAATGTAAACAAAGGCTGCTGCTGCTGTTTGCTAAATATAAAATACCTAAAAATTCCCTTAGCCAACGTAGTCCACTTGTGGCCGTGTGGTCTGAAGCCTTAGTCTATCGTAAAGTTGGACGGGTTTCGATTCCGGCTTCGAGCGTCCTGCGTGTCTAGCCACACTGAAGAGTTCTGATAGAACGAAACAGTCTGTCTGTGGATGACTATATATATATATATATATATATATATTCTAGCAGAACCTGACTTTGCCTGGTTAAAAATAACATACTGAAGACTATTTTGTAAAAAAAATAATTGTATTTGCTTTCTGTACAATTGAGTCTAGTCTTATTAATTTTCTTCAAAAAAGTGACTCTGTAAGTGAACATGGATGTTCCTGCAAATGCCATTTTTATTTGCTTTCTGGACAAATTAGGTCTTCATGACCAATTTTAAGCAAAAATTTTCCAGGTATCTCTCCCCCAACCTCACATTCCTCCTTTTTTCAGATGTCTTTGAAATACTCCTTGAGGTCAACGGAGTTCACATGCCAAGTTTCATTAAGATCGGCCCATTAGGTAAAGAGTCTATGAGCAGAATTAGGGTCTTTCTGCTGAGAAATTAGCCTTCAAAAGTTCTACAAACTCCTGTCAGTTGTATTTGCTTTCCGGACAAATTAAACATTCCTGATCCATTTTGAGAGAGAGAGAGAGAGAGAGAGAGAGAGAGAGAGGGAGTTTCTTGGTCTATCTACCATGAAACCTTGTGTATAAATTTGAATTTCTGTATGATAATTTTTTAGAAAAGAAATTAACATACCTTAGGTTACTATAACAATGATTGCATGATATATGAATATATATACACACACACATACACACACAAACACACTACTATAACAATGAAATGTCTCATTACTCTCCAGTAAGACTAGATTGCATATATATATATATATATATATATGTATATATATATATATATATATATGCAAGGCTCTTCGTATGAATCAAACTCTCGGTAGCCGTTAAGCACATATATGTAAACAATAACAATTGTGATTCATAACCATTTAAATTTACTTCGCTGGCACTGGCTTCCTCATGGCTGAGTGGTAGAATCTTAGATTGGCGTTTGAGTCAACCGGGTTTCGATCCCAGCTTTGGGAATCTAGCCTGTCTAGCCACACTGATGAGTTCTGATAGAATGAAACAGATCTGTCTGTGGATGACTATATATATATATATATATGTATTCTTCAGTCCAGTAAATCCAGAGTCGGAAATAATCCTGTCAGGACAATTAAATTATTCAAACTTCGAATATTTAAATAAAATGCCTGGATTTTTGTTTTCCTTAAAGTAAATATATATATATATATATATATATATATATATATATATATATATACACACACACACGCACACACACTGTTACTATAACAATGGAATGTCTCATTACTCTCCAGTAAGACTAGACTGAATTATATATATATATATATATATACACAATGTCTATATATATTTGAACAAGTTGAATGTTGCCTCAGCTTTACAATGAATTTGACATTGCCATCTCACCACATAATTCAAATTAACATTATTGAATTAATGATTTATTCTTTTAAAGGAAATTACATTCCTTGTTCAGTGTATTGACATGTCATCTAGTCAGTTAATTCAGCTCTTACATCACTGAATTACATCATGGAATTAATACTTCATTGCTGGAAATTTATGAATACATTAAAGGGCTACATGATCTGATATTTCCACAATGTGGCAAAAAACCCAAGTCTGGTGCACATGTAAGGTATCATGCTTCACACCAGAGTCATCATCTGATGAAGTCTTTGTTGGCTACATGGTTGCACAATTGTTTTTTTTTGTTTTTTTTATGCTTTTTGTTGCAGTATATGTTTATAGTAAAGTTTACTATATACGGGCTGTTTCAGAATGATTGATATCATTTCATAATCTAATAACTTGACCAATTCTCTTTCAAATGATCTCAAATTTTAAGAGCATATGTTGAAACAACTCAAATTCTATTAAATGATTTAAATTTCTTTCTTTTCAGGTATAAAAATGTCATTCACTGGAAAAGAAAAGACGTTTTATTTGTTAGTCACAGTCAAACAGGACTGTTTAGTTAGTGCATATGTGAGAGAATTCACAATAATTGCACCAACTGCAATTCAGATTTGGACATGACATGAAAAGTTCAAAGAAGAAAACTATCTATACAGTACAAAAAGATTTAGATGACCATCAATTTTGTAAGAGATCGTGGAGTGGGTTTGGGAAATATTTCAAGCAAAATCATTCTTAACTTTCTTATTCAAATTTTGATGAATAAATCTATTTTAGCCACTTTTAAGCATCTTACGTTTCATTTACCTTGATTACTTATTTATTCCGATACTTACTTTCTCTGCATTTCAGTTTCTTTGTTTAATGGCATATAAATCTCTGTGGGTTATTTAATGCCAAAACCTTCCTTGTAGCAAAACAGTAGTGATACTATTTGTTCTATGACTGCCCCCCCCTGCCCAGTTAAGGAACAAATAGTATCATTACTGTATCATATAGCCCTTTATTGTATTGATATGAGGGATTATACTTTTCCCAAAGTAGATTATTTAAGATTTATATATTTTCCCTTTTTTTTAAAGGGGGGTGTTCTCATGGTGTAATGGTTAAAGTGATGGACTGCAGGCTCGTAGTAAGCGAGTTCGTATTCCAGTCGCGCTATTACGGTCACTTTCGGGCAAATACCCTTGGGAAAGGTACGAACCCCCTCATCCTCCCAGCTATGGGTTAAATAGTACTACTACTGTTCTTCTTGGAGAATGGTTTTGGCATTAAATAACCTACAAAGGTTGATATGCCATTAAACAAAGAAACCAAACCTTTTTTTAAAGAAATAGTTTTGATATCTTTTTAATACTTCCTTTGTTATATTACGCAGTTTTATTTTATGAAGTAGTAAGGTTTAGTGTGAGGAGTTTGTCTAATCATTCACTACTTTTAGTTCATAAAAAAAAAGTTGTTGGACATCGACATGATTTGGTTTGATTTGGTTTCTTTGTTTAATGGCATATCAACTTTCATTGGTTATTCAATACTAAAGGCATCCTTGTAGTAGAACAGAGGTAGTACAATTTAACTCATAGTTGGAGGGAGGAGGATAAAGGGATTCATACGTACCTCTGATATTTACATCTCAAATGATATAAAATCTTTTTAAACACCCTGTACTTTCAGAAAAAGTTGAATTATCCTAAAAAATACTTGTGGGAAAGACCATACAATTACTACATCATGAAGAAATGAGATATGCTCTTACAATGTGGTGATAGAATAATATCATTACATCATAAATCTTTGCTTGTCTAGTCAGCTGGGGCTGTAGAATACATCAACTGCTTCTCTGCAAAGGGGTAAGACCCTCCCCACTCCCCAACAAGTGTCCTGGATATGACACTAAACAATCTGGTGGTGAGGCTCCAGTAATGCTGGAGCTTTGGAGAATGTAGAGTACACCTTCGTTGCCATTGCTCCCTGATCCACTCTGACCTGGAGCGTTAGCACCTGATATGGTCCTATCTATGGGTCAAATAAAACTAAACTGTGTATTTATGCTGAGCTAAATTGCTTGAAATAGAACTGTTTTATATTTAAACTGCATACTTATGCTAAACTGAATTGTTTTAAATTGAACTGTTTATTTGTATAAAATAGATTTGGCATTAAATGACCTACAAAGGTTGATATGTCATAAAACTTAAACAAACAACGAGAAATCTTTGCAGAACCATCCCAATAATTCTAGTTGATCATGTTGTGATAATGGTGCAGATATCATTTTAAGGTTGTAAATCACTTTAAAAGACTTAAAGTCAAGAGTTCCCCCACTGCACAAAGGATTCCTTTTTTTGTCAGTGTCAGTTACCAGTTTAAAAATGCTTCATTGCTGGAAAGTTGTGAATATAACAAAAGATTATATGAAGAGGCTACATTCTGATCTGACATCCTGTGATGTGATCGAAAACCAACAAAGTCTGGTGGTATTGTAAGATCCTGCTGGCCTTGAAACCTGTTAGGGTCTCATCAAAGGGTCAAATGGATCCAAATTAAGTTACTCATATTTGACAGAAAAAAGTACATAAAAAACCTATAAAGAAAAAACTATACAAAAAGTGTAAATATGAATGTACAATGAATATTATTCCTTAAGCATTAGGCATAAAATAACACTAAACAGGTTGACATGCCATTAAAATCAATCAATTAATCAATCAATCATGAAATAGAGATTTTACTTGTTAATTTTTTCTTTACTTATTGAATTTATTGTAATTATTTATATATATATATATATATATATATATATATATATATATATATATGTGTGTGTGTGTGTGTGTGTGTGTGTGTGTGTGTGTGTGTTGTTGTTGGACTGCGGCTGCAGTTTTTCATTTAAGCATGTTGGATTGAATAATAAAAATGCGCTTTGTCTATATAATTTTATTAAGATCCTTTCAAGTTTCCTGACAAGTGTCTTGGGTTCAGGTTAGAATTGGAAGATAAATTTACCAAAATTGTCCTGACCATTTACAACTTTTCATAGGTCATCATCAGGGGTGATTTGGAGATGCCCATGGTGTAGTCGTTATTGCTGTAGGAAATGAACACGGAGATACGAGTTCAAATCCTGGACGATACTGATTGCATTTCACATAGCACTAATACCCTTGGGAAAGGTATGAATCCAATTATTCTCTCTCCAGCTATGGGTAAATAGTAGAACAGACTAGGTTCTTCAGCCTTGGTGAGGCAACTAGTCTAGGAGAAGGAAAACTCTGAATTCAAACCTGTTAAACTCCGCTTAAAAATTGACCTTGTGTCATATCCTGCCCGAGCGGAGGGGTTGGTAAATAGTATCATCAGGGGTGATTTTCATGTGTAAGGAGTGTTTTTTAGAAGAGTGTTTTTTTAGGATTTTTGTAACATTATAAAATTATGTAAATGCAAAGTAGGACAAAACTGAAATGCCTAAAAAACCTAAAAGTCTCTTCTAAAAAACACTATTACACATGCAAACAACCCCTAAAAAAGGTCCAAAAGTGCTCTGGACAAATTTGGTAAATTCATCTACCAATTCCAACCTAAAACCAAGACACTTTTCAGGAAATTTGAAAGGATCTTAATAAAATTATAGAGACAAAATGTGTCTTTATTATCTATTTAGACATGCTTAAATATATATATATATATATGTGTGTGTGTGTGTGTGTGTGTGTGTGTGTGTGTGTGTGTGTGTGTGTGTGTGTATGAGAGGGTGTGCGTATATATATATATATGTATGTGTGTGTGTGTGTGTGTGTGTGTGTGTATATATATATATATATATATATATATATATATATATATATATACATAGATGTAGAATATGAAAAACAAGATATTTAGAGGATGTACTTATTTATATATGAATAATATGCCAATGTTTAACATTTCCTATTTTTTGTTAAACCATCTTCTGATGGAACACAAAATACCAACATTGTTCTGAAAATATTTTACCCCCCTACAAAACACAAAATGTTAAATGATGGCATATTATTCATATAAAGATAATATATCCACTGCATATTTTTGCATATTTTATATTCACATAGACTTGGAATCATTTCCATTTTTCTCTTATATATATATATATATATATATATATATATATATATATATATATATATATATATATAATACTTATCAAAGAAATAAATTCATATAACTGTAAAGACAGCAGCAGCAGCAGTGCTACTAACAGAGGTTATCAAATAATGACCTTCATCAAATGATGACCTTCATCAAATGATGAGCTTGAGGTCAGGCATGGTTCAAGAGTCAAAACGTCATTACCATAAACCCTGAGCACCCAAGTAGCACCTCATAATACCACCAGACCTTGCTGGTTTTCTAACACAGTATGGGCTTACCAGATCCATACAGATGCAGCTTCTGTTTGATCTTGAAGCTTCTTAGTATATTTGTGTTTTTTCTGAGATCAGGTATGATTTCAGTGTCAAAGTATCATTATCACTATCCCAGGCCATTAAGCAGTACCTTACAATACCACCAGGTTTTACAGTACAGTGTGGGAATACCAGTAGATTGATATATCTGAACTGGAAGGAGGATTTGTTGATTGTTTGATGAATAAATTTGGGAAGTATCAATTGTTTTGTTTTTTTGTATTTGTTTCATAAACATTTAACTTAATGCAATGAGAATTTTATCCATCTGACACAATTCTCCGATTTTTTTCTTCTTCCTGGATAGTTGTTGAATAAAAGAAACTAAAAATATTTTTCCTTTATTGAATGCATTAATTTGGTCATGTGAAAATGACTAAACTGGAATTCCAAGGTAAACTCAATAAAAAATATTCCCAGCAAAAAACAATTAGTAAAGGCTGTAATTCTTTTTCATTTTGTATACATACAAATTAATGTTTACTGAATTTATATCAGACAGACTAGCATATATGAAGGTCATTCAATAGATAAGGTGAATTTTGCCAGAGGATATATATATATATAATTTTTTGTTTGTTTAATAACAGAAAAAGTAAATACATTAGAAGGTCTACCAGGGAATTTGTTTTTTAGTTGTTTATTTTTCTTCAACACGTGTTTCTGATGCTTTACATTGTTTTCAGGATGTAAATGGTTTGTATATTTTCAGGGTTTTCTTGCTCTTCTTCTTTCTTTGAGAAGGCGTAATAAAGGAGAAAAACAAGAAAACCCTGAAAATATATAAACCATTTACTTCCTGAGGACGACAGAATACATCAGAAACACGATTTGAAGAAAAATAGATAAATTAAAAACAAACTCACTGTGCAGCTTTTATTTTAAAATACACACACACATGCCACACACACATACACACATATATATATATCTGTATGAGTGTGTGTGTATGTACATATAGCGACTTGATAAATTGATTTGTCCTGTGTGCCATAAGTTTCTCAAGGAAATCAATAGTGATGAGTTCTTTCACTCTATGAACTGTCTTTTTCACTTAGGCTTATTGCGGCAAACCCATGTTAAGTCTATTATCTACATTTTTCGGACTATTGTCTTCATCTTTGTCGCCATGTTTATCACAAAATTTCGGCCGTTGTACACTCCGGCCTCCTTCAGGTAGTTGGAATGTCGAACTTAAGCCTTTATTTTACTTACCGGGGTAGACTCAAGGACACATGGTACAATGTATAAAGGTATTGGTTAGATCCAGTGACATACCCAAAGAGTGTGAATTCAATACCCAGTGAAGGCAGTGGAGAACTTTCAGAGGGGAAATTAACAGTTGATAACTGATAACTGACATCCATTAAACATGGCTCGTGGAACTAGAACAGTCTACCTCGGTAAGTGAAATAAAGGGTTAAGTTTGACATTCCAACCACCTGTAGAAGGCTGAAGTGTACAACGGCCAAAATGTTGTGATAAACATGGCGACAAAGATGAGGACAATAGTCCGAAAAATGTAAATAATGTACATAAAACTCATTTCAGAAATATTGACAGACCATGTTAAGTCTAACATTTTTTGACAGACCATGTTAAGTCTAAACATTTGACAGACCATGTTAAGTCTAAACATTTTTTGCCTATAACATGCTTCTCTGTACATATCACACACTCTATTTAGACTTTATATGGTTTAATTCTCTGCCACCAAAAATTTGAAGACAGACATTTGTTGAAGCCTAGAATACTCTCTTTGATTTGTTGCCATTTGGAATAGCCTCAAAACAAATCATAGCAAGATTAATATGATTTTTGCTATAAACCAATTTCAAAGAATGCCAAGTTTACATTTAAGGAAAAATATTCTGAAAGAAAAGTCAATTTTGCTTTCTTTTTTAAAAAAGATTTCCCTCATAAAGAGATAGATAAATAAATTCTCCAAATTGATTGAATGACTCTTCTATATATGTACTGTATACAACAGTTGATAGATAGATAGATAGATAGATAGATAGATAGATAGATAGATACAGATTTTGTGCTTGCATGTATATGTACATGTGTATTCACATTATCATACAGACAATATACTACACTTTCTCTCTTTCTCTGGGTGTATATATATATATATATATATATATATATATATATATATTCGTATACATATTAGTAAGTATGGAAATAAATCCGACAGTATGAAGAAAAGTTGAAAAAACAAAATAATCCAAAATTTGATGAATTCATTATGAAAGTCAACGTTGAACATTTCAGTTGAAATAACCTTTTCCAGAACTTTATATTCATAAAAAATGTAGTTAAAATAGTGATGATATTTTCTCCAATCATTTTATCAAAAATCCATCCCAATTTTAACCACATTTTTCATGAATTTAAAGTCCTGAAGAGGGTTATTTCAACCAAAACGTTCAACGTTGACTTTCATAATAAATTCATCAAATTTTGAATTCATTGTTTTTTCGACTTTTCTTCACACACACACACACACACACAGAAAGTGCTGGACTGCAGCCTTGAAGTAAGCAAGTTTGAACTCCAATCATGAAGGATTCCAAACAGGATGTTTAACAATTGCTGAAATAAAACAGCAACCTTATTAGAATTTATTTACGGAGTCACTTTTTATGTGCCTAATGATTGGCTGAAAAACAACCAATCATGGGCTGCTATCAGCACATCTGCTGTACCACCATACATGCGCATGTTCTTTAAACTAACAACCCTTTTTCTCTTTTGACACCAACGATGTAACACAGAATCTTGACTGGTGACAAAACAGGCTACAAGTCCATGTGGCGCTACATACGAGGAAGGTCATCCCATGAGAGACTCTAAGCACATGGGGACCCAAAATTCTCCTTCAAGCCTTTGAATTTGTATGGACCAACCACCAAAGCTATATGGAACTGAAAGAATTGTTATCAAGACAAATGTTATAGTTAAGTCTGCAGAAAAACACCTCTTTTTGTAATTATTCTTCTTTTTCTTCTTTACTTTATCTCTTTCACTAAATATAAACCCTTTTTTTTAAAACCAAATTGTTGTCTTGTTCCTTTTCTCTCGTCACGTCTCATGCTACACTAAGCCTTATTTTTCCTTACACTGTAGATATTAATTTTGTCTTATTCTCAACGGGTAAAATCCCAACAGCCCCTCAGATCTTTCCTGTTGACTTAAATTCTCTTTCTTTTTTAGATTTTTGATGGGACATTATAACATTTTAATATATTTAATCAAATATAATTAAATCATACTTTGAATGAACAGTCTTGAAAGACTTAGTTCCATTTCTTCACACAAAAGATCTTCTATTTTATAGTCTAAGGCATGATCGTACTATAATTAGTTAAATATATCAAAACATTAACTAACAGCAATCAGCAATAATCTGAAAAGAGAAAGAGAATAAAGTTAGCAAGGAATATCTGTGGGGACACTGCTTTGTTTCAACAATTCTAAAATTATTTGTATATATATATATATATATATATATATATTATTTATTTTTTATTTTTTATTCTTAAACTTATTCTATAACTCTGGCACTGTGAAAAAACAAATGATGCACTTTGTAAATGAAAAAAATATTACACAAACCAATATCAGGGAAACAAAATTCAATGAAAAGATAAAAGACAAAGAACATCCATACTGCTTGAAAATAATCAACCAGAACCGGAATGTCTAGTCAAAAGAAAAAACACAGACAGTTACCTAAACAGAAATTTAAAGGTGCTCAATACACTAAGTAGAGAAAAAACTAGAATACCTAAAGATCCAAAACTTATCTACCAAGGTTTTACCAACCAGATCATCCAGATAATTCAGAATTATCCTGATAATCCAGTTGGTGAAACCTAGGGAGATAGGTTCTGGTTTTTTAGATATTATATATATATATATATATATATATATATATATATATATAGGGTGTCCCAAAAAGATGTATACACACTTTGAATAATTTTAAACCAGATGTTTGTTTTTTCTTTGCAGAAGAGGATTTTTATTTTCAGCAAGATGGGACACCCCCACACTACAATCGCGATGTTACATCCTTCCTTAATGAGAGATTACCAAACAGGTGGATTGAACGGAGAGGTTTTGTTGAATACCCTCCCCGTTCACTAGACTTCTTTTTATGGGGATACCTAAAAGACAGTTTATCCATTAAAACCCACAACAATTGCTGAATTGAGAGGAACCATTGAACGTGAATGCATGCAAATGCCGAGGGAATTGCTTCATGATGTGTGCTACTCCATCATGTCTCGTTATCGGCGGTGTCTGGACCAGAATGGACATCAATTTGAGAAATGGCAGTGACAAAACAACAGAAGGATGTTGTTAAATTTTTTTACATGTTGAAAATGAAACAAATAATAATAAAAACTTAGTTTGCAGTTATTTGAAGTGTGTATACATCTTTTTGGGACATCCTGTATATATATATATAATGACATTGAAATGGATTCCATGAGCCAAGTTTAAATCCTAGACAAAGCTGTTTGTATTACCTTTTCACAATGATGCTCTTGGGAAAGGCATGAATTGCACCTCCTTTTCACCCCACTCCAGGTAAAAAAGTAGGGCAGATTGGGCTTTCACATTTTAGTTGGACAACTGACCTAAGAGAAGGAATAGTTCTGAATTCAAAACCTGAACAACATTTAGGAAAACCTGAAGCACATTGGTGAACCAATTCTTCCACTATCAGCTTAACTAAAAACTGTAGCTGGTTCTACAGAGACCTTCAACACTACAAACAAATCATCTATGTTAGGAGTCCAATGGTTAACATTTTTAATTCAACTGTTAAACCTTCATTCATTGCAATCAACAGGAGAGTCCATTACACACACATACACACACATATATATATATGTTCTATCATTGATATTGTGCACTCTTTACTTGGCTAAGTTTTATGGCATATGAACCTTTGTAGGTTATTTAATGCCAAATCCTCCTTGAATTAAGAAATCAATACTTGAAACCACCTAACTGTGAAAAGAAATGAGCCTTAACCCGCTCAAAAATGTTACCCACAAACCAAAAGATTTCTAGTATTCCTGTCTCATAAAAATAATTCTATTTAATACCAATCACCTATTAGATCACAGATAAATGGCTTCAAGTATTGCCATTTAACACTTATAATTTTGAATATTATTTGGTGGAATCCTGTTTATACATATACATAATAATTCTCAATATTATTTGATTGGTCGGTTGGTTGGTTGGTTGGTTTTTATGGCATATCAACCTTTGTAGGTTATTTAACACCAAACTCATTTTTATGTAAACTGTCAGTTCTATTTCCAAACAATTCAGTTTAGCATGAGTACACAGTTTAATTGTCAAAAACATTTCTATTTCAAGCTATTCAATTTAGTCAAACAGTTCTAATTCAAACAGATCAGTCCAGCATAAGTATGCAGTTTTGATGTCAAAATAGTTCTATTTCAAACAATTCAGTTTAGCATAAGTACACAGTTTAATTGTCAAAAACATTTCTATTTTAAGCTATTCAGTTTATTCAAACAGTTCTAATTCAGCCAATTCAGTTTAGTATAAGTATAGATTTTGTTTACACACAGTTAAATGTCAAAACAGTTCTAAATTAAACAATTCAGTTAAGCATAAGTACAGTTTCAATGTCAAAAACAGTTCCATTTCAAATAATTCAGTTTAGCATAAGTATGCAGTTTAATTGTCAAAAATATTTCTATTTCAAGTTAATCAGTTTAGTTAAACAGTTTTAATTCAAATAATTCAGTTTAGCATAAGCATGCAGTTTAAGTCTATTTAACCCAGATAGGCCCCTATCAGGTGCTACCATTCTGGGCCAGAGTAGACCTGGGAGCAATGGCAATGAAGGGGTACTCCGCATTCCCCAAAGTTCCAGCATCACTGGAACCTCACCATCAGATTGTTTAATGTTATATCCAGGACACTCATTAGAGGTGCAGTCAGTGTATTGTACAGCCCCAGCCAATTAGGCAATACACAGAGTTAATGTCTAAACAGTTTTATTTCAGATAATTCAGTTTAGCATAAGTACACAATTTGATGTCAAAAGCAGTTCTATTTTGAGCAATTCAGTTTAGCATCTGTACGCATTTTAAATTTCTAAACAGTTCTATTTTAAACAATTCGATTTAGCATAAATATGTAGTTTAAATGCCAAAAACCATACACTCAAACCACGGTTTAGTTCTATTTAACCCATAGATAGGACTTTTATCAGGTACTACCACCCCGGCTCAGAATGAACCTAGAAGTGATGGCAATGAAGGGGTAATTCGCATTCCCCAAAGCTCCAGCATTACTGGAACCTCACCATCAGATTGTTAATATCATATCCAGGACACTCGTTGGGGGGGGGTCTTACCCCTTTGCAGAGAAGCCGTCAGTGTATTCTACAGCCCTATCCCATTGAGCAAGGAGCAGACAGGACTTTTTAACCTTGGTATGGCAACTGGAAAAGGAGAAAGAAAACTGAATTCAAACTAGTTGTAAAATTGAAAAGGGATAGGTATATTCTACAGCCCCAGCCGACTGGGCAAGTGATAAGTGAGATGACGAGATAATGTTGTGGTTGTATAACCAATGTAAGAATTATTTTTATTTTTCAGGAGGTACTCTTGAAATGAACATATAAATTCATAAAATACATTCGTTTGGTTTAGGTGTATTTTGGTGGAGTCAATGTTATTCTTAACAATAAAGTTTGATGTTTTAAATTAAGTGTTGTAGATTATAAGTTTTATTTGTTTTTGTTTTTCGATAGGTTTAATATGTCTTTTTATGATGTTGATTATTGCTTGTTCATCTAATTTGTAGTTATAGTGCATTTGATTTCTGTAATATAGATTAATTCTGTTTGTGTTGTTATTATTTTTGTGAATGTTGAGAAGGTATAGTTTTATTTGTTAATTGACTAGTCTATTAGGGAAATTGTTATTAACAAGGGTTTGTTTTATGTTGGTAAGTTCTTTGTAAAATATTGTCTTAGATGAGGAGAAGTAAAATGCTCTATGAATTGAGTTTTTTTATAATTGCTATTTCATATTTTTGGGGACATTCACTGTAGGGAGAAATTGTCATTGGTAGGCTTTTTATATGGAGATGTAGTGAGTTTGTTATTATTTGTGGCATCTGTAAGTACATACACATATAAGTAATAACTAACTCCAGCATATGAGCCGAATGTAATACAAAATCAATTTTTTCAGTGATATTTAACAGAGTTTTCCTTCTCCTAGGCCACTTGCCCTACCAGGGTTAAAGAGCCTAGTCTATCCTACTATTTACCCATAGCTGAAGGGAGAATAATTGGATGCATATCTTTCTCAAGGGCAATGTGAAATATAAACAGCCTTGTGTAGGATTTGAACTTGAGCCACCATGTCCAATTCTTACAACGATATCCGTTACACTGTATAATATAATTCCTGACATTGTCCAAGACAAAAGATCAGAGAGATGATAGCGGCACACATTAATTTTCCTCAAAGTCAATCAAAATTTGAAAGGTGTGAATGAGAATGCTAATAGCTTATGCAAATTTTCTTTAAACAAAAAAAGGTGTAGGAGGTCGCTGAATTGTATTATTTTTTAATGAGAACAAAAGTTAATGACAGTTGACTGTTTTACTGACTGTGAATTTGTATGATATTGTAAAAGAGGACCTTGCAGATCATTTTGAAAAGTTAAGTGGCTGGGATGAGTGGGTCTGATCTGAAGGTTAATTCTTTAATGAGAAAAAATAAGGTGATAATAATACAATGATTTATGAGAGGAATACAAGTGACTTTGCCGTAATAGAAATAATATATAAAGTAGCAATCAGTAGAAATTAATTTAAAGAAGAAAAAGTGTTACTGTGAAATGAACACAGGAGGAAAATTGTACAAAAAATGTTTGTGATAAAAAGAATATAATTTGAATTCATTGTAATTTACAAGAGGAAACCAAAAATGTTTTGAGATACTGCAATATATGTATTTATCCAATCTCTCCACATGAACAAGATGCGACACAAGGTCATTTTTTTTTAGTAGATTTTAAATTCAGAATTTTCCTTCTTCTGAACCAGTTGCTATATAGAGGTTAAAGAACCCAGTCAGCCCTATTATCTACACATAGCTAGAGGGATAATAGTTGGATGCATGTCTTTTCCAAGGGTGTTAGTTGTTTATGAAATGCAAACCGCCTAGTCCGGGATTTTAACTCAGGTTGCTGTGTCCATTTCCAACACTGATAACAATTCTACCACAAGTACCTCCTTATATATTGCGATGATACTACAGTGTATTTTTCTAGTTATTTTATAAAGACAACTTAAGTACGGTCTCTATTAGGTTGCAACTTATCATATCTCTTTTTCAAAACTGGGATACAAAACTTACATGGGGGTCTACTTAGACCCAAAAAGTACTGTTTAAGGAATCTCCCCAAAGGTATTTAACAATTTTATCAACAGAAGAGCCAGATAATCACCATGAAAGCAATAGAGAGAGCTAAAAAGAGAAAATACAAAACTACCTCTGTTCTCTATTGGACTGGCAAAAAACTCGAAAAACTTGAGATCTTTTCTGGACAAATATATATATGCAAAGAATATTTACTTGTTAATTCTTGCAAACAATAATAAAAACAGCAAAAAACAAAATAAATACCTAGACCTTGCCAGACACCTAAAAAAAAACTATGGAACATGAAGGTGACAGTGATACTAATCATAGCAGAAGTGCACGGAATAATACAGAAAAAATTAGAAAAGAGGCTGGAGGAAATAAAAATTCAGTGTAGATTTGAAACTGTTCCAACTACAGCACTGCTGGGATCAGTCAAAATACTGTGAAAAGTCCTGGAGAACCTGGGAGATTTGATGCTACTCAGACTTTAGAGAAGATAACCAATTACAACTGGTGCAAAAAATTCATAAAGAGTAAAATAATAATAATAATAATGTTCTTCAAACAGGATGGCTTTGACATTAAATAACCCATGAAGTTTGATATGCCATTAAAACAACAAAAAAAACTAGATAAAAATATATCTGTTAAACAGGATGGCTTTGGCATTAATTGACCAATGAAGGTTGATATGCCATTAAAACAACAAAACAAACTAGATTGTAGTATCACCTCCCTTACTAAGGTCAGTAAATGGGCAGTCAATACTACCTTAACAGAAATCTTGGTCCTTACTTCCACCTCGGCCAAGGAATGCTATCCCAGAATCCATCGCCTCTCACTCTTCTCTCTTCCCTTCTCTCTCCTTTTCTCTCTCGCTCTCCCTCTCCCTCTGGCCAATCAGCGAAGATAGTAGCAGTTGCCGAAGACGACCCAAGAACAGAAGAGGAGGCAGTTGCTGAAGAGATTCCAAACACTAAACACACGTGTTGACCGCCGGACATTTTCTAGCCAACACGTGGCGTTGTATACGAAGAATAAAATTCCTCTTTTAAAGTTAATATTTGTACTTCTCATTTATTATCTCAAATAACATTACCCAAGTACATATATTACAATGGTGACCCCAACTAAAAGGATATAAGACGCAACTTTTGAAAATTCCCGGATAAATTCAACCAATTTTTCAACTTCACGTCGCAAACGTTTCAAGACAGAACCTTCGACGTAAGTAAATAAAAAAAAA
This sequence comes from Sepioteuthis lessoniana, assembly GCA_963585895.1. Classification (NCBI taxonomy): domain Eukaryota; kingdom Metazoa; phylum Mollusca; class Cephalopoda; order Myopsida; family Loliginidae; genus Sepioteuthis; species Sepioteuthis lessoniana. The sequence continues at coordinate 29,083,723 of OY757932.1, read as the reverse complement.
TTCTTTTCCTCTTTTCTTCGTCTACAACAACAACAAATATGAATATATATATATATATATATATATATATATATATATATATATACATATAAAAATATATATACACACACAAAAAAAAAACAATTAAAATAAATAAATAAATAAATAAAAATGGAAGAAGCTTCTCTACAGCAAATTAACATAAAGACACCAGAATTCATGGAAACGGCAGTGAATGACTGGTTTTCCATTCTGGAGGCACAATTCCACCTGCGCAATATAACGGCATCAACAACAAAATTCTACACGGTAATATCATCTCTGCCTGCAGAGGTGGTAGCTAAAATACCGATAACAATTTTAGAATCAAAAAAATACGAGAAAATAAAACAGTCATTAATTGAGGCCCACGAAAGGACAAAGCCGGAATTGCTGGACAAATTAATGTCAGCAACAACTATTACAGGCCGTCCTTCAACATACCTGCAAGAAATGCTATCGATAGCAAAACGGATAGGTATCGGAGAAGAAATAGTAATACACAAATTTCTTCAGGCCCTACCAGCGACAATTTCCCCCGTCATTGCTTCACAAAAGGAGTTAAGTCCAACTCAACTTGGAAAGCTAGCGGATGAGCTTATGCCTCTGCTTAACAATATCAACACGACAGCGTTCACCGCTCAGCATAGGACACAAAAAACTGAGAAAAGCAAAGACAATATTATTTTACCGACAGGTATTAAACCTTTCTTCCCGGAACAAAAAGCCAAAATATGTAGAGCACACCTCTACTTTGCCGAGCAAGCAAGAACTTGCAAACCTTGGTGTAGATGGCCGAAGAAGCAAAACACAAAAATACTACCAAGCTCGCGTCCACCTACACCAACTCCAACAGACTCGGAAAACTAACGGCGCGAACCATGTCTGTCCCCCTGAGTTCGCCGCTATTACAAATCAATACACGATTAGGGACAACTACATTAAAATTTATAGTGGATACAGGTGCAAGTATCTCAATAATACCAGCGTCTAGATTAAACGGCGTCACGTTAAATCCAACACCGGTATCGCTCACCACCGCTAATGGAGAGAAAATAAAATGCCACGGACAAGCAAACCTAGAGATTGGGATAACAAGTTTGAAAAGGTCATTTTCCTGGACATTTGTGGTCGCAGATATCACCAATCCTCTCCTTGGATTTGACTTTTTAAATGAATTTGGTCTCATAATCGACTGCAAAAATAAAACAATTTACGACCCGTTAACAGCTACCAAAAAGGAATTAATACTAAACACGACATCTCCAGTAAACGTGGTCATTAACAAAGTAGAACTACCATCATTTAATCAAACCAGTCTGGATAAATACCCAGAAATCATTTCTCCTCATATAAACAAAAATAACAACTACTGCGGTGTTTATCACAGAATTGATACAGGTAGCCACTTACCGGTTTTTGCAAAATCCAGACAGCTATCAGCAGAAAAACTATCGGCGACTAAAGAAGTGTTTAAAAGACTCATAAATGAAGGCGTGATAACTCCTTCAGACAGCGAATGGTCAAGCCCACTACATCTTGTACCTAAGCAAAGTGGAGGATACCGCTGCTGCGGAGATTACCGTGCATTAAACAGCATCACTAAAAGTGATAGATACCCCATTCCCAATATAAATTCATTCACAACAAAACTCGCTAATAAACAGCGATTTACAAAAATTGATCTGATTTCAGCGTACCATCAAATTAAAATGCACCCAGATGATATTCCTAAAACGGCAGTTATCTGTCCGATGGGTCTTTTTCATTACGAATTTATGCCGTTTGGGTTAAAAAATTCGTCGGCAACATTTCAAAGGTACATAGACAGAATCTTTCGACAGATAGACTGTCTTTATATATTTAGATGACATCTTAATCTTCAGCGACGACGAGCCTTCCCACAAGAAAGATATAGACACAGTTTTTAGGATTTTACAAGAAAATAACCTGAAAATATCACTATCGAAATCTATTTTCAATGTAACATCGCTAGATTTCCTAGGTTTTAGAATTAATTCAAATGGAATCACACCAACTGCTAACAAAGTAAAAGAAATAGAATCTTTTCCGTGTCCTACAGATGCTAAAAGCTTACGCAGATTTCTTGGTATGGTAGGATTTTACAGGAAGTTAATACCAGGATTTGCAAAGTTAGTCTTACCTTTATCCGAAAGAATGAGATTAACACCTAAAGGATTAATTACCTTGAATAATTTGGAAAAACAATCCTTTTCTAACATTATAAAAATACTTGGTGAGCTAACAGAATTATCTCATCCTCAACCAACTTGTACACAGTATCAACTAGTCACGGACAGCAGCAAATATGCAGTAGGTGCTGCCTTACATCAGGTCATAAATGGAAATCCAATACCAATAGGATTCTTCTCAAAGAAACTGACGACAACACAGACGAGATATTCCACTTTTGACCGTGAACTTTTAGCAGCATATTTGTCAGTGTTACATTTTCGCCACCTCATAGAAGGTCGTGAAGTATTACTTCTGACAGATCACAAACCAATATGCGGTGCATTCCACAGTCTAAAACCTGCCAAATCAGATAGACAACAAAGACAGCTAGCAATTATTACAGAATTAATTTCAGATATAGCCCATGTGAAGGGTAACCAAAATGTAGTTGCAGATTGTCTGTCTCGCCCAACATTTGCTGTGCAAATAGATATATACGATCTGCCAGCACTTGCAGATGCACAAAAATCAGACACCGAAATACAGTCCTTTCCAGATTTAAAGAAATTCACATTATCTGGAAAAGATCAATTTGTGTTATGTGATACATCAACGTCATACCCCAGACCTTTTGTACCGTGCACACTACGAAAATCTATCTTTGACAGCTTGCATGCAATATCACACCCTGGAATAAAATCATCTATCAAAATGATTAAGGCTAGATTTTACTGGCCACATATGGATAAAACCATCAAAGAACTATCTGCATCATGCATATCTTGTCAACAAGCAAAAATATACAGACATACCAAATCGCCTGTACAAACGTTGGAAATACCATCATCAAGATTCCATACTGTACACATTGATATAATAGGACCACTACCACCAGCGAAATGCTGCAACAATCCTTACATCAATCCATGTCGGTATGTTTTAACATGTATAGATCGAACCAGTCGATGGATTGAAGCCCAACCTATATCGGATATTACAGCACAAACCGTAGCAGAAGCTTTTGTAAACACGTGGATTACGCGCTTTGGTGTTCCACTCCATGTCATATCAGACAAAGGCAAACAGTTTGAGAGCGAACTATTCCTTGAACTATCAAAAATTATTGGATTCTAATGGCTACATACAACATCCTATCATCCACAATGCAATGGACTCATAGAAAGAGCCCACAGAACCTTAAAAGCAGCTATTATGGCCCGAAAAGAATCTTGGATTTCAGCCCTACCAATAGTTCTCATGGGAATTCGAAGTATGCCCAACTGCTCCAATTTTTCCCCGTTTTATGCGGTCACAGGTGCACAAATGTTATTGCCACAACTAATGATAAATACGGAAAATACAGAAACAGTTACACAAAATTTTACGAGAGAACTGCACAAATCTATGGCAAAATTCGATCTGACAGACATTTCAAACAGAGAAAAATCAACAAAAAAGTCATACGTGCCAGATCAACTTCAAACTTGTGATAAAGTTTGGATTAGGATAGACCGCGTTCGAAAACCGCTAGAAGCACCCTATTCAGGTCCTTACATGGTACTCAAACGAACACCAAAATACTTCCTAATAGAAACTAACTCAAATACGCATACACAAGTTTCAATAGACCATTTAAAACCTTACATTGAAAACAAACAAAAATGTGCACGAAATGCAACTACCAATACAAATAAAAAGTCTGAAAGTTTACCTCCTGAAAAAGTGCAGGAACATAAAATGAAAACAAGAACTTCAGGTAGAACGGTTACATGGAAAAAGGATAACGAGTATATTTATTATTAAAACAAAAAAAAAAACAAAACAAAACAAAAAACAAAAAAACAAAACCAAACAAAAACTCCGTTTACTGGTAGGGGAGTATTGTAGTATCACCTCCCTTACTAAGATCAGTAAATGGGCAGTCAATACTACCTTAACAGAAATCTTGGTCCTTACTTCCACCTCGGCCAAGGAATGCTATCCCAGAATCCATCGCCTCTCACTCTTCTCTCTTCCCTTCTCTCCCCTTTTCTCTCTCGCTCTCCCTCTCCCTCTGGCCAATCAGCGAAGATAGTAGCAGTTGCCAAAGACGACCCAAGAACAGAAGAGGGGGCAGTTGCTGAAGAGATTCCAAACACTAAACACACGTGTTGACCGCCGGACATTTTCTAGCCAACACGTGGCATTGTATACGAAGAATAAATTCCTCTTTTAAAGTTAATATTTGTACTTCTCATTTATTATCTCAAATAACATTACCCAAGTACATATATTACAAGATAAAAATATATCTGTTAAACAGGATGGCTTTGGCATTAATTGACCAATGAAGTTTGATATGCTGTGAAAACAACAAAATAAACCTGATAAAAATATATCTGTTAAAGAAGATGATAAAATAAGTAAATATTGGTTTGGTTAGGTTATTTGGTTCAATGGCATATCAACTCTTAATGGTTATTCAATGCCAAATTCTCTCTCTTTCTCTCTCTCTCTCTCTATATATATATATATATATATGATTTATAAGTAAATTGTTTGTAGGTAACTTTATTTTTAAATGAGTTGGAGCATATTTGTTTGTACACAGTTAAATGGTTTCAAGTATTGCTATCTAACACTAATAATTTCATTTGCACACAGTTAAATGGTTTCAAGTATTGCTATTTAACACCAATAGTTTTATTTGCACACAGTTAAATGGTTTCAAGTATTGTTATCTAACACTAATAGTTTTATTTGCACACAGTTAAATGGTTTCAAGTATTGCTATTTAACACTAATAGTTTTATTTGCACACAGTTAAATGGTTTCAAGTATTGCTATCTAACACTAATAATTCTACTTAATATTAATCATTTGTTTGCACACAAGTAAATACAAAGATCATGAAATCAAATTTGAAAAAATGTGTTCCCCTAAAATTACTGTTATACCTCTAATAATTGGAAATCAGAAAGGTACACTTAAACCCTATAATAAGATCTCTATTTGCACCTGTTTATAAGAGATTCAAAAAATGTATTATGTGCCACTGGTCATCTACTTAAGTGAATGATATCTATGAAAAGAAAATATAGTAAAGAAGTTTTTTTGTTATTTAATAGCATATCAACCTTTATACTAATGCTAAATCCATTTTTTTAGAAGAACAGTAGTGGTACTATGTAACCCATAGCTGGGAAGATAAGAGGGTTTATACCTTTCCCAAGGATATTAGTCTGAAAGTGAATGTAATAATGTGACTGGAGATCAAATTTACTTACAACAATGTTGCAGTCCAGTATATTAACTATTATGCCATGAAGACTCCCCCATCTTATACTGAAATTTCATCTCAATGGCAAGATTTGAGGAAGTGGATAACATTAAAAGAAATACAATGTTGCAGAATCACACGATATGAAAAGAGGAGGTTCAGAGGTGCTTTAAACAATGTAATAGAGTGTTGAATGACAAGGGGACTATTTTGTGAAAAAATGTTTCATTCATTGTTCATTTCTGTCATGGTAAATACAGCTTCAATCTGGATACTTTTTGAATACACCTATAATTCTTGGTTTGGTTTACTTTCTTTGTTTAAATGGGCTATCACCCTTCATGGATTATTTTCATGCCAAAGCTATCCTTCTAGAAGAACAGCAGTGATACTATTCAACCCATAACTGGGAGATTTAGGGGAGGTTCATACCTTTCTCAAGACTATTTGTCCAAAAGTGAACGTAATTGTGCAACAGGAGTTTGAACTTGCATATTACGATTCTGCAGTCCAGTGCTTTAACCATTACACCGTGGAGGCACCTCCATCGTAAAGAAAATATGTAAAGAAAATAAAAACTGTTTATATGTTAAATAATGCATAGCATCATATATTGTGTGGATAGAATGCATATACTCACTTTCTTTTTTTGCTTGTGATCTTCGGTAACGACCTGGGAAGAGATGGTACCTAACAGAGAGCAAAATTAAAAGCAAAGAAAAAAGAAGGAGCAAAATAAAACAGAAAAAAACAATAACAATGATGATGATGATGATGATACTATTTACCAACCCCTCCGCTCGGGCAAGATACGACACAAGGTCAATTTTTAAGCGGAGTTTAACAGGTTTGAATTCAGAGTTTTCCTTCTCCTAGACTAGTTGCCTCACCAAGGCTGAAGAACCTAGTCTGTCCTACTATTTACCCATAGCTGGAGGGAGAATAATTGGATTCATACCTTTCCCAAGGGTATTAGTGCTATGTGAAATGCAATCAGTCTCATCCCGGATTTGAACTCGTATCGCCGTGTCCATTTCCTACGACGATAACGACTACACCACGGGCACCTCTAAAATGATGATGATGATGATGATGATGACGACGATGACGATGATGATGATGACGATTATGATGATATAGAAAAAAGATCCTCAACTCATTTGAGTAATTATCAAAACTCAGAAAATTCATTGCCCAGTTGGCTGGGGCTGCAGAATACACAGACTACACCTCTGCAGTATGGTAAGAACCCCCACCACCACCACCAATGAGTGTCTTGGACATAACACTAAACAATCTTATAGTGAGGTTCCAGTAATGCTGGGGCTTTGGGGAATGCGGAGCACCCCTTCATTGTCATTGCTCCCTGGTCCACTCTGGTCTGGAATGGTAGCACCTGATAGGGCCCTATCCATGGGTTAAATAGAACAAACTGCATACTTATGCTAAACTGAATTGTTTGAATTACAACTGTTTGAATAAACTGAATAGCTTGAAATAGAAATGTTTTTTGGCAATTAAGCTGTGTACTCATGCTAAACTGAATTGTTTGAAATAGAACTGACTATTTACAAAAATGGATTTGGTGTTAAATAACCTACAAAGGTTGATATGCCATAAAACCCAACCAACCAACCAACAAATCAGAAAATTCAAACCCAGACCTACTAAGAACTTCACCAAAACCAATGCAATATAAAAACTCCTGAAAAAAACAGTCAAAAGAGGAGTATTATATACCTTCTTTTATAATTAACACTGTGCTTCTGAGGGAAATCATCTGGAGGTTGCAGGTTCAATCCCAACAACAAATAATAATAACAAGGAATACTTACAATAACTTAACACTTGTACCTAGTAACGGTTAGCAGAATTGAAACAGTCTACCTCTGTGATTTGAATAAAGCAACCTGTTCAAGATTCTGTGTGGGCTCCTGAGTTCAACATGAAATACCTGAAGAAGGCTAAAGGATATATCAGCTGAAACATAGTGAGTATAACAATAAAGATAAGTTCAATAGTCTGAATTTTCCAAGTAATTAACAAACCATCAGGAAGAAATGCACCTTAAGGAACCGAAAACATACTTTATTTTATTTAATAGCATATCAACCTTTGTGAGTTATATAATGCTAAAGCCATCCTTATAGAGGAAAAGTACTGGTGCTATTCAATCCACAGCTGGAAGGGATACGGATGTTCATACCTTTTCCAAAGGGTATTAGTCCAAAAGGGAATGCAAATGTGTGACTGAAGTTTATATTTACTTCCTACAATAATGAGGGTATCCACATGGTGTAATGGTTAAAGCGCTGGACTGCAGAATTGTAGTAAGTGAGTTCAAACTCCAGTCGTGCTATTACATTCCCTTTTCGAAACAAATACTCTTGGGAAAATTATGAACCCCCTTATCTTCCCAGCTATGGGTTAAATAGTGCTTCTACTATTCTTCTAGAAAGATAGATTTGACATTAAATAACCCAAGAAGGTTGATACACCATTAAACAACAAAACAGAACAAATTACAATGTTGCCGTCCAACATGTAATCGCTATGCCATAACAATTTCCCCTAAATTGTTTAAAAGCTCTGCAGTGGCAAAAGCTGAATTTTAAAGATTTCTTTTTAAATACCTTCCCATAATTTGGTTTGGTTTCTTTGTTTAATGCCATATCAATCTTCATGGGTTATTTAATGCCAAAGCCATCCTTGTAAAAGAACAGAAATGACAGAAAGAAAGTACTAAATGTACAGATGTACAGTTAATGAAGAACAAAACTGCTCATCTCCTTAGAGATAGAGTGGAATCAGTGAGGTTGGAAAAATAAAAACCATGGTAAAAAAAAGAAATATATATATATATGTATATAAAGTAATAAAACCTACAGAGTCAGATCTATCTACTTAGGTTTCACCTACAGGAAAATCTCTCTCTCTCTCTATATATATATATATATATATATATATAAATATATTGACTGTATGTCATCACTATCTTATGCCATACTTGGTCTTGGGTAAAGACCTTGGGAAGAATTGTAAGAAACCAAAAGAGTATTTATATATACAAAGTAATAAAGCCTACATAGTCAGATCTATCTACTTAGATTTCACCTACTGGGTCTTCAGGAAAATCTATCTATCTATCTATCTATCTGCATTGAAAGTATGTAATCACTATCTTCTCCCATACTAGGTCTTGGGTAAAGACCTTGGGAAGAATTGTAAGAAACCAACAAAAGCCTATATATATATATATATATATAAAGTAATAAAGCCTACAGTCAGACCAATCTACCTAGGTTTCACCAACTGGATCTTCAGGAAAATATATATATATATATATATATATATATATATATATATATATATATATATATATATAATTATATATATATATATATATAAATTGAATGTATATAATCACTATCTTTCCCTATCGTAGGTCTTGGGTAAACATAAGGTGAAGAATTGTAAGTAATTATTAATAATAATAATAATAATCAGAAGACTAAATCTAGTTTTGATTAACAAAAATAAATGAACATATCATTTTGTCAATTTCATTGTGCCAGCAGACCACAGAGTGAAAGTGAAAGTAAAAGCCGGACAAATACTTGGATCTCACCAGAGAGCAAAAAAAAAACAAACTGTGCAACATAAAGGTGACAGTGATACCAATTGAAGTTAGTACACTCAGAACAGTTCCCAAGAACCTGGAAAGAAGACTCGATGAACTGGAGATCAGAGAAAGAACGGAGATGCCTGCATTGTAAAGAAGCCTGCACTGTAAAGATCAGCTTGAATACTTTGAACAGCCCAGAAGACCTGAAGAGACTTTCTGTTTCTTAGACTCTAGTGAAAAATTATCAATTAAACCTTGAATGAAAAACTTGCCTGGAGTACAATAGTAATAATAATAATAATAATGGTGTAATGGTTATCGCCGTAGGAAATGGACACGGCGACACAAGTTCAAATCCTGGACAAGACTGATTGCATTTCACATAGCACTAATACCCTTGGGAAAGGTATGAATCCAATAATTCTCCCTCCAGCTATGGGTAAATAGTAAGGCAGACTGAGTTCTTCAGCCTTGGTGAGGCAACTAGTCTAAGAGAACTAAAACTCTGAATTCAAACCTGTTAAACTCCGCTTAAAATTAACCTTGTGTCAAATCCTGCCCGAGTGGAGGGGCTGGGTAAATATGATAATAACAATAATAATGTACGGATGTATACTTAATGAAATACAAAAAATTGCTTTTTGTGAAACTGCTCATCTCCTTAGAGAAAGTACAATCAATGTGATTGTGAAAAAGTTAGATCTTATTCACCATTAGCTAGAATGAATAATTTATTTATGTCAACATTTAATGTTCTTAAATAAAAGAAAAGTTTGGATATAACATACTGTCGAGGAAAATCTAGCAAAAATTATTTTTATAATACAAAAAGCAAACAAACAAAACCAAACAAAAACAAAATTGAAAAAACAAACAAAAAATGCAAAAAAAAAAACCCCAACAAAACCGACATAGCTAGAGATGAAAGTATTTTATAAAAACAATTGAAAGATAGAGATGAAGATATTGGTAATCAGGAAATTAGATAAGAAAAAATTGTCGTATACAATGAAAATATAAGCTATAAATAAAATAATAGCTTTTGTTCTTGGTTTCTCAATTTTGTAGTATCATCATCATCATCATCATCATCATCATTCTTGTTGTTGTAGCTGCTGCTGTTTTTGTTGTTTTTTCCACCAGCATAAAGTTGTGGTTTTTCACAGGAGTTTGAGTGAAAGTAAGTTTCCTCAGGACTCTTCTGCATATTCTAGCCAGTCTCAACAATGCTGTTGTCTGGAGTCTTGATTCTTCCAGTCTTTTTTCCCAATCTTTGACAACCGTTCCTTGTATGCCAACTGGAATCGGTATTACTGTCACCTTCATATTCTACAGCTTTCTCAGCTCTCTGGAAAGATCCAAATACTGGTTTATCTTTTCACTTTCTTTTTACTCTTTGGTTGTTGGAACAGCCAAATCAACGAGATGATAGGTTCTTTTTCCTCATTAATTAACACTTGGCCAAGTCTTCTGGCCAGGATTGGGTGATCCGTTTGTATTTCAAAGTCCCAGAGAATTTCATATGTTTCATTTTCTTGGACAGATTCTGGTGTATGCATATAATATTTGTTAGTATGGACAAATTTTAATCTCTTGCATAATTCCTAGTGGATCATTTTTCCCACCCAGTCAAGCCTAGTCTTGTACTCTTTTCTATTCATTTATTATATGAGTAACCATTGTTACTGTCTTGCCCTGTCGGCTGGGGCTGTAGAATACACTGACTGCTTCTCTACAGAAGGGTAAGACACCCCCCTTACGAGTGTTCTGGATATGACACTAAACAATCTGATGGTAAGGTTCCAGTAATGCTGGAGCTGTGGGGAATACGAAGAACCCCTTCATTGCCATTGCTCCAAGGTCCACTCAGGCCTGGAGTGGTAGTACCTGATAAAGGTCCTATCTATTGGTTAAATAGAACAAAACCATAATTTGAGTTTACTATTTTTTGCATTTAAACTGCATATTTATGCAAAATCGAATTGTTTAAATAGAACTGTTTAGAAATTTAAAATACGTACAGATGCTAAACTGAATTGCTCAAAATAGAATTGCTTTTGACATCAAATTGTGTACTTATGCTAAACTGAATTATCAGAAATAAAACTGTTTAGACATTAACTCTGTGTATTGCCCAGTCAGCTGGGGCTGTACAATACACTGACTGCTCCTCTGCAGGGGGTAAGACCCTCCTAATGAGTGTGCTGGATATGACACTAAACAATCTGATGGTGAGGTTCCAGTGATGCTGAAGCTTTGGGGAATGCGGAGTACCCCTTCATTGCCATTGCTCCTAGGTCCACTCTGGCCTGGAATGGTTGCATATGATAGAGCCCTATCTATGGGTTAAATAGAGCTAAACTGCATACTTATGCTAAACTGAATTGTTTGAATTAGAACTGTTTGACTAAACTGAATAGCTTGAAATAGAAATGTTTTTGACAATTAAACTGTACTTACATTTAAACTGTGTGTTTATGCTAAACTGAATTGTTTGAAATAGAACTGTTTTTGACATTGAAATTCTACTTAAACTAAAGGGAATTGTTTAGTATTGAACTGTTTTGACATTTAAATGTGTGTAAACAAAATCTGTACTTATACTAAACTGTATTAGCTGAATTTGAACTGTTTGAATAAACTGAATAGCTTGAAATAGAAATGTTTTTGACAAACTGTACTAATGCTAAACTGAATTGTTTGAAATAGAACTGACTATTTGCATAAAAATGGATTTGGTGTTAAACAACCCACAAAATATGATATGCCATAAAACTCAAACAACCAACCAACATTGTTACCATTGTTGCTGTTGTCATCATCATCATCATCATCACCATTGTTATTGTCAATACCCTGAGTATTTCCACTTTTTATAAATTTTTGTTTGACTTATTCTGATGTGTAGATTTAAATTTCGTCCTGCGTTTTTTGGAGCCGATTCCGAGACACGTATTTTCTATAAATACGTCGTCTTCAAACACTCTTTCTCTTTTTCACAATTTCCATTGCAGTGCTGACACGCTCTCTCTTCAGTGTGACATTCTTCTTATTCACTAACAGATGTGAAAAGCAAAAAAATGGATAAGCCTCGCAGACATTCATTTCTTCAATATACTTTGACTATGAGACTTTTTCCAGTCTCGGAGAAACCGACTGTTTCGAACCACAAAAAGAAATAGACATTTTAAATATGAAATTCAACTTAATAGGACGTTTTCATTATCAACCTTTTCTGTAGTTTAGTTGTGTTAGTTACACACACACACATACTCACATACACGCACGACTATTTTTCTAACAACGTAGAATTAGCAATATTTTTAATGTATCAATGTATGTTGTGTTATAAATATAAATTTGTTTTGTTTGTCGCCTTGTTTTGAATGTTCCTTTTGTCCGCGCCGTTTCATATCCTTACTCATTTGTTTCATATCTTCACTCATTTGTCTCCATGTGCCTATTCTACCTTTTTCTAAACATAAACTAAACACTATATAAAACTTTAACATTAAATTTTGGGGGACTAAGCATAACTACCAAATAACATGTCCTCTTACGTACAAGAGTAAAAGAAAAAGTTTTGTTCACTAGGTCAAAGAGAAAAAGAAATGCAGAGAAATTTGGTGGGAGCTTTTGCTTTATGTAAATTAGTATAGAGTTTTTCAGCAGAAAGCATAATCTTGGTGCTGTCTGAAGAACTTTTGAGGCCTGAAACTTTGGAACTTCTTTTGTTGAAGTCTTCTTCTAGTAATAAAGTCTTCTTCTTGCAGTAAGGTCTTCTATTAGCAAAGTCTTCTTTTAGCAGTAAAATCTGTAGTGGATAGAAAAAAATAAAGATAAAATAAAATTTTTAAAAAGTTTAAGAAAGGCAGAAATTCCCAGGAGCCCCTGACAGGAAGTAGGGGAGACGCATGTGCAGAAAAAAGACCATCCCAATGCAAAAGAGGAATTCACTCTCACTTCAGCGGTACCCTTCAGATAGAAAGGACCCTCTTTCAAGTGGCCGCTAGCAGTGAATATGTGGTTGATTAGGTTTAGTAGCCTGACACCATATCTGTTGCTAGCAAGCAACATACTGAAACAAGCAACATAAAAACAACTTTGGACTTGCCGCGACCGGCCTACAAACGTAAACAGATCGGATTACACCTTTCGCCCTAGAGAAATAACATCCGGGCGCAGCCAGAAATGATGAAGCCCTTTTTCGACTCTAACCGGCCGTTACAGCTAAGAAAGGGAAAAATTAATATTTATCAACATTTGAAAAACACTTCTGCCAGAAATAATTCTATAAAAATGGAGGTAATACTCTTCACTAGCCTATACCGGACTATAGAAGTACTTATTTTCTGCGTCCATTTTTTGTAGAACTTTCTATCCATGTGGCGCGACAGAAGTGGAGTTCCCTTTCTTCCATATGAAAGGCTTCAGGCGGTGAAAACTCAGAGGTCTACGCAGACGCTCAAGGGCGTTTGTGTGTGGCCTTTCCTCTCCAGTTGTTGGGTTGCATTCAGTAGGCCGTCTTACCTCTGGGCGGTTCTGCCGGGTGTGCCTCGGCACTGGAGATTTCCTCCGGCCTCAGGGGGCCATCCCCCCAGGCTTATACCCCCTTAGGGGGGGATTTATTGCCTGGCGCCTGAGGCGCCCCGAAAGGGGAATGCCGACGGGGCTGAAGGTATTTTTGGCCTTGCCGGACGGGTGTGGGCTTCGGCCCTGCGACCGGGCCCACCTTAAAAATGGCCTTGTGCCATATTCGTGCGTTGGTGGGACGCATTGATAAATATCAGAGGTCTACGTAGACGATCTCAGGGGCCACTCGGCTCCACGAGGCTCGGGTCCTACATTATCGTGGTTGCACCCACCTCACCGCAACTTCTTGTGGTAGATTCAACAACCTTTTTTTACGGTCCTTTTTAAGGGCTATGAGAGGTCTCTGGCGGTCATTAATGACCAGTCAAAATAGACGGCCTGGAGGCAAACACGAAGAGGACTCACTAAGACCAGCCGGTCTTTACCATCGCTCGGTTCCGCTCGTCCGTTTGGCTGTGCAGCGCTAAAGGCAAGGGTTGGCCTTTAGCTACCGCTCCACCATCCGCGCAGCGCTAAGATAACGCCAATCTTAGCCTCGGTCTCCTGGCCCGTTCGCTCGATAGTGCAGAGCTTTGGAGCGCAAGCCTTAGCCATCGTCTCCATATGTCTGCACTGCTTTGGCGCGCAAGCCTTAGCTACCGCCTCCATACGTCCGCACAGCTTTGGCGCGAAACAGCCTTAGCTACCGCCTCGATACGTCCGCACAGCTTTGGCGCGAAACAGCCATAGCTACCGCCCCGACTCGTCTGCACAGCTTTGGCGCGACAAATCCATAGCTACCGTCAACGATACGCCCGCACAGCTATGTGGCGCGACAAAGCCATAGCTACTGTAAACAATACGCCCGCACAGCTATCTGGCACGACATAACCATAGCTACCGTCAACGATACGCTCGCACAGCTACTCGGCACGACAAAGCTATAGCTACCGTCAATGATGCGCCCGCACAGCTATATGGCACGACAAAGCCATAGCTCCCGTAAACGATACACCCGCACAGCTATTTGGAACGACAAAGCCATAGCTACCGCCAACGATACGCCCGCACAGCTATGTGGCACGACAAAGCCATAGCTACCAACCACAACACTCCGGCGATGCAGTCCACGTAACGACTCGCTGTTACGGACTACCCTACTCATGCAGCATCTAGTCTACGTAACGACTCGCTGTTACGGACTACACTAGCATTGCAGCATCTGGCCAACGTAACGACTCGCTGTTACGGGCTAGCAACCAGATCGACAAACCCCCGGTTAACCCAACGTACTGTCAAAACCTGGATATCGATCTACCGACCACGACGCTCCTACAATGCAGCATTCAATCCAAGTAACGACTCGCTGTTACGGACTGCCTTAGCATTGCAACAACTAGCTCACGTAACGACTCGCTGTTACGGCCTAGCAACCACAACTCGACCATACCAACGAAATGTCAAAACCGGGACATCGATTTACCAACGACTCAACCGACCTCAGCTATACAGCATCCAGTCCACGTAACGACTCGCTGTTACGGACTGCCCCAGCATTTCAACAACTAGCCACGACGACTCGCTGTACCGGCTAGCAACCAAAACGACTCGACCGACTTCGGCTTTCCGCAACGACTCGACCGACCTCAGCTGCCCGCGACGACTGTCCAACTGCATCCAACGCCTCGACCGATCTTAGCTTACCAGCATCAGACATCAAGCTGTATCTCTATGACTCGACCTACACCAGCTACCCTCGACGAACGTCCAGCTGCGCACAACCACGACTCGACCACACCAGCTATCGACGTAACCCATCCTAGCTGAAGACCACATACAACCGCCACGGACATTTACATACGTTTGTAATTCCGGCAATAAAATCGTCACTTTTGTTGTATCTGTTACCTTGCCTTTTGTCTTCCTTCATTGTTTCTAGCTGTCACTACACACTCGCACGCGCATTAAACCCTTAAATTCATTTGCGGAGTCGACGCGCTTATCGGCTCCGTAACAGACTTATTGACCACCGAAAGTGACTGGTATATTTCAACATCTTATTTGGGAGAAACGACTCGACTCAAATAGTCCAGGAAGACATTCCTCGTTACAGAGTAGCCGTGTGAAAATCCCAAAAAAATAAAGTTGAAATTCAAGAAGAATAAAGTTAGAATTTGAAAGGTATCTTGGCCTATTTTTTTTCTTTCCTTCAGGAATTCCTTTGCAGCCTTCTACAGATATAACAGAAGCCAACGAAATCTTTGGTAAGAAGGAAACCAATGGAGTCAGATATCTAAACCCAAAACTTACTCCAATCAACAAACTAAACTAAATAAATAACTCGAACAAAATCTTCTGTAACCCCTACAAATTTTCTAGCAATAAAGTCTTCTTCTAGTTGTAAAGTTTTCTTTTAGCAGTAAAGTCTTTTTCTAGCACTAAAGTCTTAGTCTTTGGATCTTTTGTAGAAGAGCCACACAAAAAAAACTGCAGCCCAAAAAATCAGACAAAATTGGCGTTTTAGCAAGAAAAAAACATTTTATTAGTCACTGAAGAGGGTGAAATTCATTCATGTCATTGAGTATTTGCATAAAAAGATCGTTTTCCTTATATTTCTGCTTACACATGTACTCTCACAGATAGCCATCTACCATTCTGTGATGTATTACACAGTGGTGTTTATTCTGCATTTTGTGCAGATGCCAGAAAGATTCACTGGTTTGAGTGTGGGCCCCACACCACGGTTTGACAAAATTGGTCGTATGCTTAACAGTTTAGTGAGTGTAATCCATTCCCACCCTAACTCTAAACCCTAACAAATTGATGATGCGCGGCTTGACTTACTTGTGGGAAAATAACTACATCTCTATCTATTCAAAGGCGTTGAAAGGTGCATTTCATGACCGTTACGACAAAGGCGTTGATTGTGAATAATTCCATGGGTTTGTATAAAACGAATTGCTGACTACTTGTCATGAACACGACTTGAAAGTATAAGGAGATTCATCCCTAACAAAAACGTCCAAAATAAATCTTATGACGAGTGAAGATGTGGTTGACCCAATTACCGAACGGTGGGGCTGGTTTTTTTTTTTCAAAACTCATTTTTCCATTCGCGGTGGGGCTCTTCTACAAAAGACCCAAGTCTTCTTTTAGAATGTTGTCTTCTCCCTTGTCTTTTTTCTCTGGTTAAAATAGTCTCAGAGCCCATATTTTATTGAAGAAATTTTTAAACTTAAGCACATCTGATTGATTGGTCAGCCAGTAAGAACTTAGCTATAATTCCAAGAGTTCAAAGGGAAGAGTAAAATAAAGTCTGAAGCCCTTTTTTTTATTTTACCGACCTGTCAACCGAATGTGACTCAAAGTGGTCACGCAGAGCTCATTATGCCGGTATTTGCCACTGCTTCCCATCAGACAGGACTTGACACAAGGTCAATGACCTGAAGGTCGATTATAGTGGGGAATTAGGGGAGGGGAAGGTCGGACACGAGCTGAGGCTCGAGCCCTGCTGGACTATGATGCAGCTCGCCCACTCGAAGGTGGCTCTGTCGAAGCTGGAGGTCTTACGGCCCCAAGTCTGCCTTTGTTGGACTGTGCCCGAATCAGTGGGTATGCACGAGTGAACGTGATACGACTTTCATTTTAATAATGATAATACTTCTGTTTTACAAAACGAAACGAAACAAAAAAAATGAAAAAGGACTTTCATTTTAACAATAATATTACTTCTGTTTTACAAAACGAAATGAAACAAAAAAAAAATGAAAAGGGATTTTTCTTTTCACGTTAATAAATCTAAAACGCCAGTGGAAATCTTTATTGTGTCGCAGGGGAACAAGAAATTCTTTATAGGTTTTTGAAAAAAAAAATGCCCCGACCAAAACTTACAACAAAATGGAGAGGCAAATATAAATAATGATTTATGTGTGAAGTGAAAAGATATCTTCTAAGATAACATCTTCTATCTATGGCATCAGTGCAGTCTGTGTTTATTGTGGCATTCTTTGTAAATAGACCAATGTCACGATCTTAATTGGGAGTCTGATTATTCGTTAGAGATATGTGATAGTGCAGGGACCCCACTCATTTCTCACAGTCACATAAAAAACGATGGATATTGCAAGTGGGGTCTGCAATGAGAATGGCAAAGGATCCAATTTCTCTTACCTGTGTGGGGAAGGTGAAAGTGAATGGGGAAAGGGTAGAAATTGGAGAACTGTGATAATTCAGCATTGAAAATACCTTTCAGGGTGCTTTGCACCCGATTACAAGTAGCGATCATTTTACAAGGACATGGCGGGGTGAAGAGTGAAGGGAGGTGAGGTGTTTGTCATAATTTTTTCCTTTTTTCTTTTTATTATATCGCTTTCTTTCTTTCTTTCTTTCTTTCTTTCTTTCTTTCTTTCAAGGTCTGTTCACATCTATCTATCTATCTATCACAAAAAGACTGCAACATTATCTTCCAAAAACTAAATAGCAACTAAAAAAAAATGTCCCCCTACCATTTCCTCCCCATCCTACTCACCTAAACCCACTTCTGCCAAAATCCTTACTCTGAATGAATACCTGATATGTTTCTAAGAATCTTCTAAGTTGTTTTGCAGATCTTAAAGGACAAGATTTCTTGGAAAATTTGCTGCTACTACAAATGAAGACATCTGCTATGACATCTGTAGTTTGTAATCTTAATAGAATAAAGCATCAAAATATTTGTATTTCTTCACTCAAAAGACACTCTTCATATTCTTTATAGTGAAATCTATCTCTTATTTGATTTCTATAAAATTTATCTCTTCTTTGATTTCTATAAAATTTATCTCTTCTTTGATTTCTATAAAATTTATCTCTTCTTTGATTTCTATAAAATTTATCTCTTCTTTGATTTCTATAAAATTTATCTCTTCTTTGATTTCTATAAAATCTCTTATTTGATTTCTATAAAATCTCTTATTTGATTTCTATAAAATCTATCTCTTATTTGATTTCTATAAAATTTATCTCTTCTTTGATTTTTATAAAATTTATCTCTTTGATTTCTATAAAATAGCTATAAAACTTTCTTGAGTGACTGATTTTGATGAGCAAGAATCAGTTGCAAATTTTGTTTGACAAACTGGACTGAAGTATTTACATATTACTTAATACAATCACAGTTTATGGGACTTAGAATATGCTGCCTGTATCCCCTATAGAAGAGTAAGACTCCCACCTGGTGTGTCATGTTTATGACACTAAACTGCTAGTGATGGTAAGGCTCCAGTTTTGGAGATTTGGGGTGTGTGAAGTACCGCTTCATTACTATTGCTTCCAGATACACTCTAACCTGGAGTGATAGTACCAGTTAGAGTCCCATCTATGCGACAAATAGTTTTGTTTAAAAATTGTCTATATTTGATGTGTGCAAATTTTTTTAAAAAGTCTCTTAAGAAATGATAATATAATAAATGCAAATATGAAAGTGCAATGAATGTGATTCTCTAACCTCTTAGAATAGAATAACTATAGACAGGTTAAACATGCCATTAAAAACAAATCAATCATTGTTTGATGTAAGAATAAAGTTTCATTTTTTTTTTTGTTTGAAACATTTATTGCCAAAAGAAAATTATCACCAACTAACCTTTTGGATGTTTTTTTGTTATTCAGTGGGTCATACTATGCATGTACTGGCAAATTAGTTTTTAGGATGTACCGGATTTTTTTTTGTTAAAGTAAATAGTTTACTGACACTGCACACACACACACACACACACACACACATATATATATATGATGCACAAATATAATGATACAGATGTACATGCTCACAAACAAGCAGACATATACACACACATATCTACTACACCAGGCAAAAATTATGAAATCAGCACACTTAGAAGATGTCAACCTCAGTTTTTTATTTAGCAGTAAATAAACTTATGACAAATAGAATGCAAAACATTATTTTATTAAATACTTGAACAATATGGCTTCATAAAATAAACCTTAAACAAACTATATTAAATTATTCAAATTCATTTATTTCAAGCACTGTGGTTGGTTGGTTGGTTGGTTTGACTTATTTAACGCAAAATCCTGTTTTTACATATATATCAAATATATTGTATTTGGTTTGGTTTGATTTTACGGCATATCAACCATTGTTTGTCTTTCAATGCCAAATCCTGTTTTTACATATATGTCAAATATATAAGATTTGGTTTATCTTGGTTTAATGGCATATCAACTATTGTTGGTCATTCAATGCCAAATTCTGTTTTTACATATATGTCAAATACGTAAGTTTTAGTTTATGTTGGTTTAATGGCATATCAACTATTGTTGGTCATTCAATGCCAAATCCTGTTTTTATATATATATCAAATATATAGGATTTGGTTTGGTTAGTTTTTATGGCATATTAACCATTGTAGGTTATTTAATGCCAAATCCTGTTTATCCATATATATTAAATATATGATTTACAAACACATTTTTGTGTTAACATTTTTAAAAAAGCCCAAGCTCATTTTTTTTGCGCACAGATAAATGGCCTCAAGTATTGCTAAATAACAATCACAATTTAACATAAGATATTTCTTTGCACACATTATTTGTTGGTAATTTCATTTTTTTTAATGAGTTAGAACTAATTTGTTTGCCCACTATTATTACTATTGTTTCTCCACAATTAAATGGTTTCAATAATTGCTATCTATCACTAATGATTCTATTTAATATTAATCATTTGCTTACACATAATTAAATGGTTTGAAGTATTGTTATCTAGTTCTTATAATTCTATTCAATATTAATCTTTTGTTTACATACTAATATTGCTGTTGTTTCTACAGTTAAATAGTTTCAATTATTGCAATCTAACACTAATGATTCTTTTTGATATTAATCATTTGTTTGCAGACAGTGAAGTGGTTACAAGTATTGCTATTTAACACTAATATTTCTATTTAACACTATTCATTTATTTGCACACAGTCAAATGGTTCCAAGTATTGCTATCTAATATCTATAATTCAATTTAGGCAGACAGTTAAAGAGTTTCAAGCATTGCTATTTAACACTAATATTTCTATTTAACACTATTCATATATTTGCACACAGTCAAATGGTTCCAAGTATTGCTATCTAATATCTATAATTCAATTTAGGCAGACAGTTAAAGAGTTTCAAGTATTGCTATTTAACTTTAATATTTCTGTTCAAAATTACTTATTCGTTTGCACACAGATAAGTGGTTCAAAGTATTGCTATGTATCACTAACAATTCAATCAAACTGCAGTCATTTATTTGCAGTTAAATGATCAAACAGTTCTTTTTCTAACTATTTGGTTTAGCATAAGTCATTTATTTGCACAGAGTTTAAATGTCAAATAGTTTGATTTGACCCATAGATAGGACCTGATCAGGTGCTACCACTCTGAGCCAGAGTAGAGCTGGGATCAATGGCAATGAAGGGGTATTCTGTATTCTCCAAAGTTCCAAGACTGGAGCTTCTCCATGAGATTGTTTAATGTCATATTCAGGACACTTATTGGGAGGAGTCTTACCCCTCTGAAAAGATGCAGTCGATGTATTCTACAGCCCAAGCTGACTGGGCTTAAGCCATGGAAAGGAAAATATTATGAAATTATTCAAGATTGAGGAAAAAATTATGGAATTAACACATTTAGAGGCTGTTCCCCTATTTTTTTTTTTATTTAGCAGCAAATAAACTAATAAAAGATGCAAAACATTTTTTTATCTTTCTGGTTTCATGAAATATTCCTTAAATAAACTAAATCAAATCATTTAAATTCATGGTATAAATATTGAGGAAAAAAATATGGAATCAATAAACAAAAAATTAGAATGAACACTTAGTTGTCCCTCCTGGAGCTTTCATGACAGCCCTAATTCTTTTCGGCATGAATTTCACTAATTTGAAGCAATTGTCTTCATCAAAGTCATTCAAACTCTCTCAAATGACTGTTAATAGATCTTCTTTGGTGGATGGAGCCTTCTCATGGACCACTTTTTAAATTTCTACCATTGGGTTTAGATCCTGATTATTTACTCTCAATGTCATTGATTTCATATGCCTTTCAAGAAGAAAAAATTGAATTCCCTTTGCTCTGTGACAAAACACATTATCATCCAGAAAAATGACTTCACCAAACCAATTTTCTATTGATGGAATGAAAAAATTATCCAAGATTTTAATGTACACAAGTGCATTGATTGTTGAGGTAATGATTGTCCTCTTTCCATATCATTTAACTGACATGTAACTCCATATCATGACTTGGGAAATTTACTTCTTCAGGCATCTTTACATGTTTCATTTGAACTGCATAAGACAAAACTTCCAGCATCATTGCCTTGGCCAATGCAAGTTCTTGATTTATCATTGAACATCACTTTCATCCAATTGTCCACATGTCATGATGGTTTCTTTTTAGTCCACTTTAACCACATTTTCTTGTTTGCATGTTAGTAATCGTTTTTGTTTGGTTTTTCTCTATGTAAATCCTACTTAATCCAGACAAAGAAGAAAAAATTTAATTCCCTTTGCTCTGTGACAAAACACATTATCATCCAGAAAAATGACTTCAACACCAAACCAATTTTTTATTGATGGAATAAAAAAAATTATCCAAGATTTTAATGTGCTCATGGTCCTTTTATATGACATGCAACTTCATTTCATGAATATTTACTTCATACCATTGTTGGAATTCTATCGTAAAGCTCACATGCATAACCCTCAATTACGAGTTGAAGTGAGATTATATGGACATTGGGACATTCCTCTATTTGAAGGTGGCCAAGTCCATTCCCTGGACAGTGATTAGTTGTTTGCCCATTGATGGGCATATCAGTGTATATATACACGGGCTTGCTTCAGTCATGTTTCAGATGTTATGGGTTCAATATTGAATTACTGCCCATTCTACTTTTTGTCTGCCAGCCAGATGCTAGCTGGGGCTGCTGAGCCAGTAAGTGTTGTTATTCTTGTTTATTCTGTATGTTAAAGCAGTGACTTCTACAATCATGAATGACCTTGGAAATTTACTTCTTTTCTTTAAGTAGTTACCTTCATATATTTTGTTTGAACAACACCAGACATAAGTTCTAGTATCATTGCTTTGGCCAATGCAGATTCTTGATTTATCACTGAATATCCTTTTCATCCAAATGTCTACATATTATGATTGTTTCTCTTTAGCCCACTTTAACCTCATTTTCTTCTATTTGTGTGTTAATGATGGTTTTTGTTTGGTTTTTCTCATAAATTCTAGTTCATTCAACCAATTTCTTACAGTTCTGTCACCAGTGTAAATTCTTGTTTTGACCCATTTATTTTTTATTTGTTTTGGTGTACATTTTCAATTTTCCCGGCATAATGCCTTGAGTTTTCCATACTGATTGTTTAAAATCTTTTGTGATCTACCTGTATGTTTTCCTTTTTTAACCACCCCATTTGTTTTATATTTGCAACAAATTCTAGACCCAGCTGACCAGGACAACCGATGTCTTTTGCTACATTCTACGTTGGATTGCTTTTTTGAATGAGTTTTATAATTCTGTACTTTGTTTCATTTGATAGTTCTTTAATTGAAGCAGTATTTCCTCTCAATTAGAAATGCCAAACTGCAAGAACTGTCTTTTAACTTTAGACTAATTAGCATATCTTGGCTTTTGCTGGTCTTTTTTTTGTATAAATGCAAATTACAAGATTATTCCATTATTCTTTCCTCAACATTGGGTTATTCCATAATATTTTCTTCTGCATGACTTGGAAAAAATTTATACCATCAATCTGAATAATTTAATCTTGTTTGTTCAAGGAATATTTTATGAATACATAACAATCAGAAAGAATGTTTTGCCTTTTATCTATTCTCTGTTTATTTTAGTAAGTAAGTTGGTGACCTTAGTCAAGGGTGACCCAATAGCTCCCTTTTCAATAGCTACTACACTGAGGTGTAGGGAAGGATGCTACTCCATTCCCGGGATTGCTCCACTTTACTCTTGATCCTTACCTTATATTGCTGAGTGTTAAGCAAGGCGGCATCAAGTACCATTTTTTGAGTCTTTGATATGACTTGACCTGGGATTGAACCCTGGCCACCAGGACCATTGGCAAACACTGTACTCATTAGGCAAAAAAAGTTTAAATAAATATTGTCTAAGTATACAACTGGGTGTAGAAGCAAAATTAGGAATATTATAGTATAATAATAAACATCTTTATTATAAAACAAGATTAATTTTAATTTTAAAAAACTAAACAATAAAATAAGAAGATCGACTTAAGTAAATTTACTCAATATGGCCATCATTTTTTTCAATTATTGTATCAACACATCTTCGAAATGATTTGCATGCCTTCAAAATAAATTCTTCAGACATCTTTTTCCATTCCTCCCCAAAGCAGCCTTAAGTGAACCAATATATCCGTGGGATGTTGCATTTGTTTTGTTTTTTAAAACGCCTCTTATAGCATAATCAAGGGGATTAAGGTCTGTGCTTAAATCTTGCTTAACTGCTGTCCTCACCATTTTCTTATGGACTTTCAATTCATTAGCGTGCTTTCTTACTGATGTTGTGGGGTTCTTCTTAATCCCTACCGCAAGAGCCATTAAAAAGCCTACTTTTCGTTTTTTGTTTAAACCTCCACCCCACCCCCTTTTTCTTAAATGTTCTTTTTCTGTAAAATTTTTTCTGTACTTTGTACATGGTAAACAAAGAAACTTTGGCTTGGTTTTGGCATTAAGTAAATCATAGATTCTTTGTTGTTTCGTTTCTTGCTCACTCATATTGGGCTGAATTTTTATGAAAATGTACTCGAATAATTGGACTAATCATGAAAATTTAGATTTATTGCCTTTTTTTCAAAAATTTGACTAATCAGACTAAAAAAAGGTTTAAAAAATTATTCCATATTTTGCTTCTGCACCCTGTAATGTGTGAATTACCCCTTCATTGATATTACTTCCAGGCCCACTCTGACCTGGAGTGGTAGAACCTGTTAGGGTCACGTCCCTTGGTCTATTTAAAAATCATTTGTATTTGATCAGACCCTGTGCAAAAAATTAAAAAAAAACTTGGTCGGGTCACATCTATAGGTCGAAAAGATGTGTTTAAAAATCATATTTGATAGGACTCTGTGTACCCCACCCCAAAAAACCCATTAGTCCCATCTTTGGGTTAAATAGATCTGTTGAAAAATTATTTGCATTATTTGTATTATTATTATTATTATTATTATAGGACCCTGCAGAAACAAAACAAAAACAGAAAACAGCAAAACAAAATAGCAGCCACCCTCTCAATCCACCACTAACTCCACCAGTCACATGTGGTAGGCTTCTGTGTTGAGTCTAAGCTCATTAGAGAAGATAAATGAAGGCATTATGTCACCATCACTCGTCAGTTTGTGGGTTTGTAGAATAGACTGACTGCACCTCTGCAGAGTAGTAAGACCCCTTCCTCAATGAGTGTTATGATGCTGGTGCTTAGGGGCATGTAAAGTGTCCCTTCATTGCCATCACTCCCGGGTCCACTCTGTCCTGTAGAGGTAGTACCTAATAGGGTCCTATCTATGGGTCAAAAAGAACTGTTTGACATTTAAACTGTGTGCAAGCAAATGACTTATGAATTGCTTGAAATAGAACTGTTTGATCATTTAACTGTGAGTAAATGAATAAGTGATGTTTAATTGAATTGTTAGTGATACATAGCAATACTTGGAACCATTTAACTTTGTTGATTTAAGCAAAATTGAATTGTTAGAAATAGAACTGTTTGATCCTTTAACTGTGTGTATCTAAAAATATGTTTACAAATCATACATCTAATAAATATGTAAAAACAGGATTTGACATTAAATAACTAACAATGGTTGATATGCTAGAAAACCAAACCATACCATGACTAGTGATCCCCCCTCAAAAAAAAATGATGAGGTTTGTGGGGACAGAACAAGGCCAAGAGTTGTTATGTAAGTTAACTATTTGATCCTGACAGAATTTTTTCTCATCTGAGAAAAACCAAAACATGTCCCGTTGAAAGAAATGCTTGAGCTTATTCAAAATCTTTGCAGAGCTGTCTTTCCTCTCATTCTTCATGGTCTATGATAAAAATTGGCCCTTTCTCATCTTGTACGAAAAATGCCAAATGCCTTCGTGCACTATCTGCATGATAAGAAGCTCAGACATTCCCATATCCCTGCCTATGGACTTGACTGACAGGCTGGGATCATTGTCAATCATGATCTAGTGGTATGTGGACTTGCACCTTTAAAATCCTGATTGAAAAAAATCACTGCATAAAAAAAGTTTATTACACGATTTCTTTTTATGAAAGAAGTAACAGCATATTAATTTGGTCTGACATTTAAAAGATATGGAAGACATTAGTAAGAGAAGAAAATGTATTTTTTTGTTTGTAAATCTTAAATCTTCCCCCTCATGAAAAGCATTCAAAATCCCATCCAGCAGTGCTGGGGCTTTGGGGAATGCGGAGTACCCCTTCATTGCCATCGCTCCCAGGTCTACTCTGGCCCGGATTGCCCAGTCGGCTGGGGCTGTAGAATACACCGACTGCTTCTCTGCAGAGGGGTAAGAACCCCCCCCCCAACGAGTGTCCTGGATATGACACTAAACAATCTGATGGTGAGGTTCCAGCAATGCTGGAGCTTTGGGGAATGCGGAGTACCCCTTCATTGCCATCGCTCCCTGGTCCACTCTGGCCCAGAGTGGTAGCACCTGATAGGGCCCTATCTATGGGTTAAATAGAACTAACGGCATACTTATGCTAAACTGAATTGTTTGAGTAAACTGAATAGCTTGAAATAGAAATGTTTTTGACAATTAAACCGTACTTACATTTGAACTGCGTGCTTATGCTTAACTGAATTGTTTGAAAAAGAAGTTTTTTCGATATTAAAACTGTATTTACACTTAACTGAATTGTTACCTATAACTGCAACTTATTTTTGACATTGAAACTGTATTTACACTAAACTAAATTGTTTAACATAGAACTATTCTGACATTTAACTGTGTGTAAACAAAATCTGTACTTTTACAAAACTGAATTGCCTGAAGTAGAATTGCTTGACTAAACTGAATAGCTCTAAATAAAAATGTTTTTTTACAATTAAACTGTACTTACATTTAAACTGTGTGCTTTTGCTAAACTGAATTGTTTTAAATTGAACTATTTTTGACACTGAAACTATACTTACACAAAAATGAATTGTTATATATAACTGAATAGTTTGAAATAGAAATGTTTTTGACAAAAAATGTGTAGTCATGCTAAACCGAATTGTTTTAAATAAAACTGATTATTTACATAAAAATGGATTTGGCGTTAAATAATCTACAAAGGTTGATATGCCATAAAACCAAACCAAACCAAACCAAACCAAATCAAAATCCTGTCTTTCCCATCATTAATTTATTGATCTTTGTAAAACAATCGTCCTTTATAACATTATTTTAATCAGTTATATAATCGATACTATGGTCTAATATTGCGAGATCAATTAGCTGAAAATTGTTCGATAAAAAAAGGAATGAAATTTTAAAAAATATTTGAATTTTCCCCAAACCTAAATCTCTAAATAGTACAAAGGGAAATAACTCCTTTCTAATAACTAATAACTTCTTCTTTATTGTGAACGAGGGGAAATAACTTTGAGTACCTTAAAATGAAGTTGTAACCGGTGGTTTTCCACTGGAGTCTACGTGACGGCGAGTCTCCTCAGCTCTCCAGGACTCTTCTCAGTATTCTAGTTCTGGTTTGGATTATTATTATTATTATTATTATTATTATTATTATTATTATTATTTTACTCTTGTGGGTAATTTTTACACTAGTGTTAGGTGATGGTTTCTCACTGGAGTTTAAGTGACAAGTCTGAAGTCTCCAAGACATTTCTTAGTATTCTGTCCGATTTCAACAATGACGTAATTGGATCGTCTTCACTCGTCCTCTTATTTTCATGTCCCCGAGTCCCTGTCTCAGTCCTTTGGTGACTGTACCAACCACGCCAAATGCAATTGATATCAATGTCACTTTCATGTTCCATAGTTTGTTTGTTTTTTTTCAGTTCTCTGACAAGGTCTTGGTACTTATCTTTCTTTTCACTTTTTTTGTTGACTATCACGGGTCGTCTGGCCGAGATGAGATGATCCGTTTGTATCTCAAATTCCCCAAGAACTTTGTGCGTTTCATTTTCTTGGACGGATTCTGAGTTTTGCATATACCATTTGTTCGTATGGTCAAATTTAAACTTCTTGCACAATTCCTAGTAGATTACCTTACCCACCCAATCGTGTATACTCTTATATTCTTTTTGCGCTAATTTACGTCGCTGTCACCATATAACCTACATCTGCTATTTTATTACTTTTTGTCTATTCTTACTTTGACATAGTTGGTCCTTATGGCGATATTATTATCATTATTTGATTTTCCTTACTTTAAAGGATTTAGAGCTGGCAACCATGTAATGTAAATAACAGTTAGATTAGGTTTGGTTTGGTTTGGTTTGGTTTTATGGCACATCAACCATTGTAGGTTATTATTGCCAAATCCATTTTTATACATATAAACAATTCTATTTCAAACAATTCAGTTTAGTATAAGTATAGTTTTTTTGTTTACACACAGTTAAGTGTCAAAATAGTTCCAGTTCAAACAATTCAGTTAACGTAACTATGCAGTTTCAATGTCAAAAACAGTTCTATTTCAAGCAATTCAGTTTGGCATAAGCAAGCAGTTTAGATCTATTTGACTAATATTTGACCCTATCAGGTGCTACCACCCCGGGTCTGAGTGGATCTGCGAGCGATGACAATAAAGGGGTACTCCGCATTCCTCAAAGCTCCAGCATTACTGGAGCCTCACCATCAGATTGTTTAGTGTCATATCAGGACACTCGTTGGGGAAGTGGGGTTTTACCTTTCTGTAAAGAAGCAGTCGATGTATTTTACAACCCCAGCCGACTGGGCAATACACGGAGTTAAATGTAAGAATAGTTTTATTTCAAACAATTCAGTTAAGCATAAGTACACAGTTTAAACTTCAAAACAGTCCTATTTTAATTTAAATTGTTTTTGGATAAATGTAATACACAAAAGAGGGTGAAGGGTATGCCTCCTTGACAGCAAGAAAACCACGTGAAATCAACTTCTTAGTAAACAGTCCTTCTTTCTTCTTCAGCCTTTTTCCTCCGCTGCCCTATTTCTTTTTTACGGACGAGAGAAGAGGAGGAGAAACGCTGAGTCAGTGAACGCGTCGTTCACTGACTCAGCGTTTCTCCTCCTCTTCTCTCGTCCGTCCGAGACTTGGACAATCTTCTAAGGGATGTAACTCATACCGCCTTGCTGGTACACTTCACTAATGCAGATTCTGCCTTTCAGATTCACTACACCTATTTTAAGCGATTCAGTTTAGCATGAGTACGCAGTTTAGTTCTATTTGACCCATAGCTAGGACCCTATCAGGTGTTACCACACTGGGCCAGAGTGGACTTGGGAGTGATGGCAATGAAGGGGTATTCTGCATTCCCCAAAGCTCTAGCATTACTGGAGTCTGTGGGGGTTGTATGTAATTTGGTTATTTCAGTGGATATGCATCCGTATTTTACGGATATTGCTCTTTATATTATTTCCTCCACAAATACAACACAAAACTTTACAATCTCGTGAAAGAAATGAAATAGAACATAACGAACATTAAACAACTAACAATTTAATATGCATATAACAGAATATGAAAACAAATAAAATACATGATATGTAAATGGCCTTTTGGAAAATAAAGTTTGGCAAGAAGAAAATAAATTTGTTTAAAGGTGTGTGTATGTTAACGGAGTCCGTAAATAAGTCGTTCTTACATTAAGTTCATAGCGGGTTTTATAATTGTGGCGACAGCGTGTCGCGTTGATGAAAGAAGTTTGTCGGGTTTTCCTTTTGAATGTGATTCGCGGCCATCTGTAGCTAGGTCATGAACTTTGATGTGGAAGAAAAGGAATTTGCCGGACAGTGTATCGGCTACTGCTTTACTGACTTAATAGCTAGGCTTGGTTTTGTCTTAGTCCATGGCTCCCTAACTGTGTGCTATTTATACCGTAATAGTGGATCAAAGAATCGTCCTAAAATTTTGGCGCGTAGACATTTATTGACCAATCAGATTTGCATTTTACTATTTTATTTTCGAGCCAAAATATTTTCAGTTAGTTGACTTCCGATCCTATTTTTCTAGAATGTTCTATTTTATGTTTTTAGCAGATTTGTTGAAAAATATAAAAATGTAACTTAAATGCTGATGCGGTTTTGATCCTAAATTTCTAGAATGTTCTTAAGTATTGCTTATTTTAAGACTAGAAAAAATGTGTATCCCATAAGTCTCACTATCAGATTGCTTTGTGTCATACCCAGGACACTCGTTGGGAGAGGGTCTTACTCTACTTCAGAGAAGCAATCGGTGTATTCTACAGCCCCAGCCGATTGGGCAAAGTTAGATTAGGTCTGAGTTCTTTGTTTAACAGTATATAAAATATTGTATATTTCTATTTTTGTAGAACAGAAATGATGCTATTTAACTCATTGTGGGGGTGGGTAATAAAGGTATTCATACGTTTCTCAAGGCTAAAAAGGGAATGCATTAGCACGACAAGAGTTTGAACTCATTATTCTGTTGCAGTCCAGCACGTTATCCTTGGAGATTCTGTCTTGCAAATAATCAAAACTTGCCTATTGTATATTGTCTACTACGGTATGTCTAATTAAAGTTGCCGACCGTTGTCAAGGGTGACTCGAAGGCTCTCTTTTCAATAGCTTCAACACTGAAGTGTAGGGGAGGGCGCTACTCCATTCCCTGAACTGCTCCACGTTACCCTTGATCCTTACCTTACAATGCAAGGTGACATCAAGTACCATTTTTTGCGTTTTTAGTATGACTCAATCTGAGATTGAACTCCGGTCTCTCGGACAATTGGTGAATACTCTACGCATTAGGCCAGGGTGGGTCAAAATGATCTGACGCTTTTGTAAGTTTGATAAAAGCAAATTAGAATAAATAATGAAAAACGTGTTTTTATTTTCCAAATTTACAAAAAAATACCATTTTGTTTTATTTCGTTTCAGGTTACCCATATAGATTGAACAGGCCAACATCGTGTTTTCATCGTGGAAACGTTTATCAAGAATGAGTCAGTAACTGCAACGCAAAGAACATTCTGTGTGCACTTTGGGATTGGTAGACATGATCCCATACCAGCTTGAAACACAATTTTATCATGGGTTATTAACTTCAGAACTACTGGATCAGCATTGAAACGAAATTGTTGCCATTCCACATAAAAAGGACCCATCGAGTTGTGGACAACTTTCGTGAACGGCTTTGTCAATGTGTTGACAATAACGGTAAACATTTCATAGATGTAATTTTAAAACAAAATGCCATTTGGAAAATAAAACCACTTTTTTTCATTATTCATTCTAAATTGCTTTTATTAAAACTACAAATGTGTCAGATCATTTTGACCCACCCTACGCAAGTGAAAGTCAAGCAAGTATATATCTCTGTTATTCAATGATACATACTATTACTTGAATAATCAATCATTTTATCATTATTGATAAAATGATTGATTGATTGATTGATTGATTTTATTAGCATGTCAACTCGTCTTGGGTTATTTAATGCCAAGAGGTTAGGGAATTGCATTTATACTATTACTTGAGTAATCAATCATTTCATCATAATAGATAAAATGAGTGATTTATTTTATTGGTATATCAACTCGTCTTGGGTTATTTAATGCCAAGAGATTAGGGAATTGCATTCATACTATTACTTGAGCAATCAATCATTTCATCATAATAGATAAAATTATTTATTGATTTTATTGGTATGTCAACTCGTCTTGGGTTATTTAATGCCAAGAAGTTAGGGAATTGCATTCAGTGTACATTCATATTTATATTTTTGTGGGGTTCCTTCTTTAGATTTTTTTTTGTTACATTTAGTCCTATTGAATACAGTTAATTTATAAACATATCTATTTGACCTTTGGATGTAACCCTAACAGGTACTACCACTCCGGGTCAGAGAGACCTAAGTATAATCATATTCACCAACCCCTCCGCTCGGGCAGGATGTGACACAAGGTCAATTTTTAAGCGAAGTTTAACAGGTTTGAATTCAGAGTTTTCCTTCTCCTTCACTAGTTGCCTCACCAAGGCTGAAGAACCTAGTCTGCCCTATTATTTACCCATAGCTGGAGGGAGAATTATTGGATTCATACATTTCCCAAGGGTATTAGTGCTATGTGAAATGCAATTAGTCTCGGCCAGGATTTGAACTCGTGTCGCCGTGTCCATTTCCTGCAACGATAACCATTACACCACGGGCACCTCCAACTGAGCTGATCATGTCTGTGCCTTTGCTCAAAATACAACGTAATTTTTTTTTTGTTTCAAAATTTGAATTAACTCTATGAATTTTCATTTCTAGTCTAATAATCGAACCGAATAACTCGTGCCGCCGTGTCCTTTTCCCACGACGATAACCATTACACCACGGGCACCTCCTATAGGTATAATAGCAATGGAGAAGTGTTGTACACTACCCGGAACACAAGAACTGTTGCCTCACCTTCCGATGAAGTTTATTGTCATACTCAGGACACCACTGGGGGTCTTACCCCTCTGCATTTGGTTTATTTAAGCTCTCCCAACAGGGAGACTAGAGCACTTGTTAAGATGCACGAAGTGGAAGTGAAATCGATCTTCTGCTCATTAAATATGTTAGGTTATCCAGCTGTTGTTAGCTTCACTGGCCTTCTCTTTGAATAGTCCCAGTGATCCAACAACTACTGGTATTGTTTTTATTTTCAGTTGCCACATTCTGCATATTTCCTCTCTTACATTAGCTTGAATATTGCTCAGTCGGCTGGAGCTGTAGAATACTCTGATTGCTCCTCTGCAAAGGGGTAAGATCAACTCCCTCCAACGAGTGTCCTGATATGACACTAAACAATCTGATGGTAAGATTCTAGTAATGCCGGAGCTTTAAGGAATGCGAAGTACTTTTTCATTGCCATCACTTCCAGGTCCACTCTGGCTTGAAGTGGTAGAACTGTTTTTACATTTAACTGTGTGTAAACGAAAAACTGTACATATGCTAAAATTGTTTGATTGTGAACATATGCTAAACTTAATTGTTTGAAATAGAACTGTTTTTGACATTGAAACTGTGTGCTTATGCTTAACTGAACTGTTTGAAATAGAACTGTTTTAAAATAGAATAAAACTGTGTACTTATGCTAAGTTATGTTAAGTGCTTCCGTGTTCACGCTGTGTTTGAAAGATCCACGAAGGGAGATTGACACAATTCAGCCGGATCTTCTTCTGACGGTCAGGTAATATGAGTGGCTAGATTGTCTAGCAACTCAAAGAATAGAAAAAAACCGTTGTTAACAAACAACAAAAAATGGTTTTTATTGAAACATGCAAACGATGTTAGTTTTCCTGGCAAAAATAAGAAAGAATATCAAGAGAGGCAAAATGACGATTAGGTGCGGTTAGAATATGACACTAATGTCTCTAAAGTCTGGGACTTTGAATTTTTGTAAAGTTGAAGGTTGTTCGGAGTGCCTCGGGTTTAGAATGGAAGGGATGCTTTTTTGGCAGTCTTGAGTTTCTTCTTGGTCCCTTTTCTCATCCTCACTGATGATTCGTTTTACCATCTTATATTTATAGATCAATATCTGGACTAAAAAAGTTTTCTGATTGGTTGTCCAATAAGAGACAATTGGGAGTCATATTCCAATTAGTCCGCCAATCCTAGTTCAGGATTATATCTTACATGTATAGGGAAAACCCTTTTTAAATGCTTTGACAAATAGGGATAGGTTTAGAGTAATTGGGGTTGAACCAAAATTTCCCAGCATCGCCTGACTGGATGAGTCATGCCCAGCTCACCTTTATTTAAGGGGGAGCAAAATTAAATCTCTCTTTTGACATTGACCTTCAAGATAAGGACTTGTTTTACGAAATGGTCCGTTTCATCATTATGATCGATGAAGTTGACAACCGAAAAATTAAATAAATTCGCTGACCTTTAAAATCAAAAACAATTGTCTCGCACTTAACTGACCTTTAGAAACAATCAACCAACTTTTTAGGTCGATTTAAGCCTTGAACAAAAAGATAATAATTTTAAGGATCTTTTTGTTTTTGATATATATATATATATATATATATATATATATATATATATGTATTAGTTTTCTATTCTAATTTTTACATATTAAGTATTTAGCTGCACGTCGTGTCACAAACGTACAAAAAATATTCGATTATAAATTGAAAATAAAATTAAGAATTCCTTAAAGGATATTTTTATCGATAACAAAGATAATATGAATCTATGCAAAGTTTACCAAAATTGCTCAGATCTATTGATAGATAAACTTAGAATAATGACAATACGGTCAGGGTACCGAAAGATGAAACGAGTATGAAGTTTTGTATTTCAGAAGTGTGTCGGGAAATGGATCGTCGACCCCGTTCCTAATAAAAGGAGCTAGCGGGCAGTTAAGTTGAGTTGACTTAGAGACAGTCGGAGAGTTAGGTTGGAGACCCGAAGAAGAGAGGAAGTGATATCAGAGATTGAAACAAAGCGTCCTCAAACATGTGCTGTTGATATAAGTACGATGAAGAGAATTACTTCCTCCAACAGCTAAGACTACTATTGTTACTACTATTACTACCACTGAGAACGGAAACGGCGAAAAAGCTACAGTAATCAATAAGAGTTAAAACGAAGCCACCTTTCTCCTTTAACGAAATTACACGAAGCATTTTTTGTTTTGTTTTGTTGATTATCGTTCTTATACGGGAGACATTTAACTTTTTGCCACAAGAAGTGTATTTATTATATGTATGGTTGGTGGTATATATATCATCATCATCATCATCATCATCATCATCATATCGTGCTGGTAGCACGGATATCCCTGACCCTCTCTCGCCACTCCTCCCTATCGTTCATCGCCCTAGGTAGGTCTTCAGGACAACAGCCTGTATCCTCACATAGCTGCTGAATGTACGTTCGAGCTGGTCGTCCTGCTTTTGCGCGGCCATGTGTGGGGATCCATAAGAGTACATCTCTTATGAGTTCATCTCTGCTTCTCCAGCAGTGTCCTGCATGTCTGGTTCGTCTAACTTGAATAGTTTTCGTGATAGGGGGCAGGTGGCCGTACAGTTGGTGTCTTGTAGGGTGCTGCTGCCAGGACTTGTTCAGGATTGCACGCAGCATTCTTGTGTAATTGCCATCCAGTTTCTTCTCCAGGACGCTAACAAAACGGTATATATATATATATATATATATATAAAAACTTTTGTCCCTCTAAAATCGGATTGACTTGGTCATATTTATTTTCTGTTAACCCGATTCTCACCCAACAAGCTTTCAGGTGGACCAACGGAGAGCTTTCGGAATTCTTCGACCCAATAACTACTTGCCATGATCAAAAATCACAAATAGGCTGGTGAGTGAAATTGACATTTGAAACCGGAGACTTTGGTCTAACCAGTTATACTGGACCATGCAGGACCACTGGCCAGTCTTGTGGATAACGTCGGCCCAGTGGTGTTAGGATATGGTGTCACATGGACGCCTTGATCAGAGATCGTGTTACAATTGACACCGTGCGAGAAGATTGGTGTTACAATAGCAGCTTTTGCTTCTGTGTCTGGTTTAGGATAATGCTCATATAGTTTTTGGCATATGAAGTGTTGCGGTGCTTAAATAAAGTGGTGGTGATACTAATTGTAATTGATGCAACGGAACAATCCTCAAAGGTTTGGTAAAGGAAATAGAAGATTTAGAAATCAGCGGACGAGCGGAGACCATTCAGACTACCGAATGATTAAGATCAGTCAGAATACTGAGAAGAGTCCTGGAGACTTGAGGAGACTTGCTGTCATTCAAACTCATTTGGAAGACCATCAGCAAGCGCTGCTGTGAAAATCTTGCATAATAATGATAATAACAACAACAACAACAACAGATCACTTAATCTCGACCAGAAGATTA
Source organism: Sepioteuthis lessoniana (assembly GCA_963585895.1). NCBI lineage: Eukaryota > Metazoa > Mollusca > Cephalopoda > Myopsida > Loliginidae > Sepioteuthis > Sepioteuthis lessoniana. The sequence continues at coordinate 29,047,945 of OY757932.1, read as the reverse complement.
AACCGGGTATTAATTAACAAGAAAAAAAGAACTTGTTGTTGAGAGGATTTTGCTGTTCCGGCAAACTTCAGGGTAAACAAAAAAAGAAAGCAAAAAGATAGGCAAATACTTGGACCTTACCAGAGAACTAAAAAAAAACAACAACAACAAACAAACTGTGGAGTATGAGGGTGACGGTGATACCAATTGTAATTTGCACGCAAGAAACAGTTCACAAATTGGAAAAAAGACTGGAGAAATTGGAGTTCAGAGGAAGCATCAAGAATATAAAGACCAAAGGATTGTGAAGATTGATTAGAATACTGAGAAGAGTCCTGGAGACCTGAGGAGACTTGCTGTCACTCTGACCCCAGTTAACGTTGGTCTGAAAAACCCATGAGGAATAAAATCATCATCATCATCATCATCATCATCTTGAATACAAATAATTCCTAAACAAATCTATTTGACCCATAGATGAGACCATAACAAGTACCACTACTCTGGTTTAAAGTGGACCTGGGAGTAATGGTAATAAAAGGGTACTCCACATTCCTCAGATATTCAGAGCTGGAGCCGCGCCATAACATAATTTAGTGTCATAATCATAATTCCCCAAACATCCTTCGACAGATCTATAACAGGTTTGAATTCAGAGTTTTCCTTCTCCTAAACTCCGAATTCAAACCTGTTATAGATCTGTCGAAGGATGTTTGGGGAATGAGAAATTAAAAAGGACAATAATATGAAGAAAAAAAAGGAAATGCAAAAGTAACAGTTTCCCACGAGGCCTCTGAAAGGAAGCGAAATCGGTGCATGCCTAAAAAGAAAGGCTTCCTGGTGCCAAAGAAGAAATCTCAGAAACTTTTACCACCTCGACTGAGACGAACGCACCTTTTTCTCTCTGCTGCTAGTAGGGAACGCACATGCCGGTTGAGTCCCGAACTTAGTAGTGCATTGTATCTCCTGCTAGTAACAGTCTCTGCTGAATGTATCCACCGGACACGGAGACACATGACGGACCCTTATACATGAAGTTTTCCATAATATTTTTCAAACGCCTTGACTGGGAGAGCTTGACTATTTCTACTGGTTCAGGAAAACATCCTACACCAAAGAATAGTCGGAAACCCCCAAAATAGAATTTGAGTCTAAAGGTATCCTGGTCTTTTTCCTTCTGTCCTTAATTCCCTTGCAGCTTCGACAAACAAAGAAGATAACAATAGGGTAAGAAAAAAAGAGTCAAACACAAACCTCAGAATCTCCCAACAATACCAGCAATTCACAATAAAGACGATTTGCCCTCAGAGGCCTCATAGATGTGCTCTGTTAGGCTATTTCTACCCAAGACACGTATAAGGCTAATTGTAATTGTGGTGAATTGTTGGTATTGTTGGAAGATTCTGAGATCTGTGTCTGCTTTTCTTCTAACCTCATTCACTTATTATCTTCTTTGTTTGTCGAAGCTGCTAGACAATCAAGGACGGAAGGTAAAAGAAAAGGATACCTTTGGACTCAAATTTTATTTTGGGGGTTTACGACAATTCTGTAATGTGGAATCCCCTACTGAACCAGTAGGAATAGTTTCCTTTCCTAGACAAGGCGTTGAAGTATATTTTAGAATCATTTTCGGCAATTACAAATTTCAGGTTCGTCCTATCTTCAGTGAGTGTTTTAGTAGAGGCTGCTACCAGTAGAAGACGCTGCATGCCGCAAATCCACGGAACTCAGCAAGCGCGTGCATTCTTTGCTAGCAGCCGAAAGAAACAGGTCCGTCTAGTAGGAGTTGTAAAAGCTTAATGAAGAAAATTTTCTATTTGGTGTCAGGAAGCCCCACTTTTTTTTTTTTTTAGGTATGCACCGATTTCGTTTCCTGTCAGAGCCCCCCCCACCACCACCACTGAAAAACCGTCGTTTTTTGCATTTATTCATTTAATTAAAAAAAATCTTTTTAATCACAGGCTATATGAGAAGCATCTCCATGACCCTAACCCTAAGGTTACAGGATATACCTTTTTTCATAGCGTCAAATAACTATTCTTAATACAAAAATAATTTACACACAGAAATATGGTTTCCTGTGTTCCAATTTGAAGCTTATAATTAAAACAGAATTATATGGTTGCTCAGTCGACTGGGGCTGTAGAATACACCGACTGCTTCTCTGCAGAGGGGTAAGACTCTCCCCAACGAGTGTCCTGGATATGACACTAAACAATCTGATGGTGAGGTTCCAGTTATACTGAAGCTTTGGGGAATACAGAGTATCCCTTCATTGCCATCGCTCCCAGATACACTCTGTCCCGGAGTGGTAGCACCTAATAAGGATCCTACTATGGGTTAAATAGAACTAAAACGTGGCTTCTTGACTTTACTGTTTTTTGCATTTAAACTGCGTATTTATGCTAAACTAGATTGTTTAGAATAGAACAGTTTTGACTTTTAAACTGCATACTTATGCTAAACTGAATTATCTGAAATAAAACTGTTTTAGCATTAACTCTGTGTATTGCCCAGTCGGCTGGGGCTGTAGAACACACTGACTGCACCTCTGCAGTGAGAGTCCTGATATGACACTAAACAATCTGATGGTGAGGTTCCAGTGATGCTGGGGCTTTGGGGAATGCATATCACCCCTTCATTGCCATTGCTCCCTGGTCCTCTCTGGTCCGGAATGGTAGCACCTGATAGGGCCCTATCTATAGGTCAAATAGAACTAACTGCATACTTATGCTAAACTGAATTGTTTGAATTAGAAATGTTTGACTAAACTGAATACTTGAAATAGAAATGTTTTTGACAAATAAACTGTACTTACATTTAAACTGCATGCTTATGCTAAACTGAATTGTTTGAAATGGAACTGTTTCTGACATTGAAACTGAACTTCCACTAAACTGATTTGTTTAATATAGAACTGTTTTGACATTTAACTGTGTGTAAACAAAATCTGTACTTTGTAGGGAACAAATAAATAAATGAAAAATTAAATTAAAAAAATAAATAAATAAATAGATAGCCACCCTTAACAAATTACCAAAATTATTGAAAATTTGCAAATAAGATACAAGAATTTGATAAATAATCCTCCTAGAAAATAGGACAATTAAAAATCAATTCAGTCTTTTTGCAAAAAAGCGGTGGGGGGCACACACAAAAAATTAAAGAGAGCCGTGACACCCTTACAAATATTCATTTTCTCTCAGAATCCTCCGAGTAGCCCCGCTACTAAGGCGCGGACGTGTGTAGGGAACAAATAAATAAATAAAAAATTAAATTTAAAAAAATAAATAAATAGATAAAAAGAAAACTATTAAATTTGAAGAAACTCCCAGAGGTCTCTAACGGAAAAGGAGATGATGCATGCGTAAAAAGAAAAAAGGATTTCCTCTTGATGAAGGGAGCAAAGTACTCTTTTTTTTCAGGCTGTGTCCGTCGGACCAACAATATCATTTTGCTGTCTGGTGTTTTGGGCACCACGCTACGTCTTGGGACGTAGCGTTGGTTAGTCCCTTCACCAAGTAAATAAAGGAAAATATGGAATAAATGTTTTCGTCTCTTATTTGTTTCTATCTTTTCTTTTTGTACATTTCTTTTGGGACTTTCTTTGGGCAAAACATTACGCCGGCCAGTAAACGTGGGGTGAAACAGTGTAACCAAAATATGGAGCAACACAGCCTTGCCCTTAGCCCCCGACCTTCAAAAGCCTTCAAACTCCTCAACTTATACAAAACTGAATTAGCTGGATCAGAACTGTTTGAATAAACTGAATAACTTGAAATAGAAATGTTTTTGACATATAAACTGTGTATTCATACTAAACTGTATTTTTTAAAATAGAACTATTTGCATGAAAATGGATTTGGCGTTAAATGATCTACAAAGGTTGATATACCATAAGACCCAACCAACCAACCAACCAGAATTATATGGTTTCAAGTATTCCTATCTAATATGAATTATTTTCAAATAAATGGGATTGAGCTGAATGCTCACCAATGGTCCGGGAGACCGGGGTTCAAATCCAGGTCGAGTTATACCAAAGACTCAAAAAATGGTACTTGATGCCGCCTTGCTTAACACTCAGCATTGTAAAGTTCCGATCAAGAGTAAAGGGGATCAATCAAAGGAATGGAGTCGCGCCCTTCCCTACACCTCGGTGTAGTAGTTATTAAAAAGGGAGCCTTTGGGTCACCCTCGACTAAGGTCGCCGACTTTACTTATAATAAGGTATTACAACTCTGATTCAGTGAATCTGGGAGTAATGTCAATGAAGGAGTGACTTCGCACTCCCCGGAACTCCATCTGTTACTTTAACAAATACTCATGAATAAACAACATAAATTTCCTGTTATATCTGAGATGACAGTGTAGTGGACTAATTTTAATAAAATAAGACAACACGAGTGATACAGAATAGAAATGTTTAATTTGAACAGATCTGAAAACAAAAAATGAAATTTAGTCACTGCGAGTTCAAGTGATTTATCAGCAGCTGCGTGGTGTAGTTCGTAATTTGATACAGGTCATTCAACGGTCAAGCAGGAGAGGAGTGCTGTTATGAGATCTCGAGACACAGTTGTATCCTATATTTGTCGCTGCCTCCCACCAGACACGACTTGACACAAGGTCAAAAGCCCGAAGGCCAATTAAAGTGGGGATAAAGGGGAGGGGAAGGTCGGGAACGAGCCGAGACTCGAACCCTGCTTGTCAGTGCTGCTCATCGGCTCACTTAGTGTAATGTGAGCCTGATGAGGCAAGCAGTTTCACGAACCCAAATGTGGGTCCGGGCACGTATGCCAGTTTGCGGCTTAAACTAGACGCTTGGTCTAGTGCCGTACAAAGGGGACAAAAGTGCAGCTCGCCCACCCGAAGGTTGCCCAGCCGAAGCTGGGGGCCTATTCGGCCCCGAGTCTGCTCTTAGTTTCGAGCACCCATCCGGCACGAATGCCAGACGGCCCAGCTAAAAAGCCGGGGGCAGTGGCAAGTAATTAAAGTTGGCAACCTTAGTCGAGGGTGACCCGAAGGCTCTTTTTTCAATAGCTACTACACTGGGGTGTAGATAAGGGCGCTACTCCTTTCCCTGGACTGTTCCACTTTACCCTTGATCCGTACCTTATAATGCTGAGTGTTATGACTCGACCTTGGATTGAACCCTGGTCTCCCGGACCATTGGCGAACACTCTACTCATTAGACCAATTCGCTTAGACGTGGCCCAAGGCCATATGAATAGAAGTAAACTGTTCTGAAGTTGTTGTTTTTTAAGATACTTCAGCCTTTTTAGTATTTAGAAGGATCACGCACATGTGCATTAGCTCCGCAAATTCTTTACGAAGAAAATGGCCGCATATGTTTTAGCACACCTGATTTTGAAGAAGATCACTTTTACGGACAAACAGAGAGACGGGTAAGTCCCTGTGACGTGCTGATTAGAAGTTGCTAATTTGTTTATTTGCTATCTCTTAGAATAATAATAATGATTCAAGTCAAAAAGACCTGTACATTCCGAACAGAAAGAAAGAAAAGAGAAAGAAAAGAGAAAAAGAAGAAAGAAAAAGAAAGAAAGAAAAAAAGAGAAGAGTAAAGGAACTATAGAAAAAAGAAGTCTCCGACAAAACAACAATTTTTCGCCACAGACAACATGAACTATGAATTTTTTAGCTTTCTCCAAGTGCGAAAGAAAAAGAAAAGGGAGTTGGTTTCAGCCACTTACTGGAAAGTTAGAGACATGTAATTTTTTAATACTATTTTTAATATTCCCTTTTTTATGTTTTATTAATGAATAATTTCCTGCATAAGGAGTTTTATGCAGCCTCTAGCTGTAGCCTGTTTTTGTCTGCTTTATAGAATAAAGCATTTGTAACTTGAGGATTAAGTGTCTCGTTTGTTTTTTTAGATCCAACTTATCTATTTTTTAGCATTAAGACCTTTACGTCCATTAGTTTTTTGTTTTCTTAATTTATTTTAAAGTCGGACTTTAGTAACGACCAAAAAAATTTCGACGCAGTTTGATGTAGTACTCAGGACAAATCATTTTGAGGAAAAGAAATCAATCATACAAATTTTCGATGAGTTTATTCTGAAATTTTGTTCCTTTTTTAAAGATGTGTAGTAGAAAGAATTTCAAATTATTATTTAGCGCGTTAATTAATTTGACCGTTGTGTTTTCGATCTCCTATTTTCACCCAATGAGGATGTTTCATCCCATTCTGCCCGGATGACTTTCCCGGGCAATATAAAAGGCAGTGAAAACGCGCGTTCTTTCTCTCCTAACCATATTTTTCGAGTAGAACGGACCGATCCTCCTTTTCTCTCTAACTCCAGCAGCAGATCACATCACCATCCAATTCATGGCCCATTGTTTTCTAGGAAATCATTCCTTCAGCATTTGTGCATCCCTCCGAGACCAACGGATCCCCGAAGCTTCAAATTCGATGTTTTATTCCTGCTTTGACCTCAGCACCAACTTTATTCTTGCTCTGTCTTCAGCAACTTAATTCTTGCTCTGACTTCAGCAATTCAATTCTTGCTCTGACTTCAGTAACTCAATTCTTGCTCTGTCTTCAGCAACTCAATTCTTGCACAACGATTTAGGAAACTATTCTTTCATCTTTTACTCCTTTCTCCTAAATCAACTGGACCTCGAACTTTTGGCTGAATGCTAAATTCCTGTTCAACTATTTACATCTGTCCTTCTTCTATTATTACTCACAGCACAAGGAAAATTTCGTCTCAAACTGTCATTAAAGCTTCCCTTTTGAAACTTATCAATATTTTCGTCGTCTCATTTGTTCTCTTTATTTCAATATAACAAAGGTAACAGGACTCATCAACATTAATTACCATTTTTGTATAAATGATAACACATTATTTGCCCTCATGTTAGAGATGTTGTAGTCCTCAAGTTTTTTTTGTTATTTTTTTCAATTTTTTTGTTTTTACAAAATTTAAGTAAATAAAATTTAAAGCAAACGTGATTTTTAAAAAAAATTAGCATTCATCATTATCATCATGTCGCGCTGAGAACACGGATTTCCCAGACCCTTCTCTCTCTATCCGTCCCTATCATCCAACGGTCCCGACAGGTTTTCCAAACTACATCCTGAGCCCGGACAGAGCTGTTGTAAATTGCTGGTTGGCTAACACTACCACCTGCATGTGAAGGGGTCCATAGGAGAACGTCACTTAAAATTTTGTCCTTGCTTCTCCAGTAGTGTCCCACATGTCTTTTTGGGGTGGTTTTTGAGATGGGAGTTAAGTGACCGAACAGTTGCTTCCAGGATTTGTTCTTGATAACTCGTAGCATTCTTGTGTCGTTCCTATCTAGTTTTTTCTCTATGTGTTTTGTTTGCGTCCGTGTGGTGCATCCATACGATAGTATGGACATAGCCACTGCTTGGAAGAAATCCCGATTTATCTTATCCAATAGATTAGACATTCATATGATTGATAACTTATCGGTAGCAGTCCACGCCTTTATTAGATGAGACACTGCTGCTGTGGTGCATGAAGTTGTCTACTAATTTCAGATGCTCGCCAGTTAGAATGGAGATGACTCCTTTTCGTTTAATACACATGTACTCTGTTTTATTTGCGTCCATATGGAGGCCAACGCTTCCTGCTGCCTGCTCCATGCTATGCAGCAGGGATTCGGCTTGGATAGGAGCATTTTCAAGAAGCGCTATATCATCTGCATAGTCTGCATCTATAGTTTCTGCAGGATATCGTTTGCTTTTTGCCTTTTTTCCTACCCTCACTACAACTTGAAGGTTCTGTTTTATAACAAGGATCTCTCTTTTTTGTAAAGGGTTTATTCTACTGTCGGAGATCCAGCCACCATATTCTGAGCCCCATTGACAGAAGGTGTTATATTACCCCGTTGAGAGTTTTTCACCTTAACTTTAGCTGATGGCTTTTCACAGGAGTTTGAGAGACAGCGAGTCTTCTTAAGTCTCCAGGACTCTTCTCAGTATTCTGACGGCCGATCTTAGTAATCCTGTAGTCTGGATAGTTTCAACTTGTCCTCTGATTCCTAAGTTTTCTAGTCCTTTATCAATACTTTGGGGGGTCGTTCCAAGTGTACCAATAACAATTGGTATCATCGCCACCTTCATGTGCCATGATTTCTTCAGCTATCTAGCATAGCACAGATATTTATCCCTCTTTTCACGGGACGGCAAAGTCTACTATTGGGCAGGTTCCCTTTTTTTGTTAACAATCACAAGGTCTGGTCGTCTGGCCGAGATTAGGTGATCAGTTTGTATCTTATAATCCCAGAGAATTTTGTGCGTCTCATTCTCCAGGACGGATTCCAAGTTGTGCATATACCACTTGTTTGTATGGTCAAATTTAAATTTCTAGCGAAATTCCCAGTGAATCACCTTCCTCACCCAGCAATGACAAGTTTTATACTCTTTTTGCGCTAAGTTGCTGCATTTACGAATTACATGATTGATCATTTCCTCTCTATCACCATATAACCTACACTTGCTATTTTGTTGTGTCTTATCTATTCTTGCTCTAACGTAGTTTGTCCTTATGGATTTATTTCATGCTGCTATTAGAAGAGATTCTGCTTCTCTCTTAAGGTTTCTCTTTCTTAGCCATATCCAATTCTTCGTTATTTTATTGTTATCAATTTGATTTATTAATCAATCGCCACAAACTGCAGTCGACTACTGAATTTCTACCAAGAAAATTCAACTGAAAGAAAATTCAACCGAGAATTCTACGGGAAAGAACCTTAAAGAAGATCTGAAATTTAATGAACTCTGAAACTTTTCGATAAAACCGTTGCAGAAAGAAATAATTTCAAATTTATTGTTTAGTGCAGTAATTATTTTAACCGTTGAAGTTTCGATTTATATTTTCGACCAATGAGGATGACTTATGTCATTCTACTTGGATGACTTTCCCGGGTTGTATAAAAGGCCGCACAAACACTCTCTCACTCTCTTCCTCAGTCATTCTAGACCAACTTCAACATGGAGAGAGCGCATTCAATTTTTGGACCATTGTTTTCTCTAGAAGATCATTCCTTTATCATTTATTCATTCCTTCTGTTTATTTGTCGCTCTAGACCAACTGGTCCTTGAAGCTTCAAGCTGGATGCTTAATTCCTGCTCTAAAATCCACAACTGCTTTCTTTCCTTTGTACGACTCACAGTACAGGGTTTTCTCTCAAGCTGTCATTAATGTTTTTGGAACTCATCAATACTCTCGTTCACTCATTTGTTTTACTCTTTTCTTAATGTAACAGGGCAAGTCAACTAATTTACTTTGTTACTACCCCCCAACCCCTGCCTCAAATTCAAAGAATTTTGTTCCGCAGATATTCTCTCAGATAAGTTTCCCACAAATTGTACTAAAAATTTGCAACACTTTATCTTTCTCGTTTCTTTTGTATAAAATTTCCTTTTAAAAACTTTATTGTCTGTGTTATCTTTTTGAACCAATATCCAAACTAGAAAGCTGCTGAACTTACTATTTAAACTTACTGTTTAAATTACCGTTAATGGCTCACTAAAGCTCCCTAAAAACATTACCCAATTCAATACTAAACTTGGCTTTAATCTCACTCACATTCCTATATATTTTATCTCCCTAAAATTCCTTTAAAGTAGCTATTTTTGTTTGGTTTAATTTCTTTGTTTAATGTGATTATTAAATGCCGAAGCCATCTTTGTAGAAGAACTGTACAGGTACTATTTACCCAACCCCTCCGCTCGGGCAGGATATGACACAAGGTCAGTTTTTAAGCGGAGTTTAACAGGTTTGAATTCAGAGTTTTCCTTCTCCTAGACTAGTTGCCTCACCAAGGCTGAAGAACCTAGCCCGTCCCACTATTTACCCATAGCTGGAGGGAGAATAAGGGGGTTCATACCTTTCCCAAGGGTATTTGCCCGAAAGTGAACGTAATAGCGCGACTGGAGTACGAACTCGCGTACTACGATTCCGCTTTAACCATTACACCACGAGGACACCCTGTACAGGTACTCTTTAACCTATGGTCTGAAGGGTGGGGATAAATGGGTTCATACTTTTTTCGAGGGCTTTCGTCTGAAAGTGAATGTAATACTCCAGCACGCTACGGGACTCTCTGTTTATTTGTCGCTGCTTCCCACCAGACAGGACTTGACACAAGGGCAAAAGCCCGAAGGCCGATTAAAGTCGGGATAAAGGGGGGGATCGGGAACGAGCCGAGACCTGAACCCTACTGGTCTATGTTGCTCAACGGCTCACTTAGTGCAATGTGAGCCTGACGAGGCAAGCAGTTTCACGAACCCAAATGTGGGTCCGGTCACGTATGCCGGGTTTTGGCTTGAACTAGACAGCAAGGTCTAGTGCCATACATAGGTTCCTTGAGAGCATCCGACTCGTTACAATTTTGCTAACACACACACACACACACATACACGCACACACATACATATGCATACACACATACACATACACACATATACACATACACGCACACACATACACATACACATATTCACACACACGTAGCAGTTGAGCGTTATCATCTCACAAGTAAACACAATACTCCTCCATGTTTTATTTGTTAAGTCTCTTTAGATAATCCTTTAAACCCTAAACTTATCCGCTCCAGATTTGTATGGATTTTCCGTAATGGCTACCTTTGAATAAACTTCTTTTTGAACACAATTCCTTGTTCGATTACTTAATCCAAGCCATCCTGGCGAACAGACGCATATAATATACCCCCACCACTGCACAGTATGGTAGAGAATAATATCGTCACAGTAGAAATGAATGAAGAGAATAAGTGTCGGGCAAAATGCGCATTGCCGTGGCCGTCGCTAATACCCAGGCCTACGCGATGAAATGTGACGTCACGCTAGTGGAGTTATGAATCTCTCGCTTCATGGCAAAGTTGAATTATTATCACAAAGTCGGTTTTTTTAATAAAGATTTTAAAACTTTTTTAATAAAGATTTAAAATTTTAAAAAAATGTAACAAGAAAGAAAAGAAAGAGACATGTTTTGATTTATACTGGTTTTTATTAATTTTAATTAAAATTAAGAAAAACAATAATTAATAAGAAAATATAAACATAAACATCACTGACTGTCGGTCGTGTTTGTAAATAAACACGGTTTTAAAGACAAAATATTTCGTTTATTCGTCTAAATTTTAAAAACAATTTAACAAACACCGCTTAAATTTTTATATTTTTAATTTAATTATGAAAAACCACAATCACTTTTGTTTTAATTGCAAGAATTTTAAAATCAGAACCACTCAAATATAGCAATCAAGCAACCAACCATAATATCATTAGAATTTAGGAACAAACAAGAAGCAACAATAAATAAGCAAAAATTATTAATTAAAAATATTAAAAAATGCAACAAATTAAATTCAATCAAATTGATTCAAACTAAATAAGTTCAAGTACCTTTCCTAAGGATATTATCCAAATGTGAATTTAAACGGAAAGACTGGAATTCGAACTTCCGTATTACTATTCCAAAGTCCGGCTATCCACTGAATCAAGTGAATTTCCCTATTTTAATTTAAAGTTAAAATATATCTTCATTTATAAGAAAAACAATGTCTTTAGGGAATTTCTGCTTAAAAAACAAACAAAAAAACAAAAAAACAAAAAAACAACGGAGTTCGAATTTTAAAATAATATTTTGCAATATTTTGAATCCATTGTTAATCCTCCGGAAGAAATAAAATGATATTTTTACCTTTCAAAAAAGACTCACTTAAAAAATTCTTGGATATTTGGTAATTCAATTGCATTTAAAAAATATTTTAATTGTAAAAAAGGAAAAAAAATGTAAAAATAATGTTTCTATTTCATTTATGATATTAAACGGATGATGATAAATCATTTTTTGAAAAACTCTTTTTGGTTAAATGTTTACTTACTAATTAATTTTTTAAGGATTAAAAACCCTGAAACAACCATAAAAAAATATTCGAAAGTTAAAAATATAATTTTTTAATTTCCAATTTTTTCAACGATGATAAACTTTCAAATTATCAAAAAAGGAAAAAATGTTTGGAAAATATTTTTGAGTGTGTTAGCGTGTTCATTTTGTGCTTAATATTTTCTAAAAATTAAATATTTTCAAAATTATGTTTTAAAATTCAAGTGTGGTCGTGTGATTTAAACCTTTATGTTTTAAATAAATTCAAAACTTATTCAGAAATAATAGGTTTAAACAAAGTTTAAGTCATCGTTTTCAAATTTAAATTTTTGGCAATAGTGACTTGACTTTTGGTACAAATAATTTTACAAAGTTTTCAAATAAAATAAAAAAAACCTTAAAAATAAAACAAATTCTTTTAAAATCGACTAAAAAATAAATTTTGTAGTTTTTGGTCATTCAAGAATGAAAAAAATTAATTCAGGAATATTTTTTCGTGTTTAAAAATGAATCATAAAGTTTTAACTATAGAAAAGTTAAGTTTTTACGATCGTTTTCTCAGAATATTTTTTAGTATTTCATTGTAAGGAAAACACTATTTTCTTAAATAAAATATCAATAAAAAAAATTAATTTAAATATTTTTCGAAAATATAATGTTTAATAAGTTTTTTCGGCTCCAGTTTAAATTTTAAAACTGCTTTCTTTCTTGTGCTACGGCAAGACTAATTTTTTAACAAATTTTGAATTTAGCGCCTGTTGAAATAAATGGTGATTAAAATTTTAACTACTCCCTTTGTTAAATGGACTTGGGGTAAAATTCTCCCTTTTAATGACATGTTTCCATTTACCAAATAAATGTTTACTTTTTGGAAACGAAAAACAATGAACTTTCGGACCATTTTTATAATTCCCTTTGCACTTTGGTACTACACGAGGGGAAAGCATGATTTGTTCTGAAACTGAGTCAACGCTGTAAGACGCCGTGTAGTAAATAAAACATAACTCTACTAGTAGTGACGTCAGCAAATTAACTTTAACCATATGACAGGCCTTAGTAATATATATCGCGGCGGCCAAAGCCTGGCTCCTTTTCACTGTATATATGAAAAAGCATCATCATCATCAGCATCAGCATCAGCAGAGCAGCATCAGCAGCAGCATCGGGCCTTTCAGATTTGATAAAGTAAAATATCATTTGGTCTTTTCAGTTAAAGTTCATGCTCCTCAGTCATTTAAATTACGAAAAACCAACTAATTTTGGTAACATTGTCAGGTACTTATGCGATGCTCTGGGTTAATGAAAGGTGAGAACAAAAATACGCGCTTTTTATCGATAATGTTATGATTTATTTTTGACAAGTCACGCGTTTTCTTTTAAAGTATAGATGATAAAAAATGTAATGATCCCGGTTTTATTTTAATTTCTTATGTTAATAAATTCTCAGAAACAGTTTGTCTTTCATGTGACGCTTTTTATATTGGATCTCTTGCGAGCCTTGGTAGAAAAAAATATCGTCCAATGAAAAACCACACTACCCACACCAAAAAAACCCTGAAGAATAAAAAAGTATTATTTAAATGAAAATTCCTTTTAAAAATAATCTGTCAAATTTATTAATTCAGTATTTTCATTTTAATTAACAAAATCCTAGTCACTTATAGTTAGAGAAAGAATTTTATCTTCGGGTGTCAATTTTAAACTATAGAAAAACCGTTTCACCAGGATCTCTTTTCTCTTTTATTTACCATATGTTTAGAAGATTAAGCTTCGAAAATAAAAGAACGACAAAAAATCCAACAACAACAACAACAATAATAACTACAACTACAGCAGCAACCCCCCCCCCAAAAAAAACCATCCCCTAAACAAAACAAAACAAAACTAAAAAAAATCTCTCTAAAAATAAAAAAAACATAAACCCCCCAAAACAAAAGTAAAGTCAGAAAAGTTGGTGACCGTAGTCGAGGGTGACCCGGAGGGTCTCTTTCCGATAGCTACTACATCAAGGTGTAGGGGAGGGCGCAACTCCTTTCCCTGGATTGCTCCACTTTACCCTTGATCCGTACCTTATAATGCTGAGTGTTAAGCAAGGAGGTATCAAGAACCATTTTTTGAGTCTATGGGACACACATTTTTTCTAGTCTTAAAATAAGCAATAAAAACATACTTAAGAACATTCTAGAAATTTAGGATCAAAACCGTATTAGCATTTAAATTACATTTTTATATTTTTCAACCAATCAGCTAAAAACATAGAATAGAACATTCTAGAAAAATAGGATCCGAAGTGAACTAACAGAAAATATTTAGGCTCGAAAATAAAATAGTAAAATACAAATCTGATTGGTCAATAAATGTCTACGCGCCAAAAATTTTAGGGCGATTCTTTGATCCACCTGTTGGATATAAATAACACAGAGTTAGTGAACCAAACACAAACTTACACACAAACTTACACAAAGACGAAGACAAGCCACTAAGCCAGTAAAGCAGTAGCCGATACCATGTCCGGCAAATTCCTTTTCTTTCTCAACTAAAGTTCATGACCTAGCTTCAGATGGCCGAGAATCACGTTCAAAAGAAAAACCCGACAAACGTTCTTACATCAACGCGACACGCTGTCGCCACAATCATAAAACAAGACATGAACTTAATGTAAGTAAGAACGACTTATTTACAGACTCCGTTAACATGAACATACACACATCTTTAAACAAATTTATTTTCTTCTTGTCAAACTTTATTTTCCAAAAGGCCATTTACACATCATGTATTTTGTTTGTTTTCTTATTCTGGTATATGAATATTAAATTGTTTGTTGTTTAATGTTCGTTGTGTTCTATTCCATTTCTTTCACGCGATTGTAAAGTTTTGTGTTGTATTTGTGGTGGGAATAATTAAGAGAGCAATACCCGTAAAGTATGAATGCACATCTACTGAAATTACCAAAATAACATACAACCCCCACAAGTCTTTGGTATGACTCGACCTAGGATTGAACCCAGGGCTTCACCGGACCAAAAAACGAAACAAAGGAAAACATATCACATCAAAACCTAAACCAACCAAACACACACACACACAAAAAAAAAAAAAGCTACAAAAAAAACAAAAACAAAAACAAAAAACAAAAAAACAACAACCAAAAAACAAACAAACAAACTAGAAGAGCAATATTGTATTTTACCGGTTTTTGAACTTCAAAGATTAGGCATCCGTACGGAGAAATAGAAAAAACGTTTGAAGAATGTAAACAAAATCTTATTCTCCACGATATTATCTTTGAAAAATCAACAAATCATTTACCGGCACTTTCATTAAGTGAGTCAAATGAACAAAATGACTGAGGATTGGGATAGCGCATGACAAAAAAAATCAATGAAAATAAAAAAAAAACATGCCATCAGAATTTTAAGCAAGAATTAAAAATGTAATCTCATCTTTTATTTCTTTAAATAAAGAAATTTTTATCAGAATAGCTAATAATTTTCCTGGATTTACCCCCCCCAAAACGGGACTATTGCAGGTGCGTATTTTTGTACATACCTACTTCATGGTTAAAATGCTTCTGACCCGAAATAATGCCTGATAATATTGATATTGATAAAGTTTCTACTGGTGGCACAGTAGCACAAAACTGATGTCATTTTTTTAATTAAATTTAAAAAAATGCTTCTTATATCAGTAAATAAAAAAACCCGCCACATGATAGTGACAAAAAAATAAATACTCGTCCATGGGAAACAACTCATAACATTTACACTAGAGTTCTTTCCCTTGCAAATTTGAAAAAATTCCCAAGTGTATATATATATATGTCAGTGCCAAATTATCAAAATTCGACAATTATGATTGT
>OY757932.1:28852199-29029699 GCA_963585895.1 Sepioteuthis lessoniana | reverse complement strand
TATAAGGCCTCTAGGATTTGCAGTCGTAGCTTATTAATTTTGTGTGCTATTATAGTGTTTTTTTCAACTAGAATTTTTCGAAATTTGGATTTGGGAATAAAATGGTTTTAAGATGTGAAGCGATGGAGCTAGAATCATTAAGGTGCATCGTAAGCTATCTTGAAAGAGTTGTAGTGGTAAGACCAAAGGAACATTTGAACATATATACGACGTTTTTCATATCAAGAAGTTCAGTGGATGGGAAAGAGTTATTGGAAACAATTAGGTTGGAAGTCTTAAACTTATTGTAGTAAATGATAAGTCTTATTTTTTGGTAGGATCAGTAGGAGAACATTTTTTTGGAGAAGGTTTTTTAGTATATGTTCATCTATTTTATAATTACAATGAAATTGTTTTTTTGTAGTAAAAGTTTATTGATTGTTTATGGTTTAGGGTATTGTCTATATTATGTTGTTCTGTTTTATTAATGAAATGTTTAATTTCTGTATCAACAATGTAGTTAGGAAACCCATCATTAATAAGGGTTTGTTTTATATTTTTAAGTTCAATAAGGAAGATAGTTCGAGAGGAAAATAGTAGTTTAGCTTTGGAAATAAGTGTTTTTATGATCCTATTTACCCAACCCCTCCGCTCGGGCAGGATATGACACAAGGTCAATTTTTAAAGCGGAGTTTAGCAGGTTTGAATTCAGAGTTTTTCCTTCTCCTAGACTAGTTGCCTCACCAAGGCTGAAGAACCTAGTCTGCCCTACTATTTACCCATAGCTGGAGGGAGAATAATTGGATTCATACCTTTCCCAAGGGTATTAGTGCTATGTGAAATGCAATCAGTCTTGTCCAGGAATTGAACTCGTATCGCCGTGTTCATATCCTGTGACGATAACCATTACACCTCGGGCACCTCCTATTTTTATGATTGTTCTTTTATAACGAAAGGGGTATTCACTATGGAAATTAGGGGTGCAGGGATTAATGTTAGTAGGTTTTTAATATGTGGAGGTGATAAATCGGTCAATATTGTTTGTGTCTATTAGTACACCAAAAAATGGAATCTTATTTTTGATATTGATTTCTTGTGTGAAATTGAGAATTATTTTAAAAGGTTTCTTGTATTGTGTTAATTTTATCAGTGCTATTAGCGAGAAGGAGTATGTTGTCAGCGTACCTTAAATAAATATGGTATCAAAAACCTTATTTTCAAGGAGTGACATGTAAAAGTTACAGAAAATGGGTCCCAAAACTGACCCTGTCACGATTTCATTCTTTTTGATGTATATAGCCACTAGAAATACCTAATTGTCAACTTCTATCTCTTGCTTAAAAAATTACTCGTATTTTGATTAATTATCAACGGATTAATGATAAAAGTAAAACTGAAGTTTTTTTTACGTTGGTGTCGGTTAGTCATGACAAGAGAAATATCTCGCATCCAGAAAGAATTGGTATAGCGATGGGGATATTATTATAATTATTGGGTTTTTAGGTTTAAGTTGGTTTTGCATTGGTTATGTTGGTATTACATTGGTTGCGTTGGTATTACGTTGGTTGCGTTGGTATTTCGTTGATAGCGTTGGTATTTCGTTGATAGCGTTGGTATTTCGCTAAATGTTGATGGAAAATAAAGGTGGGGGAGAAGAACGAAGACGTCGTTAGGTTTTAAATGAAGGTTTTAATGGCAGCATGAAGTAAGGGGTTTACGCTGGTATGCTGCGAGTCTCGTAGGAAGGAAAGAAGGTAGGAAGTTGTTAGAGTGTATCATCTAATTTGTTTTTAACTAGGATCCCTTGGTCTAGAAGAATAGACGCAAGGGGGTCCATAAACTAGATGGCTCTCCTCATAGTGGTTGACGCTGCTGCCACTATTCAAGAGCAGACAATAAAACGTCCGTTCCTATTGAGGATTTCTGAAGGAGAGAGAGATTCGCGGGCTTTCTTCAATTTTTGGTGCTGCTAGGAAATATGGTTCGGGCTGAATAGGACAGGTCATCCTAATTGGGTGAAAATGTTCGGCGACTCTAACGGTCAAATTAAATTACGCGCCAAACAAAAAATACAAGGTTCTTTCTGCTACATTGGAGCATCTGCGAAACCAAAATTCGGCCATTCTTTAAAGAAAAGACAGGTAAAGAACCTCTCTCCGAAAAACTCTCACTCAACATAACAATCTGATGTGGCTGTCACACTCCTCGGATAACAAGGAACATAGCCATTTATCCCTACAGCAACTGCTATACCGAAATAGTACGGTAAATACGAAACATAATTCATTCTTGTGCGGCAACGGCCCAATCATTGAAATTAATAAAAATTCATAAATGACTGAATATAAAAGTATTTATCTGAACTTAAACTAAGTTGAAACTTAGAGAGTTGGAAAAAAAAATGGATTCCTGTTCGTACCGGAGAGGTCAAACTGTAATATAATGGCCGAGGGGTTTCGGTTTATGCCTTCGGTTTAGTTAGGCTGAGAACCTTTCGGCTCAGTGCATGGGTTACTTAGGTGCAACATTAACACAGGTGTTCACACGTGCGCGTGGGCGGAGCGGACGTGTCACTCAGAGATGTCACAATAGCCTGAGATGGGAAGTGGGGTTACAGAGTGCAGGTGACGTCACGCGCCGGAAGCGCGCGGAGGATTTTGGGAATTTGAAGAAAGTTAGTAGAGTTAAGACTTGACACCAGACGAGAAGGGTTGACTTTCGCTTGCTCGCGGAGGCCTCGGGCAGGTGTCGCATGAGATGGAGGGGGGGGTCAGATGAAAAAGCCAGAATAGAAAGATTGTGCCTCTCTCTCCTTATGTCGAAAAACCTTTTAACTCAAAGGTAATAAAAAGATGTAACACGGAATCTTGACTGCTGACGAAACAGGCTATAAGTCCATGTGGCGCTACATACGAGGACTCTACTCACATGGAGACCTAGAATTCTCCTTCAAGCCTTTGAATCTGTAAGGACTAGCCACCAAAACTACATGGAACTGAAGGGACTTTTACCTAGACGAACACTATAGCTAAGTCTGAAGAAAACATTCTTTTTGTAATTATTCTTCTTTTCTTCTTTTTCTTTCTCTTTCTCTAAATATAAACCTTTTTTTTTTTTCAACCAAATTGTTGCTTTATTCCTTTTCTCTCCTCACGTCTCGTGCTACAGTAAATCTTATTTTTCCTTACACTGCTGATGTAGATTTTGTCTCATTCTCAACAGGAAACATCCTAACAGAGCAGCCCTCTCTAGAGTTATACAGGAACGATAAAATTGTCGCCCTAGGAAAGACGACATAATTCCATTTCCGTTAAATGAAAACCGGTTTCCTTTTTTTGTTGCAGACCATCTATTAGTTGGCCAGTTGTGTACAAATCCCAAGAGCGATAGGAGCCATTTATCATGTCTGAAAGTGACACAATGTTCAACGAGCGAGATCGGAGATGCACCGCTGTACAACACACGCTCTCTACCGATCCAAGTTATGACAACAGGACCATTGCCAGCACCCTCAAAATGCAAATCCGGACGGTTCAACGTACTCAAGGTGATGAAAACAAAGTTTTCGGCTACGGTTATGGTCTTTGGTGTGGTTTTAAGTGAGGGCCACATCATGCCACCTCACATCTTCGAAGTCGGCTTGAAAGTCAACACCAAAGTGTACCTGGATGTGCTGAAGAGTGTGGTGATCCCCTGGTACAATCAGGTGGCTGGTGGCAGACCCTGGGTGTGTAGTAGCAGGACTCGGCGCCCGCCCACAAGTCCTAAGAGACCCAGGCTTGGCTTCAGAAGGAGTGACTATTTACCAACCCCTCCGCTCGGGCAGGATATGACACAAGGTCAATTTTTAAGCGGAGTTTAACAGGTTTGAATTCAGAGTTTTCCCTCTCCTAGACTAGTTGCCTCCACAAGGCTGAAGAACCTAGTCCGTCCTACTATTTACCCATAGCTGGAGGGAGAATAAGGGGGTTCATACCTTTCCCAAGGGTATTTGCCCGAAAGTGAACATAATAGCGCGACTGGAGTACGAACTCGCGTACTACGATTCCGCAGTTCATCGCTTTAACCATTACACCACGAGGACACCCCTTCAGAAGGAGTGCTACGACTTTGTACCCTCCCCTCACTGGCCCCCCTTCCCCCCCGACCTGAACCCGCTGGACTACTTCGTTTGGTCATACGTCGAGAACATCACCAACATGACCTTCCACAACACCAAAGCCAGCCTGATCGCCGCCATCCGCCGAGTATTCGCTGAGCTCCCGCCGGCGTTTGTGGTAAAGGCAGGATCCCAGTTCCGGATCCGTATCGATTGAGGCTGAAGGCTGCTACATTGAATAGATGTCAACTCTTCTACAAAATCAAGTTACCTGAATGTTTTTTTTTTTCAATAAAAGTTTTAAAATAAAGCTGTAGTGTTATTTTCTTTAGGACGACAATTTTATCGTTCAACCCTGTACTGCTCATTCTGAAAACTGGGAAGAATTTAAAAAAGGTGACTCCAACAAATGCCTGTTCAACTACTAAGTTGATCAGCAACCTGCGACTGATAGCTGTTTACACCAGCAAGAATAACATGAAAAGAGCATATACAAGCAAGAAACATGAAATGACTGTGGGAACGTGGAATGTCAGGACTCTTCTTGAAAAAATCCTCCACGTTGGACGGGATGACGGGATCTTGGGAGCATTAGGGAAGCATTGTCTTGGTAAGATGAATAGTAATGGTCTTCGACTTGTCCAGCTTTGCACGGAATTCTAACTCGTTGTGTACTACATCATTTTTCAAACGAAGGAAATTCATAAAGTTACTAGGATACACCAAAGACCCATACATAGGTATATCCTTGATTATGTTATTGTCAGGAAAATATGTTTTGTGGAGGTGGTATGTATCTAGTTATTTCAGTAGATATGCGTCCGTATTTTACGGGTATTGCTCTCAATATTATTTCCTCCACGAATACAACACAAAACTTTACAATCGCGTGAAAGAAATGGAATAGAACACAACAAACATTAAACAACAAACAATTTAATATGCATATAACAGAATATGAAAACAAATAAAATACATGATGTGTAAATGGCCTTTTGGAAAATAAAGTTTGGCAAGTTAGAAGAAAATAAATTTGTTTACACGTGTGTGTATGTTTAGATGTTAACAGAGTCTGTAAATAAGTAGTTCTTACTTACATTAAATTCATATTGTGTTTTATGATTGTGATGACAGCGTGTCGCGTTGATGAAAGAAAGTTTGCCGGGTTTTTCTTTTGAACGTGATTTGAACGTGATTTGAACGTGATTCGCGGCCATGAACTTTGGTTATGGAAGAAAAGGAATTTGCCGGACAGAGTATCGGTTACTGCTTTACTGACTTCGTGGCTTAGTGACTTAGTGAATGACACTGACTGTGTGTTACTTATACCGTAATAGTGGATCAAAGAATTGTCCTAAAATTTTGGGGACATTTATTGACCCATCAGATTTGTATTTTACTATTTGATTTTCGAGCCTAAATATTTTCTGTAAGTTGACTTCCGATCCTATTTTTCTAGAAAGTTCTTATTCTATGTTTTAGCTGATTGGTTGAAAAATATAAAAATGTAACTTAAATGCTAATGCAGTTTTGATCCTAAATTTCTAGAATGTTCTTAAGTATGTTTTTATTGCTTATTTTAAGACTAAAAAAAATGTGTATCCCATAACTTTCAGGATGTTTTTACAATTTGAATTACGCTAGACACAGAGTGCGGGACTGATCATATTTTTTTACATGGTAAGTTGAAACTCCTCATCATGCGTAAAATACGATATAGGGTGATAAAAGTCCTTAAACGTGTTGATGTGTCAAAGGACTTTCACTTGTATAAATTTCTAATATGAACTTGACATTTTTTATCATTTAGAGTATTCGGACTATTGTTTTCCTCTTGTTAAAAAAAAGCGTGTGTGAAACCTTTTAACTGCTCTCGACCGGTCCTGTCTCTTACTCTTATTCTCACTTGCCGCGTCAATACACTGGTTTGCATAATTCTGCTACGAAGCAACAACTGCCTCTCCCTACAATGCTTCTTTTATACCTGTTTTGGCTGACCGAAATTTGCATATGTTGCAAACCCCGTCCCACCAGAGACAAGATGCGTGACCTACAAATTGCACTCCCAACGTCGCTCACGCTTCCGTTTTTCTATACTTCCGGTACTCTACACGTAAGACATTCGCGCCATCCTCGAACTTTGAGGTAGGCCATTTTGCTCGTCACTTCTTGTTTCTTTCTTTCGGTGTTGTTATGAAAGGAATTCAATTCACGCAGCTTCGTTGTCACATTTCATTTCTCTTGTTCACTTAGTTCTACAACTGTTTTTTTTTGTCCAGCCGTGTACGATTGCTGAATTCACGTAAACGTCGGCTGTTCTGCTTGCATATACAGCACGTCACTCGCTGTCTCTTTGAACGACGAACCCCGGTTGGCTTATCGGAGACAGCAGTCTGCGGGTTCTGCCTTTCAATTTCAATACAGTGTAAATGCAAGTGACAACGGACGAGAGGAATAGATTTAATGCTGTTTATTTTAAATTAATAAAATTGGTATGTCAGGAAAGAAACGGGCCTTCTTCTTCCACCAGATAACGAGTCAGGAGGAAAGTGGGTGTAAGTCGTTCTCGAGCGGCTGGGTTGCTATTATGGCACAGTGTGTGACGCGGGTGGAATGCGAGTTTGATTGTTAGGGCGTCTGGTTCTTTGTTCTTGTCCGAATGCGACGTATGACGATCTTCTCTCTCGAAGTCTTGGAGTCGACTGCTTTTTTGAACTTTCGTTGATCATTTTATAGCTGCGTTTGGGTCGAATCGGTTCCAAAAAAAACTTTTGATGCGAAAGTTGTTGATTGGTTGAAAAAGAAGGATCTTTTTAATTGTAAATATAAAGTTACTTTTCAACAGGATGGATGCGCTGAGCCTACCTGCGCAGCGACGTGTTTTATTCATTTTGGTCTCAGCCATCGTCAAGACAACATCCGGCTTTTGAAATGTATGTTAGTGGTGTTTTATTTGTTTGTTTATTTATTGATTTTGCTTGTGAGTTAGTTTGGAGTATATTAGTAAATCAAAAAGTATTTCTGTATATAACACTCTTCATTGTTATATTACCAGCGTTTCGGCCGAAGCGTCCTTCGGCTTTCTTAAGGTGTTTAATGTCAAACTTGGGAGCCTACCTGGTGTGCAAAAACCTTTAGAAAGTCATCGAAGAAGTAGAATTTTTATGGAAGATGGGGTCCGTTCTATATTGAGGTCTACAATGTCTGAGCTGAGGTTCTCAGACTTAGGGCAAGGGAACATCGGATTGATTAGACGAAAACGATGAGCTGATCGCTAAACTCCTCTGTGAGAAAATCCAGTTGCACCAAAAATACCTCGAGCCATCACATAGTATTTATTGACGTCTCTTCTTCTTTCAGCTAAAGTTACGGCTTATGAAAAACCTGTTGTAGTTGGGAATCTCGGAGAAAATTCAGAAAGTATACAGCAGCAAAAACATACCATTTGATCAGAAAAGTATTCGGTTCTTTATCATCATCTGCGATGCCAATCAAGTCAAAGGATTGGGGATCTTTTAAAGATCATGAGGGTATCATAAAACGTTGGATTGAAAACTTCACAAATCTCTTTCACAATCCACCAGTAATTGATAAATTTGTCATCAATTATTTGCTAGTACCCATCAGATGATAGATCATTCCTCTGTTGTTGAGGTCTAAAAAAAAAAAACAACAAACAATTAATCAACACGAAGAAACACTCATTAGCGACATACTCTTGTGGATCCCTTCTCAGAGACGAGCAAAGGCTGGACGACCAGCTAGAACCCATATACAACAGCTCTGTGCCGATACAAGATGTACCTTTGAAGACTTACCGAGAGCGATAGACGATAGAGACGGGTGGCGAGAGAGGGTCAGGGTGACCTGTGCTGGTGGCGCGACAGGGTGATGAAGAAACATTGTTTCCTTTTGAGATCCTTCGTGGGATTGTCATTTTCGCTGCTGAGATCCATCATGTGATATCAGACATATGGTTGAATGCTCTTGTCTCCTAGTATTGGATTGAGGCTTATTTAATCTCATTGTAAGAAGGACGGAATTTAAATTCGTGTGTGGAAATTATATAAGCTTGTTGGAAGCGGCTGGCAAGGTTTTTGCAAAACTTTTGGTCAACCAGTCAACAAAATGGATATACCTCTCTGTTATCACGGACAGTCACAGTGGCTTTAGATCTGGACGTGGTACAATACACATGATTTTCTCTGCTTGGCAATTCCAGATTTTTACCAAATCTTTGTTGATCTAACAAAAGTCTTCGATACTCTCAATGGGACCTCTCCGTGAACCATCCTTGAAATTTAGCTGTTCGTTTCATTTCATCTACATGTTCATGCAACTCCATTGTGACATGCAAGCTCGTGATAACGGCTTACTTCCAGAACCTATCGTCATCGATAACAGGGGTTAACAATGCAACATTTCTACCCTTACAATTTTCTCTGTCTTCATTTGATTCAGAACCTCAAGTAAAGTCTTTGATCTGACACGCTTCAACTCAAAGTCAAAGACTTTCCTGACCTTCGTTCGTTCGGAGCTGACGATGCAGATCTCATTTCTTATACCGAAGAAGATACAGAAACTCTAATGGTGTGAAACGCTACCCCTTCACCCCCACCACATTATCTCAGTCTTCTAACCATGTCACTTCTTAGCCGGCCGGTGATCAACTAGTGGTTCGAGGGGGTAACGCACATTTCTTTACCTACACACAAGAATACGATCGAGGGAGACAGGAGAAAATAGAAAGACAAACGAACAAACAAAGCTTGGGGTTACCAAGAGCAGAAAAGAGGTATTGCAACACTACATGCATGTGCATTCCTGATAGTAGATATATGGACTATCGCTAGCGTGGGTTACTAGCGAAAATTCCACAATGCTACTGGAATCAGACATCTTGAGACTCTTCTTCACTGGACCCTTTTTGTCTCCTCGCCTCTCTGTTCCGGTGTCTGGTGTTGACTGCCCTTTCGTGGATCCACGCCAACTGCCTCTGCTCCTGTCCAACTACCAACTCCTCTGTGGTCTCCTGCCGCAACTCTCAACTACTGCCTGCCTCTCTGCTCTCCAGCCACCAACTGCCAACCGCCTCTGCTGCTTGCCTCTCTCTGGGCCGCGTCGTCAACTCTCATTCGCCTCCCCGTACCACTTCCGGGTACGGCGAGATTTCATGTCCAAGAATCCTTTGTCTGGTTTCGCGCCAAAACAGACAATTGAATCGTCTGCTTTGGCAGCCTACCCCATAGTGCTACATACCACCCTCTCTTACCCTTGTCATTTATTCTCAATAAATTACAATACGATTTAACAAGCAAAAAAAAAAAACAAGAACATTTACAGGAAGTAAAAACCGAACTTACAAAATTTTAAGGCGGTTCGGTCGTCCCCTAAAAAAAAAAAAATAAATAATATAACAACACCATATCATCATACACATAAAAAAAAATAAAAAAAAACAATATTGCTGGATTCAGCTCTTCCACCTTGCTCTCCTGTGAACAATTCTGGGGTCTCCTGACTCATCCCTATTCTTCATTCCAATAGGACTTTTCGATTCACCTCCAACAGTATTCAATTTTTCTTCAATTCTCCCCCTCCCAACAGAACACAGGGGAATTTTAACCACCCCTACCCAACAATTTCAGGAGGATTTTTCCATTCACCTCCAACATTATTCAATTTTCGAACATTTCACCCCATTCTCCAACCCATCAGAACACAGGGGAATTTTAACCACCCCTACCCAACAATTCAGGAGTATTTTTGGACTTGTCTCCCCCCCTTTCCTTACGACGCGGGAGCATCAGTAATCTCCGCAGTTCGATCGGTGTCGTAACAGGAATAATGTTCCAGAAAGCACTGTGGAATTCACTTCCCAACATGGGGGCCTTCACTGCCCCCTGCAACAAACAAAATAAGTCTCTCAGCCATCAATCACCATGGATTTTCAAAAGATAAGAGAAAAAAAAAAAAACAAAAAAAACAAAGCAATTGACACCTTCTCCCAGCTCGTCCAGCCATGACCAGCCAGGGGGGAGGAGCAACCGGACACCGCCCCGCGCCCAGGTATCGTCTTCCCAACCCATCGTCAACCGTTTCCTCGGTACCATTTCATCAATTCCATGTCAACCAGGCCACTCACTTTCCAAAATCATCGTTTGTATAACTTACTACCCCTCGATACCAGTCCGCAAAACGGGGCTCCCGTGCACCCCCCCCACTGGGGAAACACAATCAGACGAAGTGAGGAAGTGCCAAGAGCAGTTAAACTTACAAAAAAAAATAAACCCAGAAAATCCATGAAGGTAAAACAAAAATAAAAATAAAAATAAATTAAATTAAAAAAATAAAATAAAATAAACAAATAACAATAAACAACAAAGCAAATGACACGGTAAGCCCAGTCCCCCAAAACCAACAAAAAACAAGGCAAAGTATAACAAAAAAAAAACAAACAAAAAAACAAAGGATAGCAAAAAAAAAAAAAAAAAAAAAATCCACACAAGTTAAACAAAAAAAAATTAATAATAAACACTTCACAGACAAAAAATAAAAAAGAAATAAAATAACTACAATTGACAAATACATAAAAATAAAATTGTTCTGAAGGAATCTGTCACGCATCCACCTTCTAACCCTTGTCTCTCTTCCCTTGAGATCTCTGCCCACTTCCACCATTTCTCTTTGCGACTTACTTTCCTTCTCTCCTGTCCACTTGAATTCTTCCCTCTACCGGGGGTGGTGTGGGAGGGGATAGCGTTTGCTTCCAACCGTTTTTTTTTTTAAATCCACAAAAAAACAAAAACTTTCTTTTCTTCCTAAAATCCAAAGTTTACTTATTCTTTTTCTTTCTTTCTATTTTCTTTTTTTTTTTTTTTTTTAACAGAGACAGGCATGGATGCAGTGACAAAAATTCCCAAGCAATCTTTCTTTCTTTCTACTTTTCGTTCTCTCTTTTTCTTTCTTTTTTTTTTTTTTTTCGACTTTATCTGTTCTTCCTTTTTCTTTGTTCAAATTTTTCCGCCATTTTTATTTTTTTTTAAAGTTTTTTTATATTTTCCATTTTTTTTTTGTTTTTGTGGTAGAAGCTTTCCTCCACCTTCTACCCTCTGCACTCGGATGATCCGACTTTGACCAGTCGATTTTAACCTAGAAATCTCACTTTCTCTCTAATTTCTCTGGGGTTTTGAAATACCACAAATTTTTTTTTCTCTTTTAGTGAACCTTGCAGCAAAAAAAAAATTTTTTTTTTTTTTTTTTTTTTTTTTTTAATCGGTGACTTATCACCTTTCCAGCATAAAAAATTACTATAAAACTTCCCAGAACGGACTAACTTTCTTAAGCCATTGGTCCTAACACTTAAGTATAAAAATTTCTATGTGAAACTGCTACGAAGAAGGAGAAAAAAAAAAAAACATTTGAATTCTAGCGGTCAAGATAAGTGTGAAAAGAGGGTAAGGGAAGAAAACCTTCCTTTCCCTTCTAACAAAAATACAACAACAAAAAAATCAGCAGTTATCAAGGGTTTAAATATACACACACACACACAAAAACGAAATAGATTACTTGGGTTTTTTTTTTTTTTTCACATCTTAAAATTTCCTTAAAAATCAAAGATTTTTTTTAATTTATCGGTGACATCACCTCTCTAGCATAAAAAGTACTACAAAACTTCTCAGAAGGGACAATACTTTTTTAAGCCACTGGTCCTATCACTTAAGGATGATTATACTATGGAAACTGCTACGCGAAAAAAAAATCATTTGAATTCTACTGGTCAAGATAAGTGTGCGAGGAGGGTAGGGGAATAAATTCTTTCTTTCCCTTCTAACAAAAATACAACAAAAATTATCAGCAGTTAAGGGGTTAAACATACACACACACACAAAAGCGAAATAGATTACTTGTTTTTTTTTCTACATCTTAAAATTTCCTTAATCTAACAAATCTTTTGTTTCTTTAGTTCTTATATTCGAGTGCAGTGGGGGAGGGGGGAATGTGTATTCCTACCTTTGTAGATTTCTTCCTTTTCCATCTTTTTTTTTCTTTTTTTTTCTTTGTTTCTTTCGTTTTCTTTTTCCATCTTTTCTTTTCTCGTTGCTCGCAGGGTCCTTATTGCATTTTTTTTTTCTTTCTTCTTCGTCCGCTCGCTTCCCGACTCCTTCATCCCTCGATTCATTCCTATTTTTTTCATCAGGTTTTTCTTTCATCCTGGTCTCGGCACCATTGTGAAACGCTACCCCCTCACCCCCACCACATTATCTCAGTCTTCTAACCATGTCACTTCTTAGCCGGCCGGTGATCAACTAGTGGTTCGAGGGGGTAACGCACATTTCTTTACCTACACACAAGAATACGATCGAGGGAGACAGGAGAAAATAGAAAGACAAACGAACAAACAAAGCTTGGGGTTACCAAGAGCAGAAAAGAGGTATTGCAACACTACATGCATGTGCATTCCTGATAGTAGATATATGGACTATCGCTAGCGTGGGTTACTAGCGAAAATTCCACAATGCTACTGGAATCAGACATCTTGAGACTCTTCTTCACTGGACCCTTTTTGTCTCCTCGCCTCTCTGTTCCGGTGTCTGGTGTTGACTGCCCTTTCGTGGATCCACGCCAACTGCCTCTGCTCCTGTCCAACTACCAACTCCTCTGTGGTCTCCTGCCGCAACTCTCAACTACTGCCTGCCTCTCTGCTCTCCAGCCACCAACTGCCAACCGCCTCTGCTGCTTGCCTCTCTCTGGGCCGCGTCGTCAACTCTCATTCGCCTCCCCGTACCACTTCCGGGTACGGCGAGATTTCATGTCCAAGAATCCTTTGTCTGGTTTCGCGCCAAAACAGACAATTGAATCGTCTGCTTTGGCAGCCTACCCCCATAGTGCTACAATGGATCTTTTCTCCAGAGTATGCGCCGCTTCTGGGCTTACTATTAGTCTAAAAGGAAACGAAGTTTATGTTCTCTCCACCTTCAAGCCAGCTCCATGTTGAACCAAATATCATTGTCCAGGGTACAAGATTGGTTGTGGTTGAGTCTTTTGAATATTTTGGCAACAGTATCTCTAGATATAGACCTTTGATTTCGAAATGAATAGATTCGATAGCTGTTGACTTTGAGCTCTTTAACTGGATATTCCTAACCCAAGGATATTTTCCTCGGATTATATATATATATATATACGAGGTGCCTTCAATAAGTTTCCAGACTTTTTTGTACAGGCATTTAAAATTGTCGTAGTTATTTGTCAGTATGTTATTGCTATACATCTTATGAGATGACTGACTAATTTTTATGATTTCAGGTTCAAATGAATAGCTACAGCAGCAATTGGAATACACCCTACTAAAGCCTGATTGTCACAGCTGGTGAATGTAAAAAATGCAATCTGGACGTGAGGACACTTTAGAAAAATGATATGCAATAACATTGTGTTTTAAACTTGGAAAAAATGCCACAGAAACATATGGAATGCTTCAGACTACTCTTCGACCATCTTGCATGAATCGAG
The DNA here is from genome assembly GCA_963585895.1 of Sepioteuthis lessoniana. NCBI lineage: Eukaryota > Metazoa > Mollusca > Cephalopoda > Myopsida > Loliginidae > Sepioteuthis > Sepioteuthis lessoniana. The sequence continues at coordinate 29,016,105 of OY757932.1, read as the reverse complement.
CATCAGCTTTTGAGTGGCATAAAAGATTCAAGGAAGGCAGGGAGTCTGTGAAGGATGATGAGAGGTGTGGGAGGAGTAAGGAAGTCAATATACCAGAGTTGATTGGCCAAATAAAGAATTTCATGAATAAGGACCGTCGTGTGTCTGTAGAGACAATAATTGCACAGTTAGATGTCAGTGTGGGAACTGTACACACAATTATTCGCGAGGAACTGAAGATGCGGAAGATTTGCGCGAAGTTTGTCCCAAGGGTGATCAGAGAAGATCAGAAAGAAAGACGTTGTCATGACACCAGGGAGATGGTCGAGCTGATCAATTCAGATCCCGCAGTTCTTGATGCTCTGGTGACCTGCGATGAAAGCTGGGTCTACTGCTATGACCCAGACACCAAGAGACAGAGTTCCCAGTGGAAGCATGCTGGGTCTCCCAGACCCAAGAAGGTCAGACAGAGCAAATCCACCCACAAACTTTTGATGATCCCTTTTTTTGACAGCACTGGTATGATCTACAAGCACTGGATTCCCACTGGACAGACAGTCAACAAGGAATATGATGTTGAGGTTTTAAGGGAGTTTATGAAGAGATTCGATCGGAAGAGGCCAGCACTCTTGAAATCGGGTCAGTGACATTTCCACCAGGACAATGCACCAGTCTACAACTCCATCCTTGTCACAGACTATTTGACCAAGATGGGCATCAAAACAATTCCTCAGCCTCCCTAAAATCCAGACCTTGATCCATGTGACTTTTGGTTATTCCCTAAGCTCAGAGACTGTCGTTATGAGACAATTGAGGAAGATGAAAGAGTCTGTGACGAAGGTCATTGACACGCTCACACAAGAGGACTTCGATGGGGCCTTCCAGAAGTTGTTGGAACGGTACAAGTGCATTGCAGCCGGAGAAGATTATATCGAAGTGGACTAGAGTTTCAATTGTGTACTATCAATAAAAGTGCTCATACGAAAAAAGTCTGGAAACTTATTTAATGAACCTTGTACATATGAAAAATACGAAAAGCATAAAACCCAGGGTCACAGACACTACCATGTAATATATATATATATATATATATATATATATATACAGAGAGAGAGAGAGAGAGAGAGAGAGAGAGAGAGAGAGAGAGAGAGAGAGAGAGAGAGCATTAAATAAACAGATTAGCAATTACGTTTAATTTACCATGGGAGGTAACTCAGAAAATATATATTAGAATTATTTACCTTGAAAATGTCATTTAACAATTTATGGTATCTGAAAACTTTTTTTTCGGTGAATTCAGGCTTAATCTCTTGTTTAATAATAATAATAATAATAATAATAATGATAATAATAATAATAATAATAATAATAATAAAGACAAAAATTAAAAAACAAACTAAAAAACAATAAACTAACAAAAATCAAAAAATCAAACAGAAATACCTAAGAAAAAACAAAACAAAACAACGACAACAAAAAATAAATAAACAAACAAACGAAACAAAAAGAGATAACAAAAAACAAAAAAGGTGTTGAAATCTAATCGTAATCACCGTGAAGATCATGGAAAATAAAAACGTTTTCTTGCTTGGAGAAAATGAAATAAAAATGATAGTGAGAAGCAGTTTAATCAGGTGATCGATTTGTGATAAACGGTTTTCGTTCATCATAATAATTTAATATTCAAATCCACTGAATAAAAGCTATAAACGAATCAACATTGATTGAAAAAAAAAAAATCTCCGAAGTCATCTAAATGTTTCATTCATTAAAAAAGTATCGTTTCTTTTCAAATCAGCAGTGAGTCGGCTATAATATTGGCCGCTTCAAGGTTGTTTTCGAATATTTTTCGTATGGGGCTATGAGAATTTGTTAATGCTATTAGTTTCGTTTGGTTGGTAGTAGTCGGTTTTGGGTTTTGATATCTGACTCCATTTATTTTTTTCTCTACTCCATTCAATTCTTTGGCATCTTCTTGCATGAGAAAACTGCAAAAAGAATTACTGAGGGAAGGAAGAAGAGAGATAAAGTTACCTTTTAAATTTTAACTTTATTTTTGTGGTTTCATACCGCAACTCTGTAGCGAGGAAATTAATCCAATAGAATACACATTTTTTTTAGTCTTAAGATAATCAACAAAAACATACATAAGAACATTCTAGAAATTTTGGATCAAAACCGCATTAGCATTGAAGTTACATTTTTATATTTTTCAATCAATCAGCTAAAAACATAGAATAAGAACATTCTAGAAAATCCGGATCAGAAACTAATTAACGGAAAATTTTTAGGCTCTAAAACAATTAAGTAAATATATGAATCTGATTGGTCAAGAAATGTCAACGCGCTTGAATTTTAAGACCAGCAATAAAGCTATTTTTTGATCCACTACTGAAGTATAAATAACGAAGAATTTAATCAACCTGGTCATTCGGTCATTTAATTCATTTTTTCCACAGCCAAAAGTTCATTCCGTCTACTACCAAAAAGACTTTTCACTACGAGATCATGAACGGGCAGCAGAGAGCCACGCTTTAAGACTCAAAGGAAAAGGCATGCGACTTTCTTTTATCATTGCGACACGTTGTCGCCAAAATCTTAAGAAAACGCACGTGCTGACTTAATGAAAGCAAAGACCCATACTTACGGTCCATCATTCATATACACACACATACTCATATATGTAAGTAAAGACAATTACTTTTACCCTACTTACTTCGGCCAACTATGGACCCATTTATATGATAGACTTTATTAACATGTAAACACACACACGCAGGCGAACAATTTTATTTTCATTTAACTGGCTATAACTGTATTTCTACAAAGGCCGCTCGTACATTATGTTTCTCATTAATTCTTATTCCGGTTTTGTTATGAATATTAAATTGTTTGTTTCTTAATATTCGTTGTTGTCATATTCCATTTGTTTTACGTGCTTGTAAAATTTGAGTTGTATTTTTGGTGGAACTAATCGTGAAAGTAATAACCGTAAAATACGGACGAGAACTCACTTTCACTCGCTACAAATTGGAGAGTAACATATCGACGAAACAATAACGTGCACCGACTACATTCCTAAATTAGGCGTAGAAGTTCACTAGTCGTTTGTGATGGTTGATAAGTCCAAAGTCGGTGTGATCGTGTCCAGTGGGTGTTTTTTTTTATAGGCTGCCAGATAGCAGAGACGACTTCAACTGGTTGAAGGGGGAGCCAGTGTGCCGCTAAGCGGACACATGGTTTTCCATACCAGCAGGAGAGAAGTAAGTCTTTCCAGTACAAGTGGTCACTGCAGAATGAGAGCTGGTTTCTTTCTTAAGCGTCGATAAGTCTTGTCTTTTAGTGATGTGTCGTTCCCACTTCCTGTCAGAGGTTTCTGGGAACTGCTACACTTTGGATTTATTTTATTTCTATTTTTGTTTCTATTTTTCTTCGAATTACGGCAGTCGCGTATCTGATTACAATAACTCACCGAAATAGCGAGAGAAAAACAATTCAGCCACTTGTAGCAAAGGAAATGTAAGTAAGTAAAAAAGTAAAGTTGGCGACCGTAGTCGAAGGTGTGACTCTAAGGCTCCCTTTTCAATAGCCTCTACACCGAGGTGTAGGGGAAGGCACTATTCCATTCCTTGGATTGTCCCATTTTACCTTATAATGCTGAGTATTAAGCAAGGTGGCATCAAGTATCATTTTTTAGTATGACTCGACCAGAGATTGAACCCCAGTCTCTCCGACCATTGGTGAACAGTCTAATCATTAATACAAGAAACAACTCACAAAGAATTTTATTACTTGAACAAACTTATATAACAAAGAGCTTATAAAGGGTTGTATAACGGTCCTTTGATATAAGTTGAAAGCCCTTGATTCCGTGATAGACTAGAAGTTATTGTGTGAAGACTTACATCACAGCATGGTATCGTGCGTCGTACGACACGAGGTTTGTTGGGGTCGCAATCCTTTTTGTCGGTCTGGATAGGAGCGCACACACATCGTGCGTGTTTCTGGTTGTCGATGCAGAACCGAAGAGATTTGACTTTGGCTCGCGCTTCTTTAACATGCTACTTTAGTCACGCCACTTAGCAGCCATTACTTGTACTATTTAGAAGACAAGGGATGTAATCCTTACAAATTGAACAAAAATTTCAAATCAGAAGAAGGAAAATATATGCAGGTGATAAGATTTCCAATAAATCTTCGATAATCAAAAATTCAAAATCAAAATGAATTTTTGTTTTTGTTTGTTTTATTTTATTATTTTTGGTCTTTTTTATTCAAATCTTATGAAAAAAAAAATTTAATCAATGGAATGACAGATCAATGGAATGACTGAACAGAAACTTTAGCGCTTTCAGAGAGGATACCGGTCTGTGAAGCAGTTAAGTGATAGCCAGTAGAAAGGTATTCGTCACTCATTCTTTTAACCGGTAAACGTAATTAATTTGGCAAAGAGCAATCCTAGAAATTTAACCGAAGTTTATGAAACAGAAAATTCATTTAAATTCAATTGAAAAATAAAATCCAAGAATTTGACTAAAAGAAAATTTAACAGAAAACTCAATGAAAATTAAACGAAATCTGAAAAATCAACCAAAAATTCTAGCTAACAACAAAAACTACTAAAATTTAAAGAACCTTGTTTAATGGACACTTTCTCAGATAAATTCCGTAAATTACAACAAATTTGAAACCTTTCATCCTTTCTATCTTTTCTTAATATGAAATTTGTTTTCTAAGACTTTGTAGTCTGTATCATATTTTTGAATCAGTATCCGAAATAGAAAACTGCGGAACACACTGTTTGAAATTAGCCACTGAAGTCCCCACCATTTCCCAATATTTTGAAAATTTGGTACTTTACCCATATATTGTGGGTTTTTTTTATTGTTATTCTCATTTTCGTTTTTGTTTTTGTTTATTTATGTTGTTTTTGATAATTTTTTTCGAACTTCTTTTTATTTTCAAAATCAAAATGAAATTTTGTTTTAGTTTGTTTTTGTTGTTTTAAATATTTTGTTAAAATCAATCAATCAATCAAACAATAACCCCCCAAAAATAAACAAACAAACAAACAAACAAAAACTGCAAAAACAACAAAAAACAAAAAAAAACAACCCCAAAACAACAAAAACGAAAATATTAATCAATTACTCAAAATATTGATTCAGCGTCAAAACCCAGGATCGGACAAATCATTTCCCAGACGGTGTTGAAATATATTAAAGGCATTTTGGTGAGTTTTAGGTTTGTTCAGTAGGTGTGTCCGGTGAGATATATTTAGCAAAGATGGCTGTTAACGGGAGACACAGCTGGTGCCCAACCCGGAACTTGGCGAGCACGTGTGCTACTTTGTTAGCAGCTTCGGGGAAAAGGGTCCTTTCGACAGCAGTGGTAACAGCTTAATGAGAGAATTCCTCTTTTGGTGCCAAAAAGTCCCCTTAGGCATGTCCCGATTTCGCTTCCAGGCAGAGGTCTCCTGGGAATTGCTACTTTTGAATTAATCTATTCATTTAAAAAAAATTTTTTTCAAATCCACACATTTTTTTTCCATGTACGACTAACAATTCAATTTAACATCAGTCATTTGACCAAAACAGGTACGAGGATCATTAGATAAGTTTCCAGACTTTTTTCGTATGGGCACTTCTATTGATAGTACACACATGAAACTCTAGTCCCCTTCGAAGTAATCTCCTCCGGCTGCAAGACACTTGTGCCGTTCCAACAACTCCTGGAAGGCCCCAATGGATGTTCTCTTGTGTGAGCGTGTCAATGACCTTCGTCATAGCCTCTTTCATTTCCTCAATTGTCTCATAACGACAGTCTCTGAGCTTAGGGAATAACCAAAAGTCACAGGAAGCAAGGTCTGGACTTTAGAGAGGCTGAGGAACTGTTTTGATGCCCATCTTGGTCAAATAGTCTGTGACAAGGATGGAGTTGTAGACTGGTGCATTGTCCTGGTAGAAATGCCACAGACCCGATTTGAGAAGTGCTGGCCTCTTCCGACGGAATCTCTTCCTGAACTAACTTAAAACCTCAGCATAGTAACTCTAATCCTAACCCTTTGGCCAATCAACTCTGGTGTATTAACTTCCTTACTCCTCCCACATCTCTCATCATCCCTCACAGACTCCCTGCCTTCCTTGAATCTCTTATGCCACTCAAAAACTGATACTCGATTCATGCAAAATGGCCCAAAAGCAGTCTGAAGCATTCCATACGTTTCTGTGGCATTTTTTCCAATTTTAAAACAGAATTTTATTGCATATCGTTCTTCTAAAGTGTCCTCACGTCCAGGTTGCATTTTTGAACTTCATCAGCTGTGACAATCAGGCTTTTGTAGGGTGTATTCCAATTGCTGCTGTAGCTATTCATTTGAACTTGAAATCCTAAAAATTGGTCAGTCATCTCATAAGATGTATAGGAATAACATACTGAATTTTTCAAAGTCTACAACAATTTTAAATGCCTGTACAGAAAAAAGTCTGGAAACTTATTGAAGGCACCACGTACTACCAGTCCGGGCCAGGGAGTACTGGTCAATTGGCCTATTGGGTAGAGTGTTCGCTAATGGCCCGAGAAACCGGAATTCAATCCTAGGTCGAGTCACACCGAAGACTTAAAAAAATGGTACTTGATATCTCCTTGCTTAACACGCTTCATTATAAGAAACGCATCGAGGATAAAGTTGAACAATCCAAGGAGAGGAGTAGCGCCCTTCACAACATCTCGGTGTTGTAGCTATTGAAAAGGGGACCTTTGGGTCACCCTCGACAATAGTCACCAACTTATTCATTATGTAACACCAAGGTTAAAGAACCCATTCTATCCTACTATTGAAAAAAGAACCTTCAGGTTACCCTCGACTACAGTCACTAACTTATTCATTATGTAATACCAAGGTGAAAGAGTCCATTCTATATTACTATTTAAAAAGGGACCTTCGAGTCACCCTCGACTACGGTCGCCAACTTTACTTTTTTACTTACAACCTTCTTTAGAGTTTCAGGACTGGATCCTAACCATCAGATGGTTTAGTGTTATATATTCAGGACATTCTTTAAAGTGAGATCATCCTCTTCTGCAGAGATGCAGCCGACTGGGCGGCCCAATTTAGATATGTAAAATAATAATTTTTGTAAGTTTGTTTTTTCGTTATTATTCTACCCGTGTATCCGTTCAAGTTCAGCAGGAAATAATATTTCTTGTCATTTTTTTTAACTAATTAGACCTTTAAAGTCAACTGCAATTTTTCATTTTTCGAAAAAAAAAAACAACAACTTTTTATAAAAAGGAGGGGTCACTTTCACAATCTTATTCAATGTAGAATGATCACCCGTTTCCGTAACAAGTAAGATAAATGGGCAAATAAATGAATTAATAAAAATAAATGAATAATTCGACTTGTCTTTACCAACGCTATCTGTTACGGAAATAGGACATCATTTTAGGTTGAATTAAAATATAAAAGGGAACCATCTAATAAAATGTAAAATGATTAAAAAAATTGCGGTAAGTTTGAGGGTCAAATTAGTTCAAATAACACACACACACACACACACACACACACACAGAAATTACAAGATAATTTCTTTTCAGGAGGAACTTGAACGTGTTTACGTGTAAAAGTTTACCGTCTTTTCGACTGGGCTTATTGATAAGAATTTTAAAAAAAGTTAGATATACAGAACAGAGCATGTGAGAAATTAGAATTCCTGCTGTTTTTATTACAAGCGATACAAACAGAAAAAAACTGCATGGAACTCAGCGGACGTACGCGCGCGAGAGAGAGATAAAGAGAGAGAAGCGATATTTTCATTTACCATGGGAGATAACTCATTAAATGTGTTTGAGTTATTTCCCTTGAAAATAATATTTAAAGATTAAATAGTACCTGATGTCTGGTCATTTCGTGTGGTGTAGTGGTTAGCAAACTGGATTAACAAACCATTGTTAGTGAGGTTGATTCTCACTGGGCGCCGCATTCTTCTGGCATTGTGCCACAACTAACCTAAGCTCTGTAAATAACTAAAAGGTATCTGAAAACTAGTGTTCCTGTGTCCCGGGTGCATTCTCCTCGATATATATATATATATATATATATATATATATATATATATATATATATATATTACAACACTATATGGTTGTCCCTATCTCACTTGGTGGGTTTGTAGCAGACCAAATGCGGTATAATTTGGAGAGTTCTCAATATATCTGTGACAGAGGTATTATATAATAATAATAATGATAATAATAATAAATATATATTAGTTTTTATATGCATTTTATAGTGTGGAAACTTATCTGCGACCACTGGTTATATGCCATCTTATTACGACAATCATTAGGCAGAGAAAGAAAGATATTGGAGAAATCGAAAAATTCGAAAAATGTAGTCAAAAGAATATTTACGTTAGGATTGTGTATAACTATTTTTGTGTGTGTGTGTGTGTGTGTGTGTGTGTGTGTGAGTGAGTTTGTGTCGATAATTTGCTTATTATTGCGTGTAGTTATATTTCTGATCGATACTATGTGTGTGTGTGTGTGTGTGTTTGATGACATGCGTCTCGCGGTAGATTTGAGGTTTTCTTCTAAATGTAAGTGTTGCGATGTGTAGCGGAAATTGCGGGACAGACAGGGTTTGGGCGAATAATTTTTTTTGGTGTAATGATGATTTTAACTAAGAAAAAAATTATCATCATCATTGCATTAAATGATTAGTCGCTAACTATCCGATAATTTTTCCAACATCGACATTTTCAATAAAAAGAAATTCGTATACGACAATGCATTAAAAAATAGCGGTTATAAATAAACACTAGAATACATACCTCCAAAAAACAAATCAAAACATAGAAAGAGAAATATAACTTGGTTCAACCCATAGATTATAGCTGTCTTTACGTACAAAATTACAGTTCAAATATCCTGATTAATAACTAATTCAACTTTTGAAAAATATACAAGATGCCTTAGATGGTAAACTATTAAAACATTTGTACATCGTTGGATGAAAGTGACATACGCTTGTATGACATTTATGTCACTCTCAGGGTCCACATCGCTACAGTTCAGCGACAAGTTAAGTAGTTACAATGCAAACGGTAGGTTCATTTTTAGAGTACGTTTTCTTAGACTTTTCTGGACGATATATATATATATATATTTTTTTTTTCCATCATACTACGTGTGAAAGCACGTGCGATACCATGTCCTCATCAGCCGCCATCCAGGGGTGATAACACAGTTTCGGTAGCAATATATATATATATATATATATATATATATATATATTGTGCAATTAGAAGGAAACTCAAACCTGGTTGAATTGTCATTATAAATTCATTTCGCCGGAGAATATTATTATACTCTCCGTCTCGTCAGATAACTTTACATGTTAGACTTGAGGTTGCGCAACCTCAAGTCTAACAAGTAAAGTCATGTCGATAGCAGTCCACACCTTCGCTAGGCGAATGTTGACATCAATTTCAGTAGATGAGATATTGTTGTCAAGGTATTTGAACTTGTCTAATAATTTTAGAGGTTTGCCACTTAAAATGAAGATGGCTTCTTCTCGTTTAAAACATATATGCTCCGTTTTATTTGCGTTCATGTGGAGGCGGTAGGGATTCGGTTTGATCGTAATACTTGATGCTATATGAATCTAAATTATTTGTATCAAGAATAATTAATTGAAGTTATGATTGGATTATAAGGATTATAATTACTTCAAATGATGTAACTCTGTACAAACAAATGACAATAATTGAATAGAAATAATCATTTGAAACCATATAATTAATATTCTGCTAAAATCTTAGGTGCCTTTTTTCCCTTCACACGCCTATCATTTCCGTTTGAACCCATCCCTGTCCGTTGAGGTTGTAGGGAATAAATAATATATATATATATATATATATATATAGGATTTACACTCCTGTATTTTAAAATGGCTGTGATGCCACTTGTTCCCGAAACAAAGATGGCGGACGTCGGTAAACTAATCAGTTTCGGAAACATGTTGGTCAGGAAAGTCATGTGGTTAGTGCTCACAACTTCATCCGCAACTTTGGTTTCGTCCCACGCATTTGGAGCTGACTGCATGACAAGGATTGCTTATATATACTCTCGTCCTCCAAGCACTCACTCTCTTACATTTTTCACTTCCAGAGACAGCACTCTTTCTCTCTCTTACATTTTGACTTCTAGAAGTCAACCCCACGAAAATGTATTATTCTGCAACTTTTTCTTTCTTGTTCTGCCTTTTCGGTTAGACTTTTTCCAGCCTCGAACACAACACAGGAATTTCGTCAAACTCCGAAAGAGACAACTAACCAACATGGGAGAAGACACGTTTCTCCTAAGACACGTTGTTTTATTTCTATATATCGATACCTTACACGAAATACTTTGTCCACATACATTTTATAGTCGACATGACACTCTCAATATTTAGTCTTTTCCGTAATATCCGTGTTAGTTACACACATACACACACGCACACACAGAGAAGAATATTCAACAGACTATATCAGAATATTTATAATGTTTCTTTTTTCATGTATTTGTTGATATATCAATTTAATTTTGTTTGTATTGCTTTGTTTTGAATGTGCTTTTGTACGCGTCGTTTCACACCGTGTACTTCATTTGCTTTTTCAAATATAAACCAACATAAATTGAAGAACTAAAATGTGAAAATATCGACGTATTACACAAACTTCCCCTGCAAGGTCACCAGCCTTTAAGACTCAGTGTTCAAAACTAAAACTGATTGACTAAAATGAATAGCTTGAAATAGAAATGTTTTTGACAATTGAACTATGTACTTATATTTTACTGAATTGTTTGAAATAGAATTGTTTATTTGTACAAAAATTGATTTGGTGTTAAATAACCTACAACGGTTGATATGCCATAAAACCCATTGTTGTATTTTGACCTTTTGACCCGGCCAAAAATGCCATTCCAGTGTGGTGCACCGGAAGGAGGTGACACATTCTAATGGCAGTTATGAGAGGAAATCGCGTGGGCAGAAATTGGCTGATGAAATGGGACAAGGTGAAGGTCCCACTGTGCCACTACAGAGTGATAGACCGGAAGAGAGTGACCTCTGAACTGCATGACAGTTATTTCCGCTTGATGACGATTAAACATTCGATTTCAAAGATCGAGTGGGCGTCGAACGATTATATAATTCAGTTGAGTTCGACGAGCCAGTGGAGTTGCCAGTAGAGTTCCAGACAGTTGGAGAAGAGATGTGGTAGGGAAAGCCACACCCGGCCGAGGGAGCCCTCGGGAACCCCGATGGAGTTTGGGGACCTAAGAAGTTGCTGATAAGATGTAGCAGATCACCTAGCCCCTAGGCCTCCGGTTGAGCATCAAGAGAACAAGAAAAACACAACGTGACGGCCATAAGAGTGAGGGGTCAAAATATTACAGTTATGTTCGATCTCCAGCTCCCTCTCACAGTAAAACCCCACACAACCCTTTCGAACCTTAAAAATAAAGTGGGAGGTAAATATTTTGTTAAAGAAGTCTTCCTGCGTCTTTGTCACTTCCTGCGTCTGTCTTTATTATGGTGTCGTTGTGAATTATTCTACATATATATGCGCATGTATGTAGATGTGAATCTACATATGTGACTATATAACACCATAAAAACAAATAAATAAACAAACAAAGCAGAGATCAAAATTCACTTAGCAATAAAACAGACAATGTTTAGGCCACTTTGCACCCACATCATTGAATTTTTTTTCAATACTTTAATTCCTTCGAATTTATCGCACGATCCAGATCTACAAACCTAATATTTTCATAACCATTTTTTTACAAAGAGGCTATAGCTGTTCGGGAAATTGTTAATTTCTCTAACACTAATTTTTTTTAGGCAACCCAAATGAATGGCGAAACTTTTCTTTAACAAAACAACAAAGAAAGTTTTTTATTTGCTGCATGGAATATTGGATTTGCTTTTGGTGCTGCAAGACTCGTGGAGTTTAGGCTTGTTAGTATTGAGACGAAATGGCGTCATGAGATGTTGAGAAGGCAGCGTGTGTTGTCGGACGTGTGAGGGATTGTGTTTTTTGCATTTTTGACGAAAGACATGTTGCAGTTGTAGGAATTGAACTTTGGATGTCACCGTAAGTTTCGTGTCTGGTATTTGGGGGAGAGTAGGCGTTATCTCCATTAATGTGGACCAGAGGTGAAATGGGAACTTGTGTGTCGAGAACGGAGTTACGCTCAGATCGACATAGCCAATTTTGGGGTGACATAAAGTGGTGCCTGTGGAAAGCATGTTGAATGCGTCTAATTTATATTCAACTGGGATTCCTTGTAAGAAATCCATAAATTAGATGGGTTCCCTCGATGTGTCCATGTTGTTGCTGCTGCTATGTTAGAGCCACAGGGAGATATCTACACTGGGCGGCTTGTCTAGCTAAAAAGCATCGCTAAGTAGGAACGGCCAGTGGAACGTCTGTTCTGGTCTGCGTACCCAAGCCAAAGAGAGCGGGTTGGGCGGCTTACAAGCTTTGGTGGGCGGAAAAGAAGGTCCGGACTGAATAGGATTAATCATCCTGACTGGTTGAAATTAAGTGTTGAAATAAATTGAGCGCCAAACCAAAATACGAGATTTTCCTCTTCTCTACAAGGCTATTGGGGAATATTTATCTTTTCTCTTCCTTTTCCTTTTCTTTGTTTTATGTTGGTTGGTTGGTTGGTTGACTTTTATGGCATATCAACCTTTGTAGGTTATTTAACGCCAAATCCATTTTCAAGTAAATTATCAGTTCTATTTCAAACAATTCAGTTTAGCATGAGTACACAGTTTAATTGTCAAAAACATTTCTATTTCAAACTATTCAGTATATTCAAAAAGTTCTAGTTCAGCTAATTCAGTTTAGCGTAAGTACAGTTTTTTACACAGTAAAACGTCAAAATAGTTCTATATATAACAACTCAGTTTAGTGTCAGCCATAGTTTCAAAATAAAAAACGGTTCAATTTCAAACAATTCAGTTCAGCAAAAGCACGCAGTTTAAATGTAAGTACGGTTTAATTGTGAAAAACATTTCTATTTCAAGCTATTCAATTTAGTCAAGCAGTTCTAATTCAGCTAATTCAGTTTAATATACGTACAGATTTTGTTTACATACAGTTAAATGTCAAAACAGTTCTATATTAAACAATTCAGTTTAGTGTAAGTACAGTTTCAATGTCAAAAAACAGTTCAATTTCAAATAATTCAGTTTAGCATTAACCCGCAGTTTAGATATAAGTACACTTTAATTGTCAAAAACATCTCTATTTCAAGCTATTCATTTTAGTCAAACAGTTCAGTTTAGCATAAGTATGCCATTAGTTCTATTTAACCCATAGAGAAGGCCCTATCAGGTGCTACCACGCCAGGCTATAGTAATGAAGAGGTGCTCTGTATTCCCTAAAGCACCAGCATTACTGGGACCTCACCATCAGACTGTTTAGTGTCATATCAGGACACTCGTTGGGGAAGGGCGTCTTACCCCTCATTCAGTGTATTCTGCAGCCCCAGCCGACTGGGCAACCTTTTATGTTGGTATTTGTTAATAACACCTGAATTTTACACTCTATGTACAGTCTCGAATTTTCTTTGTTCATTGTTTTGTATTCTTTATTCATTGTTTTGTATTCTTTCATTACCGTTTGGTAAACTCCTGTGTTGTATTACGAAGTATTAAAACTACTTTGCTGTAATACAAAGGCGGAAGAATTAGTATTAGCTGGGAATACTTAAAAATCATACAGTTGTGTGAAAATTATTTGTATTAGATAAGTATATTCTTGGGGGTGTCCTCATGGTGTAATGGTTAAAGCGATGGACTGCGGAGTAGTAGTACGCGAGTTCGTACTCCAGTCGCGCTATTACGTTCATTTTCGGGCAAATACCCTTGGGAAAGGTATGAACTCCCTTATCCTCCCAGCTGTGGGTTAAATAGTACCACTACTAAATAACCTACGAAAGTTGATATGCCATTAAACAAAGAAACCAAACCAAGAATGTTCTTAATTTTTTGGGCTAACATACGTTTTTATAATTTGATTTCTGCAATTTTTTGTTGAATAGTGTTTAAAGTTAACAGTATTATCAAAAAATTAATGTTAAAATTTGTTCGTGTATGCAGTTCCTGATCTATACTATCAAACGAAATGGAGATTAATTTAATGCAGGGTGGGGCAAAAGGCAGCCCGTGGGCCTCAATCCGGAACTCCAGTTTTGTCAGTGTGGCACTCGCTAACTGTTTTTAATTTTTACCTCGTATGCTAATTTCGAATTTGTTTCGTAGCCGTGAGACAAATCTTACGGTTATTGATTCGAAGATACAGAATGTTAATAACGTGGCATTTTTGACTTTCGGGGTACGTTCCTTACGGAGAACACCCCGGGGCCTGTTCTGGACTTCGGTCCGGAGCGTGGCCCAGCAAAAGGAACAATGGCAGACTTGGGGCCTTTAGGCACCTAGTTTCGACTAGGCTACCCTCGGGTGGGCGAGCTGCACTTTTGTCTCCTTTGTAACCCATGTATGGCTCTAGACCTCGCGTCTAGTTTAAGCCGTAAACTGGCATACGTGCCCGGACCCACATTTGGGTTTGTGAAACTGCTTGCCTCATCAAGCTCACATTGCACCAAGTGAGCCGATGAGCAACATAGACAAGCAGGGTTCAATTCTCGGCTCGTTCCCGACCTCCCCCTCCCTTTATCCCCACTTTAATCGGCCTTCGGGCTTTTGACCTTGTGTCAAGTCGTGTCTGGTGGAAGGCAGCGACAAATATCGGCATTTTTGACTTTCAAGTGTGTTGTTAAAAGAGACTTTGTTTTGAATTTAATGGTTGGTTGGTTGGTTGGTTGGATTTTATGGCATATTGTAGGTTATTTAACGCCAAATCCATTTTTATGCAAATAATCAGTTCTCTTTCAAACAATTTAGTTTAGCATGAGTACACAGTTTAATTGTCAAAAACGTTTCTATTACAAGTTATTCAATTTCTTCAAGCAGTTCTAATTCGGCTAATTCAGTTTAGTATAAGTTCATATTTTGTTTACACATAGTTAAATGTCAAAACAGTTCTATATATAACACTTCAGTTTAGTGTAAGCACAGTTTCAATGTCAAAAACAGTTCAATTTCAAACAATTCCGTTTAGCATAAGTACGCAGTTTAAATGTAAGTATAGTTTAATTGTTAAAAACATTTCTATTTCAAGCTATTCAGTTTAGTCAAACAGTTATAATTCAAACAATTCAATTTTGCATAAGTATGCAGTCTAGTTCTATTTAACCCATAGATAGTGCCCTATCAGGTGCTATCATTCCTGGCCAGAATAGACCTGGGTGCAATGGCAACGAAGGGGTACTCCGCATTCCCAAAAGCCCCAGCATCACAGGAACCTCACCATCAGATTGTTTAGTGTCATATCAGGACACTCGTTGGTGGGGGGTCTTACCCCTCTGCAGAGGTGTAGTCGGTGTATTCTACAGCTCCAGCCTATTTGGCAATGAATCTAAGTAAGTAAAGTTGGCGACCATAGTCGAGGGTAACCCGAAGGCTCCCTTTTCGATAGCTACTACACCAAGGTGTAGGGGAGGGCGCTACTCCTTCCCTAGTTTGCTCTACTTTACCCTTGATCCGTACCTTATAATGCTGAGTGTTAAGCAAGGAGGCATCAAGTACCATTTTTTGAGTCTTTGGTATGACTCGACCAGGGATTGAACCCAGGTCTCCCGGGCCATTGGCGAACACTCTAACCGCTAGGCCAATGAATCTAATGATAGATAAATTTCTTTTCTCAGTTATTATTGATGACTGCAGGTAAATTTCTCTTGTTTTTAAAAATAAAATTTAGTAATTCGATTTATTTAAAATGTTAAGTTGATTTTTATTTATCCTTATTATTTAGAAATGTATTAATATTGTATTATTAATAACTCAATACACTAACAGTCAATAGTCTACAAATTTTTGACGGTGACTTGTCCTAATTGTTGATCTAACGTTGGAAAGTTATACACTTGTGGTTTAATGCTATTGGGTTGGGTTTGAAAAGAAACATGGAAATTGGCTTTATTTAAAGGAAAAACAAAACAATATTATCTCGTTATTGTAGAATTATAAGGAAATTGTGTCGGGGTATAAAAAAGAAAAAGAAAACAAACAAACAAACAAACAAAAACAAACAAAAAGAAAGCCAGCATCAGAAAGAAAGCTGAGTTGATAGAGTTCAACATCTCTTCCAGTGGGCTAGCTGTAACATGATACGCTTGATCTAGCACTTCCTGGCTGGTCTTGTGGAGGTCATCAGTTAAAGTGTCACTCAATAGTGGGGTGGGCTGATCTGTGAATCCCAGTATATATATATATGTTGCGAGGTTCATGACACTGCCTCTGATGGCTGAGAAGTGAACACCGAACGAAGAAGCAACGATATGAAAAGAGTCTTGCTCCTCAAAGAACGAAGGTAACCACGTTATGCCCGTCGTCCATGTTTTCTTGCTTCCAAGGCCTTAGAGACCGAACGGAATAAGAATAAAACAGCGAAAGGAACTCACACTAAGATTAGTGTTGTTTATGTATTTTTTGACCCTCCACCCGACAAATAATCAGTAATGATAATATCAACCGCTGATCACGCCATGGACATTTAGTCGGGTGACAATACTACATTATCACCACAAATAGAATAGAAGACGTTTGCTGCTGGAATGTCGCTCACACTTCGACCTTCATTTTTGTCTCTCCTTCATCTGCCCAACTTGCTGTCGGGGTGTATTTTGCTAGCACAGAATAACAGCCAATATATCTAATGACTAGGAAAGAGGGAAATCACTATCCGTGATTATATCATCATCATTATCAAAGCATGTCATCAGCAAAGATTCCCTTGACTCTCTCTCTCTCTCTCTCTTTCTTTCGCCATCCATCGCTTATATATATATATATATATATATATATGATGTGTAAACGAATAGTTTGCAGGGAATATCTTAAACAAGCCTGAGCTGATTTGTTTGCGCACAGTTAAATGGTTTCAAGCATTGCGATGTAACACAAACAATTCAATTTAACATCCCTCATTTGTTTGCACAGAGTTAAATGATTAAACAGTTCTATTTGATCGATAGATGAGACCCTAACGAGTAGAACCAGTCCGGGTCTGAGTGAACCTGGGAGTAATGGCAATGAAATGGTTCTTCGCATTTCTCAAAGCTCTAGGAATGGAGCCTTATCATCAGATGTAGTTTAGTGTCCCACCCAGGACACTAGTTCTATTTGACCCAGGTACTACTAAAGACTTACCATCAGATGGTTTAGTGTCATATCCAGGAATATTCGTTGGGAGGTGGTCTTACCCTTTTACAGAGATGCATTCGGCGTATTCTACAGTTTCACTAGAAGAGGAGAGCAAAAAAGTATTGGGAAGAAGAAGAAGAAGAAGAAGAAGAAGAAGAAGAAGAAGAAGAAGAAGAAGAAGAAGAAAAGCGTATTCACACGTCTGTATCATATTCGTTACCATGAAGGTGTAACGGTGATCCTATTTACCAACTCCTCCGCTCGAGCAGGATATGACACAAGGTCAAATTTTTAACAGGTTTGAATTCAGAGTTTTCCTTCTCTTAGACTAGTTGCCTCACCAAGGCTGAAGAACCCAGTCTGTCCTACTATTTACCCATAGCTGGAGGGAGAATAATTGGATTCATACCTTTCCCAAGGGTATTAGTGCTATGTGAAATGCAATCAGCCTCGTCCAGGTTTTGAACTCGTGTCGCCGTGTCCAATTCCTACGACGATAACCATTGTAGGTGACGGTGTAACGGTGATAAGCACGGAAAATGGAATCGGCGAGCAGGGTTCAAATTTCAGCTGACGCTGATTACTTTTTGTAGTGATGTCCTTAAAAATTACATGAATTAGTTTCTTCTTCCCTACCCAGCTATGAGTATGATATTAAGGCAGAATGAGCTGTCTAGCCTTATTGAAGCAATTAGACCAGGAGAAGGAAAATTCTGATTTTATTACCTTCTACTTGCACGTCATTGCGTGGCAGAGTGTGTATTTACCTGACCCCAGCTCCACGAATAGGATGTGACACAAGATCAATCTATATGCAGAGCAAAGCTCGTTTGATTTCAGAGTTTTCCTTCTCCTAGACTGGTTACCGAAGCAAAAGGCTAAAGAACCCAGCCTGCCCAACTATTTTCCCATAAATGAGGGGAGGTGGGAGAAGAGAGTGATTCATGCCTTTCCTAAGTACAATTGCGTGAAGTCAAACGTAAACAACCTTGTCCAGGTTTCGAACTTGGGTCGCTGATTCCATTTTGAAAAATAAACATTACACGTAGTCGACTCCATGTGGAGTAGGGTCAATTATTATCATGGAGGTGGTGAGGAGAGGGACGTCGACGAGGACGAGGAGGAGAAGAAAGTAACACAGACCTTGGGGAGGACTTAAATCTTACAGGCTGATTATATGATATTGATGCCAAATGTTTTTTTATCTAATTAAAAGGAAAATTTTTCTAATATGTACCGTACTTATTTGTTTATAACATACATTCCTGTAATACATGTACCCCTAAATTTAAGCAACGAAATTCTCAAAAAAATTGTATCTTGAATATAATACGCACTGACTTTTAAGAATTTGTAGCCGCAAAATTTGACTTTTGTTCAACTTTTTATTCGGTTCGATTATAAGACTGAAAATGAAAATTCATACCGTTAATTCAAATTTTGAAACAAAAAAAAAAAAAAAAAATGACGTTGTATTTTGAGTAAAGGCACAGACATGATCAGCTCAGTTGGTTGTGACTGAAGAATATACCGACTGCATCTCTGCAGATAGGTAAGACCCTCTTCCCAACGAATGTTCTGGATATGACACTGTAGGGAACGAATAAATAAATAAAAAAAAATTAAAATTAGATTAAAAAAAAACAAAACAAAAAAACAAACTATTAAATTTGCAGAAACTTCCAGAGGTCCATAACAGGAAAAGGAGATGACGCATGCGTAAAAGAAAAAAGTATTCCTATTGACAAAGGGGACGATATTATCTTTCTCTTCAGGCAGTGTCCGTCGAACCAACAACACCATTTTGCTGTCTGGTGTTTTGGGCACCACGCATACGTCTTTGGACGTAGCGTCGGTTAGTCCCTTCACCCAGTAGCAGCCTTCTCTCTATCGATCAGCTCCATGCTGAAATATACAAGACCTACTACTGGATTATAAACTAACTCTTACCGGATTTTGACAAACTTCCAAAAGAAAACTAACCCTTATGGAAGCCCGAAATACCAAATGAGGACAAATACATACATGAAACGATTTAACGTATTTTCGGCACCTTAACTGGGGGATTCAACCATTTCAATATATTCAGGAAAACCTCCATCATCCACGGAATGGTTGTTGAACCTAGTAAATAAAGGAAAGTATAAAAGAAACGTCTTCGTCTCTTATCTGTTTCTATTTCTTTCGTATAATTCTTTTGGGGCTTTCTTGGGCAAGGCATTACGCCAGCCAGTCAACGTGGGGGTAAAATATAATATAACCAAAATATGGAGTCAGATATCAAACACCAACGCAACCAAAGTAATACCAACGCAACCAAAGTAATACCAACGTGACATAAGCCTAAACCCCACAACAACTAAACAATCTGACGGTGAGGCTGGAGCTTTGGCAAATGTGGAGTACCTCTTTATTGTCGTCGGTCCAGAGTGGTAGCACCTGATAGGGTCTTATCTATGGGTAAAATAGAAATAAACTGTATAATTAAGCTAAACTGAATTGTTTGAAATTAACTCTTTTTACATTTAACGTGTGTAAACAAAAAATCTACTTAAGCTAAACTGAAATATTTGAAATAAAAATGTTTGATCATTTAACTGTACATAAACAAATGGCTGATAGTTAACAGAATTGTTAGTGATACATAGCAATATTTTGACTCATTTAACTTTGTTGACATGAATTGTTTGAAAAAGAACTGTTTGATCGTTTAACTGCGTATTGACAAAAATATGTACTTAGCTAAACTCAATTTTTTTGAAATAGAACTGTTTATATGTATAAAAATGGATTTGGCATTAAATAACCTACAGTGGTTGATATGCCATAAAACTAAACCAAACCAAACCAAACTTAGCAATTATAGCTTCAAGTAACTATACTTAATACAAATAATTTATATCTATATGGCATCAAGTATTCCAATCAAATACAAATAATTCTAAAACCGCTCGATTTGACTCACAGATGGGAACTTAACAGGTACTACCACAGAGTAAACCTGAGAGTAATGGTAATGAAAGAGTACTCCACACTAGCTCAGTCGGCTGGGGATGTGGAATACACAGGCAACATATCTGCAGAGAGGTAAGCCCTATACCTCAACGAGTGTCCTGCTTATGACGCTAAACAATCTAATGATAAGACTAAAGCTTTGAGGAATGTGGAGTACCCGTTCATTGCCATCACTCCAAGGTCCACTCTAGTTCAATATGGTAGCACCTGACAGGGTCCTGTTTATGGGTTAAATAGAACTGTTTGACATTTAAACTGAGTGGAAACAAAGAACTTATGCTAACTGAATTGCTAGAAACAGAGCTGTTTGATCATTTGACTGTGTTAACAAATGACTGAAGTTTAATTGAATTGTTAGTGATAAATTGTAATACCATTTAACTTTGACTTACGCTAAATTGAATAGTTAGAAATAGAACTGTTTGATCTTTTATCTGTGTGTATCTACAAAATGTATTTACAAATCATATATTTAATATATGTGTAAAAAACAGGATTTGGTTTTAGATAAACAACAATGGTTGATATGTCATTAAACCAAACCAAACCAAACCAAACCAGTACTCCAAAGTCCCCGGATCTTCAGAACAGGAACCTTACAATCTGTGAGGATTTTTATAAGCCCCGAAAAGCCCGGTTTATTCCTACGTTTTGTAAAAGAATAAACCGTACTTCAACCGCAGTAGGGAGATGGGTGGCAACTTTTGAAGAAGGGTGACGAACGACTTTTAGTGTAACAAAATTTATATACTACAAACAACAAACAGGTTTTTACACTAAATGGAACAAACAATGAATATGTAAGAGTTCAAAAAAGAGTTCAGTGTTCTGATTGGTGGTAGGTATATAAGAGTAAGGTTAGGTAAGGTATTGTAAGGTTTGTGAGGTTTAGGCGAGGTTGTAAGTTTAGGTTGTAAGATTGTAAAGATGAAATTATGTAAGGTTAGGTTATAAGGTGTAAGGTGAAGTTT
Source organism: Sepioteuthis lessoniana (assembly GCA_963585895.1). Taxonomy (NCBI): domain Eukaryota; kingdom Metazoa; phylum Mollusca; class Cephalopoda; order Myopsida; family Loliginidae; genus Sepioteuthis; species Sepioteuthis lessoniana. The sequence goes on along the minus strand of OY757932.1, from coordinate 28,994,808 downwards.
TGCAGATAAAATGCCTGCAGGAACTTAGCTGTGATCTTGGTTCCTTTTAACTCAGCACGTGCGTTCGTCGCTCTTGGCTCCTGGCTGGTGTTGAAGGTACCAAATACGTTTGCCGTCAAGGGCTGCTACGAATGGGAGTGGAAAAAAGAGAGTGGAAAAAAGAGGAAGAATCTTCAGTTGGAGCTCTTTTTATCGTGGACACCACGTGACCCCAAGGGGCTGCTGATATTCGGTGAAACAGGATAACCAGTTCCTTAACAAATTTTCACACATCAGATGTAGTTTAGGACACACCTTTTTTTAGGAGGGGGTTCTTTAACCTTCTGTAGGGGATACAGTTAACGTTTTTTAAATCCTGCTGGCGGGGTAAGTATTTAAAATTATCCAATTCACAGACATGAATGAGTTGCATATTATTACCGTTTTTTAGTATTTTGATTTATGTTTTAGAATCACAAATATTGAAAAATAGTTTTTGTATTGTTCCCCTATTCATTCTCTCATTCACTACAGAGAGATGGGCGAGTTGATAAAAAGAAAAAGAAAAAAGAACGCTCGGTAATTTTTACACATACCGTATACGGTGAGGGAAGCTATTGCCTATAAAAAAAAACCACTTCGTCATCACTATTTAATAACCACACATGCTGTCATCGTCTTTTGCGGTGGGTTCTTATTGCGCATGTGCGGGATTGCTGAGGATGGAGAAGGGGAACAGTGAGAGGTGGGGATGAAGACGAGAAAGAAAACGAAAAAAACTGATGACGAAAAAAAGAAAAAGAAAAAAAAAAAAGAAAAAGAATTTTGTTTTTGTCGATGTTAAAAAAAGAAAAGAAAAGAAAACTGAAAATCCGTCCTTTCTCAAAAAAAAAAAAAAAAGAAAAATCTTTTAATCAATGTTTAATGGAAAAAAGAAGACATTTTTTTTATTGAATATCTTTATCAGAAAACAAGCATTCATCTTGTCTTTTCCGTGGTTGTTTAGGTTTTATCGATGGACAAGTGGAGGCTGCAGAGAAGAAAGAAAAAGGAGAAAGGACATTATAGATATTTGCCTAAAGATTCGCCTATCTTAGGATTGATTGATTGATTGATTTTAATGACATGTCAACCCGTCTAAGGTTACTTTAAGCCTTGATGTTAGAGAATCGCGTTCATTTTACGTTCATATGTAGATTTTTTGTTGGTAGCACCGGATAGGGCCCTATCTATGGGTTAAATAGAACTAACGGCATGCTTATGCTAAACTGAATTGTTTGACTAAACTGAATAGCTTGAAATAGAAATGTTTTTGACAATTAAACCGTACTTACATTTAAACAGCATGCTTATGCTAAACTGAATTATTTGAAATGGAACTGTTTTTGACATTGAAACTGTATTTACACTAAACTGAATTGTTTGATATAGAACTGTTTTGACATTTAACTGTGTGTAAACAAAATCTGTACTTATACTAAACTGAATTAGCTGAATTAGAACTGCTTGACTAAACTGAATTACTTGAAATAGAAATGTTTTTTCACAGTTAAACTGTACTTCCATTTAAACTGAGTACTTATCCTAAACTGAATTGTTTGAAATAGAACTATTTTCATAAAAATGGATTTGGCGTTAAATAACCTACAAAGGTTGATATGCCATAAAACCAACCAACCAACCAACCAACCAACCAACTTTTTTTATGAAGTTGTTTCTTAAGAGTATTTTTTTGCCATCGAATACAAATGATTTTTCAACAGATAAATTTGACCCATAAATGGGACTCTAACAGCTACAACCATTCCGTGTCAGAGTAGATCAGAGAGTAATAGCAGTGAAAGGGTACTCAACATTCCCTAGATCTCCAGAACTGGAGCCATATCTGATGCATTTTGGGAGGCGGTGTCTTACTCCTCTTCAGGGGACACAGTCAGCGTCTGCTAAGCCTCGTTCACAGGGGAAGTAATCAGAACTGTCCAATTTACAGATATGAACTTTATTTGTTCTCCGTCCCACCACCGGACAAGTACGGCGCAAGGCCTTTTTTAAAATGCATCCGGACACAGGGCTGCAGCCTATACGCGTCCGGCAAAATTCCATAATACCTTCGGCCCCGTCGGCATTACCCCAATGGGGGCGCCTCAGACGCCAGGAAATAAAGCAGCAAACAATTGGTAAAATGAACTCTACAGATATGAACAGCTTGCATATCATTATCCTTTTTTCATTCATTCTTTTGGATTATAGATATTAAAAAAAAGGGTGTTTTATATCGTTCTCATGTATATCCGCATATGCGTGTGTAACACACACACACACGTACACACACTGTCTCCCAGTATATCCCACCCTTTCTTTTTCTCTCAATATATATATATATATATGTTTCTGTGTGTGTGTGTGTGTGTGAAAAACTGGAAATAAATCCGACGGTATGAAAAATGTACAACGATAGGAAAGCACAAGGTCTTCAGTCGATAATTTTATTTATAGGATTATTTGTCAATGTTTTATGTTTCGGTCTTTTAGACCTTTATCAGGGTGTGTGAATTATTAAACGAAATGAAATAGATGAGAAAATTTTAAAACATTCTATTTCCGTCGGTAGCTTTCAGTTTCAGATTTGTGTAATGTAATTAGCGTTTCAAAATTTATTTGATAAAAAAATACATGTCCCATCTATCTATCTATCTATCTATCTATCTATCTATCTTATTTAGTTCATATCTCCCTATCATAAACATTCCATAACTTATTTATTCGTCTTTATTAGTGTCAACCTTATAATTTATCTCCCTGTTTAATTCGGGTATCTACCTATCTATTTGTCAATCTATCTATAAACGATGAAGCCGAATTATTTCAACAAAGGAATTTTTTAATTTTTCAGCACCAATTTGACCTAATAAGTTGACGAAAATTGAAAAAAAAAAAAACCCCAGCTTCCATTTGATAGTATTCTAATTTAAAATATATGGGGAAAAGAAAGATTGGTTGGTTATTGGTTTGTTTCGTCGGTAGGTTGTCGTTGGTGATTGTCAGTTGTTGTAGTATCTGACTCCATTGTTTTCTTCTTACTCCATTTAAGTTGTTGGCGACTTCTTTGTCTGTGAAGGCTACAAAAGAATTAACGAAGATACCCTTTAACTCAAAACTTTATTCCTGGGTTCAACTGCCATTCTGTGGGTGTGGAAATTCTTCCTGATACCAATATAAATATTTGTGTCTAAAATATATTTGTAATTTCGGCAGTGGTGAGTTCAAGTTCGTGGGTCATGTCCTGTGGATGTTTTTAGTAAGATAAGTTTCGGTGGTGTTGGCTTTCTAGCACCAGACACAACCTGCATACTAAGCTCCGGGACTTGGAAAACAGGTGCGCTACCTTGTTAGCTGCCGAGTGGAAAAAATAGTGCTTTTAGTCGGAGGGGTACCGCTGAAGTGAGACAGAGTTTCTCTTTAGCGCTGGTAAGTCTGTCTTTCAGGCATTCCTGGCTCTTACTTCTTGTCAGAGGTTTCTGGGAACTTCTACACTTTTGAATTTATTTTATTTTGTTTTTTATTTTGATTTTTTTTATTAATCTCCTCAAATGATACGAGATTCAACAATTTTCCGGCGTTTTTTAATATGTTATAAAAAATTACGAGTTTTCCTCTAGATGGCTGTGTACCTGCATGTAGGAGACGCTGAAGTTAGGGGGAGAAGGTCGGATGGCAGGGACTTGAGCAAGTGACTTCGACACGGCCAGACGTGGTAGAAGCGACTAGGGTCTCCACGATGCGAGACGTGGTTAAAGACAGCCTGGTAACTGAGGGTGTTGGCAACTCTACAAATAGAACACAGAAAACAATTTCAACCCTTACAAAACCAATCGTTCACAGCCCTCTTAAAACAGTCTTAAACATAACTAAAAAATATACAGAAAGACAACAGGACATTCATTAACCACACATTAGTGTATTATAATTCTAACTTTGTCCTCTTAAAAACTATTGACCGCTAAAGGGGGTGTCCTCGTGGTGTAATGGTTAAAGCGATGGACTGCGGAATCGTAGTACGCGAGTTCGTACTCCAGTCGCGCTATTACGTTCACTTTCGGGCAAATACCCTTGGGAAAGGTATGAACACCCTTATCCTCCCAGCTATGGGCTAAATAGTACCACTACTGTTCTTCTAGGAGAATGGCTTTGGCATTAAATAACCTAAAAAGAGTTGGTATGCCATTAAACAAAGAAACCAAATCATATTGACCGCTAAAGGAATATGCTTTAGCAACTCTTTTGCACTTCTTATATAAACGTATTTAAACGTCTTACCGAGTTGCTTATTCTTTCTCACGAACCATATGGGAGTGTCGTTAAATTTCCCATAACGTATATAAACTAACATCCTATAATCTTTAAAATTACATTACCCAGTCGGCTAGGGCTGTAGAATACACTGACTGCACCTTTGCAGAGGGGTAAGACCCCCCAATGAGTGTCCTAGATATGTCAATAAACAATCTGATGGTGAGGTTCCAGTAATGCTGGAGCTTTGGGGAACACGGAGCCCTCCTTCATTGCCATGGCTCCCAGGTCCACTCTGGTCTGGCGTGGTGGCATCTGATAGGGCCCTATCTATGGATTAAATAGAACTTACTGCATACTTATGCTAAACTGAACTGTTTGACTAAAATGAATAACTTGAAATGGAAATGTTTTTGACAATTAAACCGTACTTACATTAAAAGTGCGTGCTTAATATAAACTGAATTATTTGAAATAGAACCGTTTTTTGACATTGAAACTGTATTTACACTAAACTGAATTGTTTAACATAAAACTGTTTTGACATTTAACTGTGTGTAAACAAAATCTGTACTTATACTAAACTGAATTAGCTGAATTAGAACTGCTTGACTAAACTGAATAGCTTAAAATAGAAATGTTTTTCACAATTAAACCGTACTTACATTTAAACTGCGTGCTTTTGCTGAACTGAATTGTTTGAAATTGAACCGTTTTTGACTTTGAAACTGTGGCTGACACTAAACTGAGTTGTTATATATAGAACTATTTTGACGTTTTACTGTGTAAAAAACTGTACTTACGCTAAACTGAATTAGCTGAACTAGAACTTTTTGAATAGACTGAATTGTTTGAAATAGAAATGTTTTTGACAATTAAACAGTGTACTCATGCTAAACTGAATTGTTTGAAATAGAACTGATTATTTACATAAAAATGGATTTGTCGTTAAATAATCTACAAAGGTTGATATGCCATAAAAATCCAACCAACCATCCAACCTTTAAAATTACAATTGTGATTATTTTCTAAATTATATTTGACAAACCGTTATTAATGTTTCCTTGTCTCAATAAACAAATTTATGAGTATATAAAAGTTTTAAAAAGTGGAAATATGAATAAATCGGCTTCATCTTTTATGTGTCTTCAGAGAGATGGATAGATAAACAGTCGAATTAAACTGAGATATTTTACATTTTTATTAAATAATTTTATAACACTGACATCCAATCCTGAAATTATAAAATCATTAAAGCCGATATTTTTCTCCGCGCTGAGTTCTTGAGCGTTTCCATCTTGGCTGTGAGTTGCTGAAAATGCAACTGATATGTTGTCTAAGAATTTACGAACAAGTATTGCCACTTGTGACTTGTCATAAAAGTGAGTAAATTTATCAAGAATGGGGGAAAAAGGCATTAAGCTACCCGTGACTATTTCCATTTCACACTTCCCCAGTACATTCAAAGATAAAACAAAAACATCGTAAAAACCTATTTTTTCATTTGTCTTTTTTGTTCAGTAATAAATCATTGTCATTACTAAAAGAAATTACTCTTTTTCTTTCTCTCACACTTTATATATAGACTGATACTACTGAAAGCCGTATGTTATGTTAACGAGTAAACATTGTAAAAAAAAAAAAAAAAAAAAAAAAGGAGAGTGTAGATTTTTTTAGCAGTTTAGTTTCTTGGTTAATCGCATATCAACTTTTGTGGGTTATTTAATGCCAAAGCATTGGAGGTGCCCGTGGTGTAATTGTTATCGGCGTAGGAAATGAACACGGCGACACGAGTTCAAATCCTGGATGAGACTGATTGCATTTCACATAGCACTAGTACCCTTGGGAAAAGTACGAATCCAATTATTCTCCCTCCAGCTATGGGTAAATAGTAGGACAGACTAGGTTCTTCAGCATTGGTTAGGCAACTAGTCTAGGAGAAGGAAAACTCTGAATTCAAACCTGTTAAACTCCGCTTAAAAATTGACCTTGTGTCATATCCTGCCCGAGCGGAGGGGGTTGGTAAATAGGATTTAATGCCAAAGCCATCCTTGTAGAAGAACAGCAGTGATATTTTGAAACCAATAGCTGGTGAGGATAAAGGAGTTCGAAACCCGTCCCAAGGGTAATAGCCAGAAAGTGAACGTAATAGCGTGACTAGAGGTCAAACTCGCATACTTTGAGGCCGGAGTCCAGCACTTTACCTACTACGCTACAAGGAATTACTCTTTAATAATATTTATCAAAACGATCGATTCTGGTTGCTTGGTTTTAAAGAATAACATTTTAATCAAAGCCTTTTTTTTAACTTCATTCATTAGTGAACAACTTATACAGTGATATGAAAGGGTTGAGAAACTTGCTTAAGGTCTGCGTTGTTGCTCACATAGAAAGGCTTTTGAAGCCTTTTCATTAACAACCAGCCATGATCCTGAGAGCCTGAGATATTTCTTTAATGGCTTTAAGCGAAAAAGCAATTAGAGTTAATTTACCGCTAAATGCAGCACAGAAGTTAATCTGGCATATATGTCAACCTCAAGATTTTTAGGTTAGACCTATACCTGCCGTATAGGTCGACTTCCCTAAATATACAGTAGGTTACTAGTAGGCCAAAGATTACCCAGTAGACTTAAATGAGGATAGGCTATGATAACCTTTATTCAAAATGTGTTATATAAGTACTGTAATTATACCAATGTGTGTATATTCAATAACTTACCATTACATGTCATAAAACTGTGGGCTATTTAATGCCAAAGCCATCTTTGTAGAAGAACAGTAGTGATATTGTTTAACCCATAGCTGGGGAGATGATGGGTTTTATACCTTTCCTAAGGGTATATGTCCCCTTTGGTCACAAGGAGTCGTCTAATTATTCTAGCCAACCATAACAATCCTGTGGTTTGTATGGTCTCGACTTTTCCTCTGAATTCTAATTCATCTGGTCTTTTTTTACACACCTGTTCCTACCGCGTCAGCTACTATTGGTATCACTGTCACCTCCATTTTCCGCAGTTTTTTCATCTCTCTGGCAAGATCCAAGTATTTGCCTGTCTTTACGCTTTCTTTAATTTTCACTCTGTGGTCCACCGGAATTGCAAAACACTTTTTGCGAGTTTCTCACACCAACGTTAGCAGATGGTCTTTTACTGGAGGCTGAGTGACAGCAAGTCTCCTCATGTCCCCAGAACTCTCCTCAGTATTCTGGTCGACCTCAATAATGTTGTAGTTTGGATAGTCTCGATTCATCCTCCGATTTTCAGCTCTTTCAGTCTCCTTTCTAAGCCTTTAGGAATCGTCCCGAACGCGCCAATTACAATTAGAATTACCCAGTCGTGTCAAGTCTTATACTCCCTTTTCGTTAGTTTACAGCATTTGCGTATTATGTGATTAATTGTTTTGTCACTATTACCACATAACCTACACTTTGCTGCGTCTTATCTACTTTTGGCTTAGCATAATAGGTCGTGTGGCGTTGTTATGAGCTGCTATTAAAAGAGATTCAGTTGTTATATTGTCACATATGCAGATTCACATCTACATACATGCACATATATATGTAGAATAATTCACAACGACACAACAACAAAGACGCAGGAAGGAAAACGCATGATAAAGACGCAGGAAGGACTTCTTTAGAAAAATATTCACCTCTCACTTTATTGCAAGGGTTTGAAAGGGTTGTTGAAGGGTGGCATGTGAGAGGATGCTGGAGACCGAACATAAACTTCATATTTTGACCCCACTGTTATGACCGTCACGTTGTGTCTTGTTCTCCTGATGTTGGGGTCCACTCCATCGGGGCTTTCCGAGGGCCCCCTCGGTCTGGTGTGGCCTTCTCTACCACATCTGGTCTCTACTGTCTGGAAGTCTGCTGGCAACTCCATCGGGGGGTTTCCGAGGTCCCCCTCGGTCGGGTGTGGCCTTCCCAACCACATCTCGTCTCTAACTCTCTGGGAGTCTGCTGGAAACTGCTTTGGCACCCCAAACTCAACTGAGTTAAATAATAACTCAACGCCCACACGATCGCCTACTGGATCTTTGAAATCGAAAGTTTAATCGTCATCAAACTGTCATGCAGTTCAGAGGTTACTCTCTTCCGGTGCATGACTGTAATGGCAGAATGGGACCTTCACCTTTTCCCATATCATAAGCCTTAATCCGCCCACGCGATCTCTTTCGATTACTGGCAGTTGGAATGTGTCACTTCCTTCCGGTGTATTACCTTGGAATAGCATTTTTAGGCCGGGGCGAGGGGTCAAAATATAACACAGTTTCTCTCTTAAGATTTCCTTCTCTTAGTCTTTTCATGTGAGATTTCGCCAGTTTGTTGCTTGAAATATCATCATATTTACCAACCCCTCCGCTCGGGCAGGATATAACACAAGGTCACTTTTTAAGCGGAGTTTAACAGGTTTGAATTCAGAGTTTTCCTTCTAGACTAGTTGCCTCACCAAGGCTGAAGAACCTAGTCTACCCTACTATTTACCCATAGCTGGAGGGAGAATTATTGGATTCATACCTTTCCTAAGGGTATTAGTGCTATGTGAAATGCAATCAGTCTTGTCCAGGATTTGAACTCGTGTCGCCGTGTCCATTTCCTACGACGATAACAATTACACCACGGGCACCTTATTGTTATTTTTCTTCCCATTTCGATTTCCAAGTTATTGTTGTTCTGTTTGTTCTTATGTTGTTACTGATGTTACTGGCCGCTGTGAAAAGTCGTTTTTCTTTCTTTTTTTTAATGTAGTCTTCAATTGATTGTATTGATGCATTCACACTATCTTCAATGCTAGCGTGTCCTCTTCCTATGGTTTGTCTATTTTATCTCTTGGATGTAAGGCTTTGTGCATCTTCATCAGCTTTCTTGTCCTCTGGTCGTTTTGTCTAAGTTCTCCCTTGTCCATTTCAAGAATGATCTAAAGTATCTTACAGGGGAGACAACTCAGGTGTTTATCCCTTTGATAAAATTTCTGCTGATCAGCTGGGCTTCGAGAAGCTTTCTCGTTCGTCTGCATTATTATTATTAATTTTATTATTATTATTATAGTTTTTTCACATCAGCGTTAGCTGATGGTCTTCCACTGGAGTTTGAGTGACAGCAAGTTTCCTCAAGTCTCCGGGACTCTTCTCAGTATTCTGGCCGTTCTCAATAATGCTGTAGTTTGGATGGTCTCCGCTCGTCCGCCATCTTCCAAGTCCTCCAGTCCCTTTAGTAATCCTTTAGTTACTGTACCAAAAGCACCAATTACAATTGGTCTAATTGTCACCTGCATGTTCCATAGTTTTTTCAATTCCCTAGCAAGGTCGAGGTACTTATCCTTCTTTTCACATTCTTTCAGTTTTATTCTGTGGTCAGTCGGGACTGCAAAGTCGACAATTTTGCAAGTTCTTTTTTTTTGTGATTATTATTAGGTCTGGTCTTCTGGCCGATATTCGGTGATCCGTCTGTTTCATAGGAGTTTATGTGTGTCATTTTCTGGGACAGGTGCTAGTTTGTGCATATACCATTTGTTGGTATGGTCAAATTTAAATTTCTTACGCATCTCCCAGTGTATTACCTTGCCGACCCAGTTGTGTCTAGTCTTATATTCCTTCTGCGCTAATTTGCTGCATTCGCTTATTATGTGATTGATAGTTTCATCTCTGTCACCGCATAGCCTCCATTTGCTATTTTGTTGCGTCTTATCATGAAAATAAATAAAAGTTTGTTGTAGGGTAGGGACAAAATAAATTGTTGTCTCCCTTGGAGAATGGCTGAGTCAATTAGTGGAGCTCATGGAGAGCCAGATGACAATCCCAAAAATCCTTTTACGTTTGCTTTTGTTCCGGTTCTTTGAACAGTATAGGCGTTGTCTCCGGCCCTGCTATTAAAACGCAAAGTTGAGATGGCTGTGACCATTTTCCAATCCATCTTTCCCAAGTAAGCCCTTTTCTGTTTTTGTACCGCTCTCACATATTGCATGTTCATTGAACAATTTTTATATTTGATTTGTTGGGAAACGTTTGTACAGTCTTGTCAGTACTTCTTGTATGTATATCATTATGCGTATATTAAATGTTTCTCTGTGTGTGTAAATGAGCTTACCTGGGCATTCCTTCCGTTTATCCAGTGTTAGGGTATCACGGATATTCTAATGCTAATATTGGTGCTTAGTGTGTAGGGATTTGATTAAATATCTTTTCTAGCACCATCTAATCCAACAAGGATTAAAAACAGATCAAGGGATCACTATACAGCATTGATTTGAGTGTGTGCAACTCAGTTGGTCGAGCAGCTGGTGCGTCTTGTCAAAGGGGTTAAAGTTTCAGTCTCACTGAGAGTTTAATATTATATGATCCGCATTGTACTTTAACCCAAGTCGTTTGTGATAAAAAGCAACGAAAAATTAAATGATGAAAGAAAATGCTAGAAAATCATGATTATGGTTGATAATGCTTCATGTAAAAGAGTATAAATGAATAAAAGAAATAATTGTCATTGTAGTACGTATTTAGAGTATGAATTGAAATGATGCCAATATATCTCCTTGCAAGACTCCAATGACAATGTCTATGAAGTAAGGGTCACCATCTGGTGAATGAACAACTACCTTCATGTTCTTGTAAAACATTATTAAAGCTGTAACTAACAGTTTATTTGGAGAGACAATAAGTTAGAAGTATTTGTTCCACCTTTCTTCTGTGTATGGAGTCAACATTCATTGAAAAATCTACAAACAAAAATGCTGCCTTAACATTTTTTGCAGGTACTCCTTCGATGATTCGACAAATAGTCAGAATCTCTTGTGGATCGATTTCTCTGAAAACCGGTTTAATTTTTCCAAAGAACTTTCTTAACTTCCGGTCGGATACGACTGAGAAGCAGGAGATTATAAACCTTCGCAGCTGTAGTAGAAAATGTTACACCTCTGTAGTTTTTAGTGATTCCGAGGTCGGCCTTCTTCGGGAAAGGAAGTATGCTGGTTTTAGTCCATTCCTCGATTTTGTGTTTTGTTTATATACTGCGTTGCATAACCAAAGATGCTGATTGTGTAATATACTAGCTTAGCTGGCGACGATGAATTTTGCAGAGTCAATGTGGTCGTGATATAACATCAACAAAATGTTTTCACAGGAAAGGAAGATGGTGAAGAATATAATTTATTGCCCATGGATAGAGTGACATATATTTCCGTTTTCAGATAAGATCAACAAATTACCGGAAAAAACGGAAGTATGTAAGTTCCGTTAACCAGCCATAAACAGAAAATACATGAGGTAAATAGGATGTTCATATTTCCGCTTGGAACTTGAGAGAGAATGTAAGGTTTGTAAATTTGGACTGAAGGTAGAGATCCGCTGGTTGCTCAAGCGAAAGGGAGAGGTCAGCTGGTCTCTCAAACGAAGGGAGAGATGCGCTGGTCGCTCAAGCAAAGGGAAGAAGTCCGCTGGTCTCTCAAGCGAAGGGAGAGATCCGATAGTCGTTCAATTGAAGGGGAGAAATCCGCTGGTCTCTCAAGCGAAGGGAGAGACCTATGGGTCACTCAAGCAAACATGTCATGGGTGTTCTTCGGTCGTCGCTCTAATACACACAAAAGGTCCCCGCTACAGAAGAAAGATATGCGCAAACTCTCTGACTGTACTCCTATTGTGGTACTATAGCTTCACGACGCCTAGTTGGCCGCTGGTCTCGTGATTACCACATGTGTCGACTGGTCTTTCTCTGTTTCTTTCCACGCCCACGTTGCTTTCAGATCCGAGGAAAGAGAAGATAGATGTGGTCCAGTCGATGAAGGTTGGAATTCGTGTTGGAGAGAAGAAAAGTTGCCAAGCAAATTTTGAAAAATGACGAAAAAAAAGACGTTTGTTATAAACAGTAACAAACGTTTATTTACACAGTTGTTTAAATAATTTTTCATCAAACACCGCGAACTGGGGGTGAAAGTAGTTGACTGGCGGAGTTTTAACTGCAATTAGGCAGTGTCAAAATGGCGAATACAATGGCTACGGATTTGGTTCTTTAAGCGGCGGATTCCTGAGCCAACTCGATTTTTCGTTTTGGGTGTCCTCTGTTTATGGGCCCGAATCCCGAATAATCAGTTTCTGATTGGCTAGCCAATGGGGACTGCCGACCAATGGCTATCATCGTAACAATCCCCCCGGTTTGCCCCTGATTGGTTTAGACAATCGGCCAATCAGCCACAGTCATCGGGAGGGGCTACAAGGAGCAGTCCTGTGGTTGGTTAGTGATTCAAGGCCTTGTGCCAAACTTGGTGACACCAACCCAAATTGTCCGCTGTTTTAAAAATACATTTTTTTTTGTTTATGCTTTGAAATCCGATGGCTCTTTTGACAGCTCTTTGCATGTGTGCGGATGTTTATTTTTTGGGAGACAGATTTATAGGTCAACAAGTTTTGATCGGATCTCAAACTTTTTTGTACTTAATCACTTGGTATTTATTTTATACACGATTCTCAAAAAATACTTGGACACCCAAAATGAATTTATTTTTATTAAAATACTTTTATCACGATTTAATAAAATTAACCAATTTCCTTTAATTAATTTCGCCAGCCAACTCCTTGACACTTAAATGAAAGTGTCATACTATTACACACAATCGTCACCGTGGAAGAATAAAAATATAAATTATATTTTTAAATATCTACGGGCCCTTCGTTGTTTGTCCAACGGTCCAATATGTGACAATTGTTCAGTATGGTATCTTTATTTAATGCTGATGAAAAGCAGTGATATTCTTTAATCCAAAGCTTAGGGTATAAGAGGGTTCATATCTTTCCCAAGGGTAATAGTCTGAAAATGAGTATAACAACGTAGCTGGATTTCGAAATCGTTTACCGTGTAGCAGAAGGAATTTAGCATTTTTGTTTGGCACGTAATTTAATTCGACCGTTAGGGTCGACGCATAATTTCACCCAATCAGGATGACTTATCCTATTCAGCTCGGACTACCTTCCGGGCAGCACAAACTGGGGAAAAGCCGTCAAACACCCTTTTTTGGCTGAACAACTTCGTTCAGTACAGACGTCTCACTGGCTGCTCTTCAATAGCAGCTGCAGCAGCATGGACACAATGAGGGAAGCTATCTAATTTATGGATCCCCTTTTCTCTTAGACCAAGTGATCCCAGTTGAATATGAATTAGATAAATTCAATACGCCACACACAGGAACAACTTTACGTCAACCCCAAAATTGGCTATGTCGACTGCGATGCCAAATTCTGCTCTGACACCTAACGACTTCACCTCTGGGCAACATTTTCTGGAGATATTCACGCTTCTCCCCGAAACAACCAGAACTACAAAACTCACGGTGACTTCAACGTTTCTCTCCTCAAACAGCAAACACGACTTTTGCTAAACCATGGCGAACATATCTCCCTCGCGCGTCCAACAACACGCGCTGCTTTCTCTATCACAACTTTGAATCGTTCCCTTGCTTCTTTTCTTACTACGAGACTTTCAGCATAAACGTCAACTCATTATTCGATGCTGCTATTAAAAATCTTCATGTAAAAGCTAACGGCATCTTCGTCTTCTTACTTCTTCATCCTTCTTTATTAACAACAACAATTAGCGAGGGAATAACACACACGCGCAAGACCACGTTTCTTCGCCTAAAACAATAACAAACAAACATTCCTATCGCTAAAACCTCGAAGCTGCAGTCCAACACTTTAGCCATAACGCCAAACAAACTCATTTGGGCGTTCAAATTCTAATGGAGCTTCACATCAATTGTCTTCATAGGTGAAATAGATCACATGCTAAGAGCTGTCGTTTACGACGGAGTCACATAAAGAAATGAACAATTTTCCTTTCTGGAAACTTTAGGAGTTCAATCATAACAAAAGTCTATAAAAGAAATAGGCAACTAAATAGTAAAGTAAGAAACATTCGTGGGTGAGGAAGAATCTGATTTTGGTTTTAACTATTGTCTCCCTTGGGAGATTGGGTTGACTCTTGAATAAACTGCAATTCCAGTACAACTCGTGATAAAGGAGGTGCAATATCCTAATTCTTCGCCTTCATCCAGCATTCAGTTTGATATCGTAGTCCATATATCTGGGACGTATCAGATATTATGCCCATAAGAACAGATGTTACGCTATGATATTATCCTACAAGCCGATTTATTTAAAAACATTACACATGTTTTTTTTGAGCGTGAAGCTCCAGGTAAAAGAGAGGGTAGGTAATTGAAGTGGTCTTCGATATTCATATGCTTTTATATGGGGCTCTAGCTAGCCACATTCACTGACCCATTCCTACAGTACAATAAAAACACGACCATGCTGTCCATTCTTATCATATTAAAAAATGCCACAACCATTCTAGAAGAACCTACTTAAAAGCAACTGAAGAATAAAAGTAAGTAAAGTTGGCGACCGTAGTCGAGGGCGACCAGATGGCTCCCCTTTTCAATAGCTACTACACCGAGGTGTAGGGGAGGGTGCAACTCCTTTCCTTGGATTGCTCCACTTTACCCTCGATACGTACCTTATATTGCCGAGTGTTAAGAAAGGAGGTATCAAGTACCATTTTTTAAGGCTTTGGTATGACGCGACCTGGGATTGAACCCAGGTTTCTCGGACTATTGGCGAACACTCTACCCACTAAGCCAATGAGATTGGATAAAAGTTCAGTGATTTAATGAGTTTTTGAGTATGGGTAGGAGGCAAAAGGCCAATAAAGAAGGACTAAACAAAGTTAATAACATGGTTGGTTGCTCTTCAGTTCCCCAATCTAGAACGTAAATCGCCTATTGTTTTCCGGTATCGGAGAGGGTCAAAAACAAGCCGGACAATCCCTAAAAAAAGAGTGGGTCTATACTAAATTAGTACAGAAATAAACAAGGGAGGGTGCGAGTTGGGAAGAATAGGGATGAATAAATATATACCCAGGATGAGTAGTTTGAGAGCGGGATGTGAAAAGGGTAGAAAAAAAATGAAGATGTAGGAATCTGGACACTTAATGTTCAATGACAGGTCATATGATATAAAACACTGCTATCTTGGGTAGGGGAGGGAGAAAAAAATAATCTTTCCTGGGATGGGTCCCAAAGAAGCACCAAGAACGTTGTGGCCATGCGCATGAAGAAGGAGATATACTCTCTTTCTCACGACTTTGCTTGCTGCTTTCACCCACCTTTCGTCGAATATTATGTGGTCTAAGCTTTTTACATCGCATCTAATCTTGATCCTAAGTTGATGCCAGATCACGAAGAGAAAATTTTGAGCCGTCATACCGTTCCTTCTATCGCCTCGTCCAGATCATAATTCGCGTTACAATTGGGATCGCGAGAAACACCATTCGTATCTTGCCTTTCGACGGAGGATAAACATTGTCTACGACAAAACTAACGTCTAGCAGCTCTAAGTGTTTAGGATAGATGCGGGCTGTCACCTCCCTGACGTGGTCTCAAAAACGGCAGTCCCGCTCACAGAAGTAGAAGGCATGTTCGGCCGTTTCTTTTAACTCTTTGCTGCTGCAGGGGAAATCGAGGATTTCTGCCAGACCTGCTTTGAACGCCCAGTCGGTGAAAAGTAATATATTTAGAGTGAGCCGCTCGGTGAGCGAGAACTCAGAATTGTTCAGATAACCCGATTCTGGGGCCCAACTCCAGTGGGTGCTAATCTTCTCCTACGACAAGCGGAGCTGCTCCTAAAGCGGACCTGAAGCAGTAGCCTCTATTAATTTCCGGTATAGTACCTTTCGAGGCAGTGAAAGGTCACTGGACCTAGGAGGCTTGCGAAGGACCCTTCTGTACACGTGATAATACGGCGCTTCACTCCTTGGCCTACGACGGCTCACGGCTTCGGGGTTGGATTTCAGGTTTGGAAAGGCGATTTCAACCTTACGTCTCCACGCCGCATACTCCTTCAACCCAATGATTCTAACCTTTCGGTAAGCCAGTGGGTATCACCAGACCTGTCTGTGAGCCATTGGTTTTCCACCTTTCCAGAGAAGCCTGCTCAACCGCAAATGTCCAAGTGGCAGGACACAAAGACCATTACATCATATATCCTTACATCGGATATCCTTGCCTCGAGACAGCCGGTTTATGAGATACCGCGCAGGACCAGACAAGCCATCCCCTACAATATTTAAGCCTGCAGAGAGGCTCAAAAACGAGTACAAAGCGAAGTGGACATCGAACGCTTCCCGTTCACTTGTACCACTGCCGTAAGGTTATGGTACAGAATGCTTATCCATTTGCGGAACTTCGGCTCGAACCTGGCTGTCCCCAGAACCTTAGCCCATGAGGAACCAGAATATTTTGTTGTTTCTTTTATTTAGTTTTGGTTTTGATATCCTTCTTATCTCATCTTAATTCGTCGGCGTCTTATTGTCTGTCAAAGCAGCAAAGGAATATCTGAAGGAAGGAAGAAAAGAGCCCAAGATACCATTCAGATTTCAACTTTATTTCTGGGTTCAACTACCATTTCTTTCTGAATCAAATGGAAATGGTCGTGTCTCCTAGACAAGGTGTTAAAATATACTAATCGTCTCCGGTGGTTGATAAGTCGAAATTGGGGGTCTTTTATAATGCTTCTTCGGCGGTATCGGGTCGCTAGCGGCAGACATTGCTTGGTATCAGGCAGCAAGACATAATTAGCACATGTGTTTGCCGCTAGTGGCCGCGTGAAAGACCGTCGGTTAACTGCTACGGTGGAGGCTAAAGTGAAGTCGAAATTCTCTTTTGCGTAAGGATAGTCCTTTTTCCGGGTATGCGTCGCCCCTACTTCCTGTCAGAAGCTTCTGAGAATTTCTGCACTTTTTGAATTCATTTTATTTTATCTATTTTCTTTTTTTTCTATCCCCTACATGTCAAAACGCTGAGAAGCGGAGAATTTTCTTATTTCACTTTTCAGGCCTATTTTTATAAGTAAATGTAATGTCAACAATTACAATCAACATAAAAACATCAGAGCAAAAATCTACTTTGAAAGATCTAAACATTTCATCGAAAAGATTTTTACCTTTTTTTTGAATAAGCTTAAAAGAAGTTAATTTAAAATCTCTTTATTCAAACGTTGTAAAAACTAAAACTAAATGAAAAGTTTCTTGTTTGCTGCAGATGCGAATAGTACACATAATAGTATTTAAAATAATTCACAGCCAGCAATGATGTAGCATTACAAGTGTTGATTATTAATTATATGAACAATAAAATTAACCAGAATAAAATATTCGTGTTCAAATAATGACTTATGAGGGATTATTTATTTCGAGCCGTCCAAGCCATAAGTTTGTTTCAGCGTCCTATAGGGTAGGTGACTCAGAGTTTGATCATCTCTGAGGGGGTCGTTCTGGTGAGGGGAGTATGATGTTGCAAGATCCGAAACTCCCCAATGACCCAGAAGATTAAACATCACTGACGACACCTTCTAGCACCGATTTCAGCGCGTATATTCAAGGTATGGCTAAATTGCTATCAAATATTTATCAAAAAAGGATTATTTTTCTGTTTTACATCTGAATCAAGTAGAAAAGTCAAGGTCGAATTTTATTTTATTTCCGTAACCCCTTTCCCGTTTGACTGCCAGAAATAATACAGAACGAGATTAGTAAAAAAGAACTACTAAAATAATCCATATATTATTAAAATCTAACTCTAAACTTGTACTAAAACATTAAAATTCGGACTTTATTAAAATTTTAGTTGAATATTAATATTTATTAATTTTCGAGATGATATGCAACTCCTCCTCCTCTTCCTCCTCCTCCTCCTCCTCCTCCTCCAAAAAAGCCCTTTATAAAAAAACAACAGAAAACAAAACAAAATACAGAAAACAAACAAGCCATTAAATCCCCCCACCAAAAAACAACATAAAAACAAAACAAAAATCAAACAAATAAGATAAAACAAAAAACAAAAAACAGAAAGAAAAAAGAAAACAAAACAGAGACCCCATTAAAGCAAAAACAAAACGCAACAAAAACAACGTAAAACAAAACAAAATAAAACAAAGAGATTAAAAACACCCACACCACCACCACCAACAAAAACAAAAACAAAAACAAATACAAAACAAAACAAAGCAATAATCCCCCCTAAAAAACAAAAAAAAAGCAACAAACAAACAAACAAACAAACAAACAAAAAAGCCCCCCCCGCCAAAAAGAAAGAACAAAATAAAAAACAAAAACAAAACAAAGCAAAAAACTTAAACAAAAAAAAAACAACAAAAAACAAAACAAAACAAAACACAAAAAACCCTCCTTGTTCTGTAATTCAACTATCCTATGGTAAATTGTTTTTTTTTTACTAAGCTTAGCTTAAAATGTGATATTAGGCCGTAAGTATGGAGCATCCAGTAAGACATCAAATTACTTGTAATTGTCTTCCAGTCTAGCATTGCACAAAGTGAGAAATCCACCCCAAGGTAAATAAACAAATTACAAATTTAGATTTTAAGATAAATAAGACCTAAACTCCAGATCTGAAAATCGGACAGTTCCACATTGGAAAGTGGGGAGCGTTAGATATTTATGTGCCTGTGCAAGAGACAAAGTAATGAAAAGAGATTATTCTTTCACAGGGAAATTGTGTAATTCGGGTAAAAAAAAAAGAAAAAAAAACATGCCGAGAGCTGCTTGAGAAATGACAAAGCTGATTATTACTGATTATGGAAATTAATTGAGGGTAAAGTTATTCTCGTAAAAGCCCGATGTAGTAGTAAAATATATTCATTCGTTCATTCATTCCTTGATATATATATATATATATATATATAGAGAGAGAGAGAGAGGGGATATATTTCTAGTAAACGCCTGACGTAATTGTCAAATAGATTCAATCATTCATTCATCCAGAGAAAGAGAGAGAGATAGGGACAGAGAGAGAGAGAGAGAGAGAGAGAGAGAGAGAGAGAGAGAGTATATGTGTGTGGATAAAATTCAATCGTTCGTTCGCCAATTAACCAAGTTAGAAAAAAATAAGAGAACGAAAGAGCGTGAGGAGAAAGAAAGGGCATATAAACACGGTTTCGTTATTTTGACCCATAGATGAGACCCATCTATGGGTCAAAATAATCCGTTTGAAAATCATTAGTGCCGGACAGGAATACCTGATACTACATGATTGTGTAAATTATTTGTATTAAGAAGAGTTATTTGAAGAGGCGCACTAAGTGTAACGGTCATCATCGTAGGAAATGAACAGAGCGATCAAAGGTCAAATCCTGGACGAGATTGTTTGAGTTGTACTTCACGCTAAAAGAAAGGCATGGACCCATCTTTTTCACTCAATTATGAGGTAATAGTAGAGTAGATGGGTTCTCTAACCTTACTAAAACAACCTGTGTAGGAGAAGGAAAACTCCTAGCTTAAAAGATTGACTGTTTTGTATCCCGCTCGTGGCACAAAGATTGGGTAAATAAGCAATTATTCATTACAAAGGATTGATTTTTTTTACATTAGCTTTAACTGATGGTTTTTCACTCCAAGTTTCCTCAAGACTCATGGAATCTTATGTATCACCCAGTCGGCTAGGGTGGGTGTAGAATACACCGACTGCATCTCTGCAGAGGGTGTATTCCCATCGAGTGTCCTGGTAATATGACACTAAATAATCTGATAGTAAGGTTCCAGTAATGCTGGAGCTTTAGGGAATGCAGAGTACCTCTTCGTTGCCATTACCCTCAGATCAACTCTGGTACGATGAGGTTGCACCTGATAGGGTCCTATCTTTGGGTCAAATAAAATTTGACATTGAAGCTGTGAGTAAACAAATAATTCATGTGAAACTAAATTGTTAGAAATAGAACGGTTTGATCATTTAACTGTGTGTAAACAAATGACTGATCTCTAATTGAATTGTTAGTGATACATTACAATACTTTGAAACCATTTAACGGCGAGCAAATGAATGAATAATGTTGAATAGAATAATTAGTGCTTACTAGCAATACTTGCTTGAAACTTTTTAATTGTGTGCAAAAAATGAGCTCAGGCTCGTTTAAAAATCTTATCAAGAAAATGTGTTTACAAATTATATATATTTAATACATACATTTGTATAAAGAGGATTTGGGATTATATAACCTGCAATGGTTGATATGCCATAAAACCCAACCAAACCATCTTAAGCTTTCTGGACGATTTTGGGAGTGCTATGATCTGGATGGTTTCGTTTCTTCCTTTAATCTCTAGTTCATCCAGTTTCTTTTCCAGATTCTGGGGGATTGTTCCAAGGGCCCAGGCTACTATTAGAATTACTGTCAATTTTACTTTCCACAAGTTTTTCAGCTCTTTGTCAAGGTCCAGGTATTTACTCAGCTTTTAGCTTTTTTTTTTCACTTAATCATTATTATTTATTTGGAACCATATAGCTTGCTTGATAATATAGTTAAAAAAAGACAGTGTTCTGTTTTTAACCTTTCAGATTGTTTCGACCTGTTGTACCTATCAATCCGTAAAGAATAATTTCGGAAAGTCTCTTAAATTGGTAACATTTAATGAATTCAATAAATGTAAAAAAATAGCCGCCCAAAACGAACGTAAGATTATCCCTAAAACGTCTGATTAGAATATTAAGACATTGTTGGACTTTAAATAAGTTAAAACTTAGACATTCTAGAAGTAATTTTTGTGGCCTGCTAAATGTTGTTCTTCCTTTAAAGAATGCAGGAGTACAAGTAAAAGTCGACTTTTAAGTCTGGTATAGACACAATATAGTATCTATTAAAAATAACAAATACAAATACAAATAAATGTGGGATTCAGATGATAGTCTTGAGTGTCATGATTGGCAGGTACTCCCTTGATAGCCCACAAACGGAATTTGATCGTCATCCGGCCATTGTTGACTGTTCTAATTTTAGGTTTACAAACAAAGACTAAACAAAACAAGACAACAAAAACGTCATTTTAAAAGCAACCTTACACAAATAATATATAGAAAAGGATGATTGAAATTTGGACAGTATCAGCAAAATTCAATACAAGCCAAAGACTTGCCGACTAAGTGAAGATTATCATAAAGAAAGACTTGTTTTCTGGATTCAAGATACTTGAAATATGTACCCAAGTATATCGTGAGAGATATGCTCAAGAAGAGCACCCTAAATAAGATGAATAACAAAATATCACGGAACCCAGCACCAAAACATCAATGTCAACACAAGATGAAAGAAAATGTAGAATTAATTATCATGAACGAAAAGAAGATTACATTATCACCCCTAAGGAATCAGGACTGAAAAAAGTCATAGAAACCGAAAAGTATTTAAGAATATCCTTTTTGCACTTTAGCAATTACGCCACGTAGGTTTCAACTGTATTTATAGTGTCGTTATCTTTTCGAACCGTCAGTTGGTATCGTCATTATTTCTACATTTTATGTCCCATGTGAAAGGCAATGTTCTTTCAGTGTTGCTGTCTTGGCTATATAAGGCAGCCATTGCCACCATTTTGTAAAATTACTGCCATTTTTTCAGTAAAGGGTCAAATAATAATAATAATAATTAAGAGAACTTGCAAAATTGTAGACATGGCAGTCCAGTGGGGGTAGGGATTATCCGTCCACTACGCAAATGGTATCACACATGATTGTGTCACGTTGATAGCTGAACTCCGTCTGACGCTCTCGTTGACAAGTATTCATGGCGAGTCCATTATGTAGGGAGTATAACAAAAGGGAAACCTTAAAAAATAAATTGAATCTCTACTAATTGCAGCACAAAATAACACCATAAGGACTAATCATATCAAAGCAAGAATCGATAAGACGCAACAAAACAGCAGATGTTGGTTATATGATGATCGAAACGAAACCGTCAATCAGATATTAGACTTATGTGAAATACAAACAGCATCGTTCAGGGTTTGAACTCGGGTAGACAAGCCTGCTTCAAAAAATGATAACAATGCAGCAATTTAGCACAGAAGGAGTATTAGACTAGACAAGATGGGTGGGCAAGGTGATCTACAGGGAGATGTGCATGAAATTGAAATTTGACCGTACAAACAAATGGTATATGCACAACACAGCATCTATCCTAGAGAATGACATACATAAACTCCTATGGGACTTTGACATACAAACGGATCGCCTAATCTCGGCCAGAAGACCACACCTTATAGTAATCAACAAAAAACAACCCCCCACCAAAAAAAACAAAACAAAAAAAAAAAAAACGAGAATTTGCAAAATTGTGGATTTTGCAGTCCCGGCTGACCACAGAATAAAATTGAAAGAAAGTGAAAAGAAGGATAAGTACCTCAACCTTGCAAGGGATTTGAAAAACTGTTGAACTTAAAGGTTGCAATTATACCAATCGTGATTGGTGCTTTTGGAACAGTCACCAAAAGATTATTAAAAGGACTGGAGGACTTGGAGGTTGGAGGACGAATGGAGACTATCCACACAACAGCATTATTGAGAATGGCTAGAATACTGAGAAGAGTCCTAGAGACTTGAGGAGACTTGCTGTCACTCAAACTCCCGTGAAAAACTGTCAAGGAGTAAATAATAATATTAATAATAATTCCAATGGAAGTCGGGCGATATCAGTCACGAAGACAATAAAGCAACGATATTGCGTGGCACGATGCGTTTTTTATTTTAGCATTTAAAATATCAAAACTTCATCTTTCGGAAAAACAAAAGTAAATTGGATAGAAATAAATACCGAATAAATAAATGTTGATAATGAACATAATTAAATTATAAATAATTTAAAAATAAAGGAAAACAAAACATAAAACAAAAAAACATACAGAGTTAAAATCAAACATTAATGACAATTGTATTTTTTTTGTCATGAATCACTTAAACTTTGAATATTGAACATCAGATGTTGAGAATAATGATAGGCTCAAACAAGAGAGAGAGAGAGAGAGAGAGAGAGAGAAAGAGAGAGAGAGAGAGAGAGAGAGAGAGAGAGAGAGAGAGAGAGAGAAACCTTGACGATGATTAGCTAAAGTTGGGAACCAACCATTCTTTTGGCAATTGTTGATATGGCTGTTTCAGAAAATCACAGGAAAGATAAAGATGTTATATATATATATATATAGTCATTTACAGACAGATCTGTTTCGTTCTATCAGAACTCATCAGTGTGGCTGGACATATTAGCTTCCCGTAGCTGGGATCGAAACCCAGTTGACTCAAACGCCATATATATATATAGGAGGTTTATGGTTCTTACTAGCTCACTTGGTGAGTTAATGGAGGACCAAATGGAGCATTGTTGTTAAATAGTGTTCAATATCAATGATTGAGCATTTACATGTAGAAATATATATATATATATATATATGTATAT
The DNA here is from genome assembly GCA_963585895.1 of Sepioteuthis lessoniana. NCBI lineage: Eukaryota > Metazoa > Mollusca > Cephalopoda > Myopsida > Loliginidae > Sepioteuthis > Sepioteuthis lessoniana. The sequence goes on along the minus strand of OY757932.1, from coordinate 28,971,258 downwards.
ATATATATAGAGAGAGAGAGATACAGTTCAAAGTTAGGGATCACGTTATACACAAGTCTGTAGTTTATACAAATAATTACTAGATTGTTAACAATTATACTTCTAAGAAGACCCAGAATAGTTCCACTGTGGTGAGATCAATCCTTACTGGCTGATCTTTTTCTGTGCCATTGTGTCGGAATAAGTTTAAATTGATAATCAACTATTTGACGATTCTCTGTAGAGCAGTGGATAGCAAGCAAAGAGGTTCCCCTGTGAGTTCAATCTTCCACGGTGATTTTGTAACAGACTCATTGGTACCGTAGCCTGGTTTGCTCATAGAGAGCATTACTCATATAGCTTGTCTAGGGCACGAATAGCCTGGCGGGGCCCATCACTCTTTTGGTTTACACCTGGTGTCTATTGAAAGTTTTCTTTCTTTTTGACCTCTTGCCATACCTAGGTTAAGGAGTCTAGTCTGCCTTACTATTTAGCCGTAGCTGGAGGGAGAATACTTGGATTCATCTTGCCAAATAATATTAGCCTTATGTGAAATACAAACAGCCTCGTTCAGGATTTGAAGCCTGCTTCTAAAGATGATAACCATTACACATCAAGTGCACCCAGAAGAATGTTTATAGTTGATTAATTTAATTGATACGTGGGGATCGTAGGTTTTGCATTTATACAACAGTTTAAATAAATTAATCGATTTTTGTCAAACTATGAATTAGCCCAGTCGGCTGGGGCTGTAGAATACACACTTTGCATTTCTACAGAGAGGTAAGACTATCCCAACGAGTGTCCTGATATGACACTAAACAATCTAATGGTGAGGTTCCAGTAATGCTGGATCTTTGGGGAATGTGGTGTACCTCCATAAGTGCCATTGTTCCCAGGTCCACCCCGACCCCGAAGTGGTAGCACCTATCTATTGGTTAAATACAACTGTTTGACTTTTAAACTGCAAGCAAACAAATGACTGATGTTTCATCAAATTGCTAGTAATACATAGCAAGACATGGAGGCATTTAATGGTGTGCAAATAAAACAATTACTTGAAACCGTTTACGTGTATGCAAAATAAAAATAATGGTATTACAAAATAACACTTGAAACAATTTCACCGTGTTCAAACAAATGATTTATATTAAATAGCAATACTAGTGTTGGATCGAAATAATTAAAACCAACAGCAATATTTGAATGCAAACAAATTAGTTCTAACTTATTTAAAGATAAAATTACGTACAAACTATTCACTTACAAATGATATATGCGGAACCACTTTTCCCGTGTGATTACTGTAAACGCGTAATAACATCAACCGCCAAAAGTAAACGCGTTTTTTTTTGTTTTGTTTTTTTAAATCACAAACTGCACACTAAAAATGAAGATTAACGTCCAATGTAGTCTCTGCTCTTAATTGATCTGGCGTATATATATATATATATATATATATATATATATATATATATATAATTCTCTTGATACCCTGTCCGGTGGCAAAAGCTGCTTGGTAGCACCAGGAGTGGCAGTACCACCTTGAGCTACCGAAATTGTGTTATAACCCCTGGTTGGCGGCTGATGAGGACATGGTATCGCATGTGCTTTCACACGTTGTATGATGAAAAAAGAATGTATAACCATTTAACTGTGTACAAACAAATGACTGATGTTAAATTATTAGTATGTATTGTATTACATAGAATTAGTATTGTATTACATAGAAATACATAAACCATTTAACTAAGTTCAAACAGATGATTAATAGCAAAATAGAATTATTTGTGTTAGAAAGACTTCAAACCATTTGTTGTCCAGTCGGCTGGGGCAATATAATACACCGACTGCACTTCTGAAGAGGGGTAAGATCCTCACTGAACGAGTGTCCTAGATATGACAGTAAACAATCTGTTGGTGAGGTTCTAGTAATGCTGGGGCTTTGGGGAATGCGGAGTACCCCTTTATTGCCATTGCTCCCAGGTCCACTTTGGCCCAGAGTGGTAGCCCTCGAGAGGGTCCGACTTATGGGTAAAATAGAACTAAACTGCGTACTTATGCTTAACTAAGTTGTTTGAAATAGAACTGTTTATTTATATAAAAATAGATTTGGCATTAAATAACCTACAAAGGTTGATATATCATAAAACCAAAACAAACGAACAAACGAAGGAAACCATTTGACTGTGTGCGCAAAAATGAAAAAAAACTCTGGCTCATTTAAAAATGTTATCGACAAAATGTTTACAAATCATATATATTGAATATATACGTATAAACAGGATTTGGCACCAAATGACCTACAATGGTAGATATGCCATGAAACCCAACCAAACCAAATCATATATATTCAATATATACGTATAAACAGGATTTGGCATCAAATGATCTACAATGGTTGATATACCATAAAACCCAACCAAACTAACAAACGATGAAATTTAATGAATGGACTTCTCCCCAGCGTTACGTGAACTGCAAACAAGCGAGTTCACTTCTTATGACGATAATCGTTACGCCACGAGCGTCTTCTCTACCAGACTTGGTTAAAGTCAAATAAAAAAAAGAGCAGTCCAACGTGACTAAGATGCGATCATTTGACGAAGAACTGTAAGTTTCCAAAAACAAACTCAAGGAGAGACCGCTTAGTCAGTTTTGGCTATAGGTTGATAAGTTATTTATTTAGCGGAAGTAAACAGAGACTTCCGTTTGGACCCAGAGGCTTTATGGCTATGCGAAGAACGAGCCAGCGTCAGTAGTTGGCGAAAAAAACCCCCAAAAAAACTCTCGCCAGAGACACGCTAATGAAACGATTTACGACTTGGTTCTCTCCCTTGTTTTTACTCTCTAACCCACACCACTCTCGCAGTATCTCTTGCAGTCTTTTGTAAATAGCAGAGGGTCTATTTGAACTGCAAGGGTAAGTTTGACCCGCCAGAGGGCGTCTTCAGCTTTTCGTACTTTCAGAATTTAGTGTCCAGATTCATAGTGCATGACCAGCAAATGGAGTTTGAAAAACAGACCGATCAATAAATCGATAAAACACGAATCTATCAGGAAAAAAATTCTGAGCCAATCGACTGCATCTGTTCATGGACGGACATTTTTTTCCTAATACGCAGTTAAAGTGATTTGACAGTAAAGTGTTCGGTTAGTTTGTCAGTAATGTTTATAAAACGCGAAAATATGTTGATTATTACGCGATGTCGTTTGTAAATATTCGATCGATTGTAAAAGTGAACTCAATAAAATTCAGCAAAAAATTATTAAAAAATATTTTGTCCCGTTATAGCGAATTTCATAAAAATATTTACCATCTTTTCTTTTGGGCTTTAGTTAAAAGTTTCTTTATTTCATATTTTCTTTTTTTTTTCATCGACAATTTTTCTTCTATCTCCTTTTTCTATAAACATCTGCTCACTTCGGTTTTTCTTTTTTTCTCCTGAATACATTGTTCTTTCTTTCTTTCTTTCTTTCTTTCTTTCTTTCTCCTTTATTGCCATTCCTCCCATGTCTACTTTAATTCAGAGTGGTAGCACATGTTCTGGTCCAACGTATCTTTTTAAGATTAGTCGTATTCGATTGGAATACCTGATGCTTTATAACTGCCAATTATCCACATTAGGAATAGTTACCTGAAGCTACAATTATTTTTTAATGATTATTATTAGTGACATGAAACCATATAACTGTGTGCAAACAAATGATACTTATCGAATATAAATGATTATTTAGAACCATCTTGTTATTACTATTAGATAGGAATACTTGATATCACATAACGGTGTATAGAAATCTCATAAGAAACAACTACACAAAAAATGTAAATATGAACTAATAATGAACGCGAATCTCAAACCATTTGACAACCCCAGATTATTGGTTCAGTGTGGTTTCTTCGTTTTATGGCATATCAACCTTCGTGGGTTATTTAATGCCAAAGCCATCCTTGTAGAAGGACGGTAGTGGTGCTATTTAACACATATCAAAAGAATAAGGGGTTTCATACCTTACCCAAGAGCAATTGTTCGAAAGTGAGGGTTATAGACTGAATGGAATTTGAACTCGCTTACAATGATTACACAGTATAGAACGTTAGCCACTACGCCACAGGTACTCCAATCTAGACGGATTGACATGCCATTAAAATCTATCTATCTATCTATCTATCTATCTATCTATCTATGTTTGTTACATACCCTACCTATGAACATTAATGGGTATTGTACCATAGCCATGATATGGCTATTTGTGAAACGTACATCGAATGTCCATAAAGATAGAACATATATCACATAGAAAATAGGAATCTCGAAATACGAAAAACACTTACGACTTCTTAGTTCAGGTACGAAACTTTTTATTACCTTTGAGTTTAAAGGTTCTTCGACATAAGGCACAAGAGAGAGGCACAATCTTTCTATTCTGGCTTTTTCATCTCCTCCCCCCCCAATCTCGTGCGGCACTTGCCCAAGGCCTCACGAGCTAGCGAAAGCCAACCGTCTTCTTCCGAGGCAGGTCTCAACTCGACTCACTTTCTTCAAATTCCCCAAATCCTCCGCGCGCTTCCGGTGCGTGACGTCATTCGCACTCGTTACCCCCCGTTTCCCATCTCGGGCTATTGTGACATCTCTGAGTGATGCGTCCGTTCTGCCCCCGCGCGCGTGAACACCTGTGTTAATGTTGCACCTAACTAACCCATGTGCTGAGCCGAAAGGTTCTCAGCCTAATCAAAACCAAAGGCATAAATCGAAATCCCTCGGCCATTATATTACAGGTATGTCTCATTTCTCATGAATACGTTGGACACTATCGTGAGTGGGGTTAATATGCTGACTAAGTTGTACACCACTAGCAGTGGTTTACCTTCTTCACGCCGCTGGCGAGTATTGTATTTTGTAAATATTATAAAGATTTCCATTTCATTTCCAACCTTTGTTATTGTTATTTCTCATTTAGTTACCTTTTGTTAGGTTACAACAATTTTGTGGGGGAGGTGGATCTGTACTAGCCTCAAATAAATTTATTCTCTATTACTTATATTGAATAAGAGTGACCTAACAGTTACTTTTTCGTAGAATCATTTTATAAACACAATTTTATTTCATCTTGAAAATTTCTGCGTTTGTACTTTCTCTTTGTGGTAAGAATGTGCAAGAATCTCTCGATAACACGATCCATAGGTTGCGTAACATTATACGCAAAAGGTACCGGGTTATCAAAGAAAAAATAATCCAACTCCCGAAGGAAAGACAAGTTGACAGCATTCAGTATTTATTCCACTGCGCTGTGGTAACATGATACGCTTGATCTAGCAGTCCGGGACCTGGTCACCAACTGTGCTGCAAGGTACCATTGACTACCTAAATGGTGGTGAGAGATCATGTGACCTTTTTTGGAGAATCAGGTGACGGGAGGTGGAAGATGTCACCCACACGACTCTAGTATATATATATATATATATATATATATATATATATATATCACGAGATCTCGTAAATCTCTTGGGGCGTGAACAGAAAAATGATGAAGCACGGTTCATTTTTCCTACTTCTAGCGGCTGAACGGATAGAATTGTTGTATCGTGGTAAGGAAGAGATACATAGTGAAATAAAATTAATTATTTATTAACTGAAGTGGTAAAGTCCGATAAATATTATAAGTGTCGCACTGTGGGTGTTACGTCCGAAGTTGGTCCTACTACTGACCAATGTGCTTAAGAAACACGACATCTTTTATACCTCCGTGATACCGGAAGTCACGTTGTACGAGCCACTATACAACAAGAATAAATCAATGAAAGTTCCTAATGCTAAAAGTTGTGCCTGTGTGCGTTTTTCTTCTCATCTAACGAATAGCCATCAGCGTTATAACAGTCTACAGGTGACCATTTTATTAACATGCATTTAAATTTTGTGAGAGGGTAATGTTTAGTGGCCTCCAAGATCGCCTGATTTAACCTCACAAAAATTTGGAGTTTGAGGTATGTTTAAGTTTACGAGACAAAACCTGGAAGTCTTTTAGAATTTAAGAGAGAGAAAAAAAAATGGCATTGTTTACTTTGTTTTTTTTTTTAACGGCATATCTATATTGGTAGATTATCTAATGCCAAAGCCATTCTTGCAAAAGAACAGTAGTGATATCAAGGTTTTTTTTCAACGGCATAGCAACCTTCACGGGTTATTTAATGCAAAATTCACCCTTGTTGAAGAACAGTAGTGATACTATATAAAATTTCTTCGTTTAAACCTTCTAGGGTTATTTAATGTCAAATTCATCTTCGAAGAAGGACAGTTGTGATACTATTTAAGGTTTCTTCGTTTAATAACATCAATCTTCTTATGTTATTTAATGTCAAAGCCATTCTTGTAGAAGAACAGTAGTGATACTATTTAAGGATCCTTGGTTTAACGGTATACCAACCTTCTTGGGTTATTTTGTGCCAAATCAATCCTTGTGAAAGAACAGTAGTGATACTATTTATTTTTTATCTTTTAAGGGCATATCAGTCTTCTTTGGTTATTTAATGTCAAATACATCCTTGTAGAAGAACAGTAGTGATACTATTTAAGGATTCTTTGTTTAACGGTATACCAACCTTCTTGGGTTATTTTGTGCCAAATCGATCCTTGTGAAAGAACAGTAGTGATACTATTCATTTTTCATTTTTAAGGGCATATCAATCTTCTTGGGTTATTTAATGTCAAATACATCCTTGTAGAAGAACAGTAGTGATACTATTTAAGGATTCTTTGTTTAACGGTATATCAACCTTCTTGGGTTATTTTGTGCCAAATCGATTCTTGTGGAAGAACAGTAGTGATACTATTCATTTTTCATTTTTAAGGGCATATCAATCTTCTTGGGTTATTTAATGTCAAATACATCCTTGTAGAAGAACAGTAGTGATACTATTTAAGGATTCTTTGTTTAACGGTATATCAACCTTCTTGGGTTATTTTGTGCCAAATCGATCCTTGTGGAAGAACAGTAGTGATACTATTTATTTTTCATTTTTAAGGGCATATCAATCTTCTTGGGTTATTTAATGTCAAATACATCCTTGTAGAAGAACAGTAGTGATACTCTTTAAGGATTCTTTGTTTAACGGTATATCAACCTTCTTGGTTCATTTAATGCCAAATCGATCCTTGTGGAAGATCAGTAGAAGTTCTATTCAACTGATACCTAAGGAGGGGCTTCTTACTTTTTCCAAGTTCTAAAGTGAATGTAATATCGCAAGCGAATTTTGAACTCGCTTACTTCGAATTCGCAGTCCAACACTTTAGCCACAACGCAACGGGGACGCGTCCTTACATGATGTTGTATAACCATGATACAACTATACAAATTTACGGATATATGAAATGTTCATATGCATCATCATCATCATCATCATCATGTCGTGCCGCTAGCACGGATATCCCTGACCCTCTCTCGCCACTCCTCCCTATCGTTCATCGCCTCTAGCAGGTCTTCAGGGCTACATCCCGTATCCTCACAGAACTGCTGTATGCATGTTCGAGATGGTCGTCCTGCTTTTACTTGGCCATATGCGGGGGTCCATAGAAGTACATCACTTATGAGCTCGTCCTTGCTTTTCCAGCAATGTCCTGCATGTCTGGTTCGTCTAGCTTGGATAGTTTTCGTGATGGGAGGCAGGTGGCCGTATAGTTGGCGCCTTGTGGGGTGTTGCTGCCAGAACTTGTTCAATATTGCTCGCAATATTCTTGTGTAATTGCCGTCCAGCTTTTTCTCCAGCCATTTAGTTAGCGTCGAAGTAGTGCATCCACATAGCTGCCTGGAAGAAACTGCGTTTCATTTTATCGGTCAGGTCTGATTTCCATATGATCGAAAGCCTATCGAAAGCGTCTCATCAACCGAAAAAGACATCATATGAATAGGAATCCTGAAACACTGACGACTTTCTTTTGTTCAGGTATGAAACTTTTATTACCTTTTTTTGACTTTTAGTTTTTCGACACGAGGAGAGAGTGACACAATTTTTACTATGCTGTTTCTACATCGTTCTTCAGTCAACTCCCCGGCTGAACTCTTCGGCTCAATCTCACCTCCCTGACCCAACAAATGCGCTGCACATCCCGTAGGCCCAACTGGACTCGCCCAGGTCCGAATCTCAACTAACTCCTTTTTTCAAAAATCACCAAAATTCCAAGCCCCTCGCTTCCGGGCATGACGTCATTCACACCCCAGTCGCGATTCCTATCTGGGGTTTTTATTATGACATTTGTGATTGTTACATCCTCCGCGCGCGAGCGTGAACTGCACTCAATGTGTACACCTGCACGTGCACTAAACTGAATAGTTCTAAGCCTAACCAAGCCGAATGATAAGATATAACCAACGAAAAATGATAATATAAAAAAATCCTTCCGCAATTATATAACAATAATTTGGCAAATGAATAGGTGCAGAGATAAATAATTTGCCATTCTGAATCTTTGAGACACCAAGATTGCACAGGCGGAAGAAGGACACCATTTTGGTAATCAGATTTAAGTTAATTCTTCATTTGATGAACACATTGAAAATATAACTTGATGCAAGTTTTTTAAGAATTTAAGATATAATTAATAGTTAAAAGAATATATAATGGTTAAAATGCATAATAGATACTATAATTGTTAAAATATAATAATATATAAAATTGTCAATATATAATAATTTATATATAATAATACATATAATAGTTAAGATATGATAGTTAATGTATATGATAAAGTAAAGTTGGCGACCTTTGTCGAGGGTAACCAAAAGGCTCCCTTTTCAATAGCTACTACATCGAGGCGTAGGGGAGGGCGCTACTCCTTTCCTGGATTGCTCCACTTTACCCTTGATCCTTACCTTATAATGCTGAGTATTAAGCAAGACAGCATCAAATACCATTTTTTGAGTCTTTGGTATGGCTCAACCTGGGATTGAACCCCGATCTCCCGGACCATTGGCGAACACTCTACTTATTAGACCAATGGCCCGGTTCAAAGACATATATGATAGTAAGATAATATTAAGTGAGTTTTAAGCAACCATCCCTGTCTGTCAATTGTTTCTGTCACTCTATTTCTGTATCTGTATCTGTCTGTCTGTCTGTCTCTCTCTCTCTATATATATATGTAACGCCCTCCCCAACACCTCGGTGTCGTAGCCATTGAAAAGGGATCTTTCGAGTCGCCCTCGACTACGGTCGCCAACTTTACTTATATATATATATATATATATATATATATATATATATATATATATATATTCAAATTTGACATACTAGTAGTTGCATGTTTCTCTATTGTACATATATTCATATACGCATACAAATATATTACCTCGTAAGAGCTCAGAATATACTGCTGTATATACGGCTGAAGAGTAAGATACCTCCTGAAAAGAGGTGTCTTGAGTATGACACTATATTGCATCTGATGCTCAGGCTCCATTTATGAAGATCTGGGAAAAGTGAAGTCATCCTTTTATTACGATTACTCCCAGCCCCACTCTGAACCAGTGTGGTAGTATTGTTTATGATCCTTTCCATTGGTCAAATAGATTTGTTTGTAAAGTATTTGCCTCAGGTAGAAATACCTGATGTCATATAACAAGGTGTAAAATACACAGATTGCATCTCTGCCAAGGGATATGACTCCCCCAACGAGTGTGACATTAAACAATCAGATGGCGAGGTTCCAGTAATGTTGGAGATTTGGGGAATGTGGTGTACCTCCATAAGTGCCATTGTTCTCAGGTCCACTCTGACCCCGAAGTGGTAGAACCTGATAGGGTCCTATCTATGAGTCAAATAGAATAAAACTGTGTGCTTATGCTAAGCTGAATTGCTTTGAAATAGAACTGTTTAATCATTTAACTGTGTGTAAATAAATGACTGATGTTCAATTAAATTGTTCGTGATACATAGCAATACTTGGAACCATTTAACTTTGACTAAACTGAATAGCTTGAAATAAATCTTTTTGGCATTTAAACTGTTTACTTATGCTAAACTGAATTGTTTGAAACAGAACTGTTTATATGTATAAAAATGGATTTGGCATTAAATAACATACAGTTGTTGGTTGTCATAAAACCAAGCCAAACCAAACCAAACCTACCCAGTCGGGTGGGAACTGTAAAATACACCGACTGAATCTCTGCAGAGGGGTAAGACCTACCCCAACGAGTGTCCTGGATATGACACTAAACAATCTAATGTTGAGGTTCCAGTAATACTGGAGCTTTAGGGAATGCTGAGTACCCCTTCATTGCCATCGCTCCCAATTCAACTCTGGCCCGGAGTGGTAGCACCTTATAGGGTCCTATCTGTGGGTCAAATAGAACTAAACAGTGTACTTATGTTAAACAGAATTACTTGAAATAGAACTGTTTTGATATTTAAACTGCGTACTTATGCTCAACTGAATTGATTAAAATAGAACTGTTTTGACATTTAACTGTATGTGGATAAAAACTATCTTATACTAAACTGAATTGTTTAAATTAGAACTACTTGACTAAACTGAATAGCTTAAAATAGAAATGTTTTTGACAAACTGTGTACTCTTGTTAAATTGAATTATTTGAAATAGAACTGATTATTTGTATAAAATGGACTTGGCATTAAATAACCTACAAAGGTTGATATGTCATAAAACCCAAACATCCAACCAACCTAACTAAACCTTATTTGCTGCCCACTTTTTGTGCACTGGTTTGAAAACTATACATATCAATCTATCGATCTATCTCGGTGGTATAACACACACACACACACACACACACACACACACACACACACACACACACACACACACACACACATATATATATAGGTATATATATGATTACAGAGACACAGAGCCAACTGCGCTTGGTGACTGACAATATCTCGCCTATACGATCATAAGACAAAGTTTACGCTATCCAAACATGTGTATTTACTAAACCCTTTGCACGAGCAAGATTTGACATTAGGTCAATAACTAATATACATATATAGTCAATAGATTATATATATATATATATATATATATATATATATATCGAACATACATACACAGACACACATATATAAACTGATTGATAAACATTGATATAAACGTACATATGTCTATATCCAAGTATCGAAGTGCATTTTCACTACCGCAGTAATAAACACATACACTCACTTACACCAACACATACACACACATATATATTGTCGTGAGCAGGTAAGTTACTCACACACACACACACACACACACACACACACACACACACACGCATATATATATATATATATCTGTACATACGTATAATAGATAGATGAATATACATTCAAACGCGTGAGCGAGTGCGCGCGCACACACACTCATACACACTTATACACACACACACATATATATATTGTGGTTGTCGTGTGTAGGCAAGTTGCTGGTTTTCTCCATTGCTATTCAATTTAGGTTAGGAAATAGGAAATCCTCTTGAACGTTCTGCTGAAGATGGAAAGCCATTCATTGAAATGAATGTTAACAGATGAGTTCTTAAGGGCGGGGTGAGGGGATTGGTGAAGGAGGCGCCGATCGGGATGAGCGGGTAATTCTGGAAAAAAAAATTCAGAGTAAGGCTCATCATTCAACAAGCTGATGACTTAGTCGTTGAAGACCAGTGATAAATGACAGGCTAACAAGGACGAGGGATTCATTATACGTCGACTTGACGAAGCAGATAAAGCAAAAACAAAAAAAAAAAAAAAAAAAAAGAGAAGAAAAAAGGCGGGAAATGATGGCAAAAGGGCGGGAAAGAAGGAATATGCCGTGAAAAGAAAATGGAGGACAAATGAAATGTCTTTGAAGAGTGAAGAGGATAAAAGTGTGATTGGATGAGTGAACGAAAGGAAATGAGTGGAAAAGCAAGCGCAAACGAATGAATGAATGAATAAACAAATAAAAAAAGTAAGGCAAAAAAGAAAATAGAGGAAGAATTGACGTCATGAATTTTTGAAAAGTTTAATAAAGAAAAAATAGTAAGAAAAAAGATTTTTAAAATTCGAAGCAATTTATGAAAAACAACATGAAGTAAAAGTTTAATGAATGAATTTCTCATTAAAAGTTTAATGAATGAATTTCCCATTAAAACAATATAAACAGATAAAACAAAACAAAAACAAAAACAACGCAACAAAAATGACCCAGAAAGAAAAGAAAAGAAACAAAAACGTAAGATAGAAAATTGAAGTAGAAAAGAAAAAGAAAGAGGTAAATCCAGAATAAATATCATGAATAAATAAACTGAATGAAAATATTGCTTAAAAAAAAGAAAAATTTGAAAATGATTGAGAGATTTTGATAGATAGATAGATAGATAGAGAGAGAGGGAAGGAAAATAGAAAAAATTGATTAAAAATTGAACCTGATTAGGGAAGAAGGAAAGAAGTAAATTATGAACTATGAAAAAGAAGGAAAACAGGAATGACTGTACGTAGGAATAGACAAATAAGAGAATGGGTGAATAAAGGGATGAGTGAATAAGAGAATGAAAAAAATGAAGAGATGAGTGAATTAGAGAATGTGTGAATGAAGTGATGAATGAATAAGGGGATATACGAATGAAGAGATGTGAATAACGGAATGTGGGAATGAAGAGGTGAGTGAAATAAAGAATGTGTGAAAAAAGGGATAAGGGAATTAGGGAATATGTGAATGAAGACGTGAGTTAATTAGGGAATGTGTGAATAAGGGTATGATAGAATTAGGATATGTGTGAAAGAATAAAGGGATTAGTTAATTAGGGAATGAGTGAATGAAGGTATGAGTGAATAAGGGAATGTGAATGAAGGGATGAGTGAATGGGGAATGTATGAATGAAGGGATGAAGAAATAAGGGAATGTGTGAGTAAAGGGATGACTGAATTGAGGAATGTGTGAATGAAGGGATGAGTGAATTAGGGAATAAATGATTAAGGAATAAGTTTAGTAGGGAATGTGTGAATAAAGGGATGAGGGAATAAGAGAATGTGTAAATTTAGAGATGTGAATGTGTGCCGGAAAGGATGGGAATAAGAGAACGTTTGAATGAAGGGATGAGTGAATAAGGAAATATAAATGGAGGAATAAAGGAATGAGGTAATGTTTGAATGAAGGGGTGAGTGAATAAGGGAATATGGATGAAAGGATGAGTGAATAAGGGAATGTGTGAAAGAATGAAAGAATGAGTGAATTAGGGAATGTGTAAATTTATAGATATGAATGTATGCATAAAGGGATGGGAATAAAGGAATGTAGATGAAGGGATGAGTGAATAAGGGAATGTATGAATGAATGAATTATGAATGAAAGCTTAAGTGAATAAGAAAATGCTTCAGTGAACGAATGAGTGAATTAGGGAATAAATAAATAAGGGAATAAATGAATAAGGGAGTAAACGAATAAAAGGACTAGTGAATGAGGATGTGAATGAAAGAATGAATAAATTAAGAACAAGTGAATAATGTACTGAATGAATAAGAGAATGAGCGAATAAGACTTGAATGAATAAGAGAATGAGTGAATAAAGGATTAAAAGAATAAGAGAATGACTCAATACAGTGTTGAGTGATTCCCTGAATGAGTGAATAAAAGGTTGAGAGAATGAGAGAATGACTAAATAAAGGGTTGAGTAAATAATAGAATGAGTGAATAAAGAGTTGAGTGAATCAGAGAATTACTGAATTAGAGAATGAAAGAATAAAGGTTTCTTAATAAAGTGTTGAGGGAACAGAAGAATGACGGAATACAAAAAAATGTTGAGCGAATCTCAGAATGAGTGAATAAAAGAAATTACTAAATAAGTGAATGTCTAAATAAGGGGTCGAGTGAATGAGAATGAGTGTTTAAAAGGATGAGTGAAAAAGAGAATAAGTGACTAAGAGAATGACGGAATAGATGTTTCAATGAACCACAGAGGTAAATGAGAATGAGGGAATAAAAAGTTATGTTATTGATTGGACAAATGAATAATCATGGTGGAGCAGAAAAGTTGAAAATAAATCAGAAAATTTGAGAAACTGAAAGAAAAAAAATGAAAGGGAATCATAAGTCTGTCGTCTAATAATAAAGCGAAAAAAAAAAATCTAAAACGCAAAACAAAAAACAACCCCCCAAAACAAAGAACAAACAAACAACAAAACGAAACAAAACAAACAACCCACTCAAACAACAACAAAACAACCCTCTAAAAACATCAACAAGAAAAGATTTTTTTTACAAAGCACGAATTTATTTTTGAACATAATCTCTTAACTTTCGTGTATACTTACCCAATTACAACTAACCATAGATTACACAGATGAAACTTTTAACATTTGCCTTATAAGTACATCTAGCCACAGACTTAGCGATCTACTTTTATACGAGTGTAAGAGGGTATATATATATATATATATATATATATATATATATATATATATATATATATATATATATATATATATGTAGAAAAATGGATAACAAGGTAATCCAAGTGGAAGGAGAGATTTATTGAGAAGTCGACACTATAGCGTTTCGGTTCTACTGAACCATCACCAGGACCATGAGGGAGTGATATTAGCGATGTTAAGTCAACGATGGATATTTAAAAATACAAAATATTTTGCATCCATCGTTGACTTAACATCGCTAATATCACCCCCTCATGGTCCTGATGATGGTTCAGTAGAACCGAAACGCTATAGTGTTGACTTCTCAATAAATCTCTCCTTCCACTTGGATTACCTTGTTATCAATTTTTCTACATATTGTCGGATTACAATCCTTTATTTACTTTCACACACACACACACACACACACACGCGCGCGCGCGCACACACACACACACACACACACACACACGCACAAATCAGTTGATTTCTATACAAAACAAAATTGTTAGTTTTTGGACAAAAAAAGGCTCCTAGAAGCCTTAAAATTTGAATTTGTATTTTTGAATTTCTTGACCAGTCAGCACCCCCATTTTTTCCTTCTGAAAGTGATATTTTTTGAGATTTCGTTGACGATAATATTTGATTTACCTCGTAAAATTTGAAGGATGAAACACCAAAATTATTTAAGAAATCTTTTCCCTTCTTGATCATTGAAATACACTTTAACCAATTAGGTAAATGAATACGCTTTTGATCTAATTTGAAGCCTATCAAAATCTTATACATGGAGAGATAGAATAGACAATCTTTAGAATTTACAAGAAACTTCTCTATTATAGTAAATTTCATCACTATTTCTATTGAATGAATTTCAATTACTTTCCAACTTAAGAATGTATTTAATTTCAAGATCGTTTTATAATTTCTACATGCGAAAACATATCTTTTTTGTTTGCCTTCGATTAGCCACTTGCACTGATATAACATATACACGCAAAGATCTTTTATACACAAAAAATATATTTTCTAGTAATGAAACAACGCAAACTGTTATTAACTATTTTCTTGTAAATACCATATTGGGGTATATTAACGCTTTAACTAATATTACCTTTTCTTACTAGAAGAGCGTCTGTGACTTTTTTCAACAAACTTTTCACTCAAGTTAAAGAAAGAAATTTTTTAAAATTTGTCGAATTGTTTTATTTTATCATTTACACACGTTTCACACACACACATACACACACACTCACACACACTCATTTTTCATACATAACGTTCGAGAAATAAATCTTAGAAACGTTTTAAGAATGCCGTAAAATCATCCTTGGGGTGTTTAGAGTAAAACTAAGAGACTGGGAGCAAATGACTAAAAATCGATCCGTTTAGAAAAATGTGATCAACAATAGTTGTAAAGTATTTGAAACATGGACTATCGACCACTTAATCTTGAAACGAGCACTTCGGAAACAGGGCTTGATCTCGACCCCGCATATTTATAAAATCTACAATAAGGTTTATTTGTTCTCAATCATGCCTGCTAATCATATGAGATCTTATGACAGAAAGCAAACGCAGGCTAATTTTACACAGGTTTTTCTGCTGCAACTTTGAGGTAATTTTTGTCAATTCTGCGACAAATTATGTGGGTCAACATCTGGTGGTAGAAGCCATATGAGAGTGTACGGGATTAATGTCAACATCATAGACAATTCTTTTGCTTGTCGCATATGCGGCACGGCTTGGAATGGTGAATTTGGTTTGGTTTGATTTCCTTGTTTAATGGCATATCAATCTCCACGAGTTATTTAATTCTAAATCCGCCCTTGTACAAAAACAGTAGTTACACTATTCAATCCATAGCTGGGAAGATTAGGGAGTTCATACCTTTCTCAATGGTATTAACCCGAAAATGAACGTAATAGTGCGGTTGGAGTTCGAACTCGCTTACTACTGTGTCACAGTACAGCACGTTAGCCACTTGGAGTACAAGTCCGGTGAATTTGGTCTGATGAGTCACATACATACTTATGGTTTCATGTTTTCGACAATAAGGGTTTCAAGTATTCTATACTAAGGGTTGTATTTGCACACAGTTAAATGGTTTAAATCAATGAAAGGTGTAACATGCATGAAGGAGTACCCCACATTCCCTAAAGCTTCAGGACTGAAGCCTCACCATCAGATGCAGTTTAGTGTTATATCCATAGCACTCATTTGGGGTGGGTGGGGGCTTATCTTTCTGTAGAGATGCAGTCGGTGTATTCTACATCCCCCAGCTGTTTGGGCTGGGTTTTTTTCATGAGTTCTGATTTCTTTTCTTATGTTACGTGATATGTCTGCATATTTTCTAGAGGCAAAAGTCTTTGGTTTTTAAAATAACATAGTCCACGTTTTTTGGGGGGGTTATCACTGGTGGTGATCATAGAAGTGATTTTTCTCCCACGTTTCCAAATGGTATCTCCGTATATAAGTGGTAATTTACTAAGCTTTTTGCTTAGATGTGGCACAAGGCCACATGAAAGGGGCACCCAATGAGATGTCCGTATATAAGTGTGTCCGTTTATAAGTTTAATTCCAGTTTTTCAATGTTATGATTATTCTTTTCCAATTCTGCAGGATGCATTACTGCATCATTTTTTCTTTATTTTGATAGAAGCTTATTTCATTCTCTTCCCATCATATAAAAATTTGCATTAGTTTTTCTTATTTCTTAAGCTGTTCGGAAAATACTGTCCGATTTTTGTAGTAACTGTTTAAATTCTATTCTAACATAATTTGATTGCAGTTGAGTAAAAATTCACATAGCCCAGTCGGCTGAGGCTGTAGAATACACCGACTGCTTCTCTGCAAAGGGGTAAAACCCTCTCCAAACTCTTGGATATGACACTAAACAATCTGATGGTGAGGCTCCTGTAATGCTGGAGCTTTGGGAAATGCGGAGTACCTCTTCATTGCCATCACCCTCAGGTCTACTCTGGCCTGATAGGGTTCTGCCTATGGGTCAAATAAAATTTGACATTGAAACTTAGCGCAAACAAATGACTTATATGAAACTATATAGTTAGAAATAGAACTGTTTTATCATTTAACAGTGTGTAAACAAATGACTGATCTCTACTTGAATTGTTAGTAAGACATTGCAATACTTAAAACCATTTAACAGCGTGCAAATAAATGAATAGTGTACCCTTTATTGCCATTGCTCCCAGGTCCACTCTGGCTTGGGGTGGTAACACCTGATAGGTCCAATCCTGTCGGCTGGGGCTGTAGAATACACCCTCTCCAAACTCTTGGATATGACACTAAACAATCTGATGGTGAGGCTCCTGTAATGCTGGAGCTTTGGGAAATGCGGAGTACCTCTTCATTGCCATCACCCTCAGGTCTACTCTGGCCTGATAGGGTTCTGCCTATGGATATGACACTAAACAATTTCCGCAGAGGGTTAAGTCCCCTTCAACGAGTGTCTTAGATATGACAGAAAACAATCTTATGGTGAGTCTCTAATAACTGAAACTTTGGAGAATGTGGAGTTCCTCTTCATTGCCATTGCTCCCAGGTTCACTCTAGCGCAGATTTGTAGCGCCTGATAGAGTCATATCTGCTTGACATTTAAACTGTGCGCAAACGAATGACTTATGCTGAATTGAATTGTTAGAAATGGAACTATTTGATGATTTAACGGTGTGTAAAAAATGACTGATGTTTAATTGAATTGTTAGTGATACATAGCAATACTAGGAACCATTAAACTGTGTGCAGACGAATGAGTAGTGTTGAATAGAATAATTAGTGTTAAATAGCAATACTTGTAACCACTTCAATGTATGCTAACAAATAATTAATTTTGAATAGAATGATAAGTGTTGGCAATAACTGAAACCATTTAACTGTGTAGAAACAACGGCAATATTTGTATTTATAAATCATATATATTTGATATATATGTATAAACAGGATTTCGCATTAAATAATCTACAATGGTTGATATGCCATAAAACCAAACCAAACCAAACCAAACCAAAAATTCACATTCCTAATAATTAAAGTGTCCACTTAGTTAATTTTCTATCACTTCTTTCAGAATTTGATTTTCAAAGTTATAGTCCGAGACTCTTTACCAGCTTCTCCCTGACTGTTCACCCCCAATTTTGAAATGGATCTCCCTGACAGATCTTCCGACTAACGATAGGCTTTGACTTTTCTTTGGCTTAGCCTTCATTCTCGCCCATGTGAAAAGGTCATAATACCTTTGTAGTAAACCATCGGCAGCGATTTGGGATTGGACGAGAATGGTGATGTCTTCCATAAAAGCTCTGGAAGGAGGAAGAGTCAGATGTTCATTTTTCATTACTCCTTTCAACATATTTGTTGCACCTTGTAAAATGAGTTCCATGGTCAGAACAAAAAGAAGTGGGGAAATCATACAGCCCATCATGATGCTGATCTCAAGTGCCTGTCACTTGGTGGTATAGTTTTTAACGGTAAATTTCATTAAAGTTGAATTGAAGTATTGCATTATGATTTCCCTAATCATGAGCATAAAAAAGAAGTGATGCGTTTACTTTTAAGCTTGGTCATAATTTTGTTTTATGACAATGCTCGACCACATGTTGCCTGGATGACATTGCAGAAGCTCACTGAATTGGGATTTGAGACTTTGTCACGTAGACCAAATTGCCCGGAATTCTCACTCATCGACTATCATTTTTTTGTTGCAAATGGACACTTTTTACGTGAAAAAAACAAACAAACACATTCCGTTTAAAAAGAGAGGTAGAAATTGCATTTAAAGATTTTTTGGCATCAAAATCATTAGAGTTTTATTGTATAGGCATAAATAATCTTGTTAATCGATGGCAGAAATGCATAGATGTTCAGGGATCATATTTTGACTGATTAAAACGCTATTTAAATTCATTAATTCATGAATAAAATCGGACAGTATTTTCTGAACAACCTAACATTAGGAATTTTTATCGTTTTCTTTTTCTTTTCAAATGTGAAGATATTAGATATGTTATTTGCTATAAAAGAAAATGCGAGAAAATAGGGTATAAACTATTTCATATCGAACAGAAGATACGACTTTCTTTCTTTCTTTCTTTCTTTCTTTCTTTTATTGACTATATCTTTCATTCCTTTCTTTAGAATTAATTCTTATTCTTTGAACTCAAACATACGCATTCTCTCTCTCTCCCCCCTCTCTCTCTCGCTCTCTCTCGCTCTCTCTCTGTCAATGGAAGAAAATATTCCCCCTTCCAATTATTCTTTTTAAGATTATAGATGTTTATGAAAATCGATTAAATATGTAACTGTTTATTTTTTGGCAATGAGTATTGTAACTACGAACAGGCAATTTCTTTTGATTCAGAAAAGTACTTTTTCTATACATCGTTATAATTTTGCTATTTAAATGCAAAATAAATTGGTCTACTCAGTATCAGGGCTGGATTAATCATTGAGCTAACCAAAAACTTTGTTTAGGGCATCAAAAGATGTGGGGGCACCAATGATATTTTTTATCGTCGGATTTACCACAAAGCATATAATGCATATATTGCTCGCAAAATTCTTGTGTAATATTGCGAGCAATATTGAACAAGTCCTGGCGGCAACACCCCACAAAGCACCAACTATACGGCCACCTGCCTCCCATCACGAAAACTATCCAAGTTAGACGAACCAGACATGCAGGACACTGCTGGAGAAGCAGGGACGATCTCATAAGTGATGTCCTCCTATGGACCCCCGCATATGGCCGAGCAAAAGCAGGACGACCTGCTCGAACATACATACAGCAGCTCTGTGAGGATACGGGATGTTGTCTTGAAGACTAGCCAGAGGCGATAAACGATAGAGAGAAGTGGCGAGAGAGGGTCAGGCATATCCGTGCTAGCGGCACGACATGATGATGATGATGATATAATGAGGCTAAACCAGGGTCCACATCTCAGAGTGATCTTCCGGACCATTGGCGAACACACTATTCATTTGGCCAATGGACCGGTCAATATATATATATATATATATATATGTGTGTGTGTGTGTAGAAAAGATAAACAAAAGAAATATATTAGGAGTGGATGAATTTATGATTTATTAATAATTTACGCCAACACGTTTTTTGACTTTAAATTTGCTTACATACAGAAAGCATGTTATTGAAAATTATTTTAAGTACAAAAATATATGAATGAAATAAAATAATAATAATACAAAAATATTAAGGACGTAAGCCGAAAGTCTTCTTTAGGGCGAATGTTTTTGATTTTAAGAAAAAACGGGTAACACAGGGAAAATATATTCGAAATTGATTGCGTCATGAAATGGAATCTTTTTTGAAAAAAGTGACATCGTTTCACGCATTGAGAAAATTTTTAACAGATTACAATTTCAAAATTTCCCCCGGAAAAATCTGCGGCTTGTTAGCGAGTCGCATAAATTCTCCCTTTATTTTTGCCTTTAGTATCTTCCACATCATAGGTAGGCACGTTATCGGTCTATAATTTTTTGAGGCAGTTCCTTTAAGAGGGTCTTTCGGGATGAATGGCGTCTTTCCTTTGGTCATCTATTCGGGGACGTCCGATTCTTGTAGGCATCTATTCATATCGATTATCATTATTATTATTTTTTACTCCTTGAGACTTTTTCACATCAGTTTTAGTTGATGGTTTTTCACAGGAGTTTGAGTGACAGCAAGTTCCCTAAAGTCTCCTGGACTCTTCACAGTATTCTGGCCGTTCTCAATAATGCTATAGTTTGGATGGTCTCCTCTCGTCCTCCAACCTCCAAATCCTCCAGTCCCTTGAATAATCCTTTAGTTTCTGTACCAAAAGCACCAATCACTATTGGTATAATTGTCACATTCATGTTCCATAGATTTTTCAATTCCCTGGCAAGGTTGAGGTACTTATCTTTCTTTTCACTTTCTTTCAGTTTTGTTCTGTGCTCAGCCGGGACAGTAAAGTCCACAATTTTGCAAGTTCTTTTTTTGTTGTTGATTACAATAAGGTCTGGTCTTCTGGCTGAGATTAGGTGATCCATTTGTATGTCAAAGTTCCATAGGAGTTTATGTATGTCATTCTCTAGGACAGATGCTGAGTTGTGCATATACCATTTGTTTGTATGGTCAGATTTAAATTTCATGCACATCTCCTTGCCCACCCAGTCGTGTCTAGTCTTATACTCCTTCTGTGCTAAATTTCGGCATTTGCTTATTATGTGATTGATGGTTTCGTTTCGATTACCACAAAACCTACATCTGCTATTTTGTTGCCTCCTCTATTCTCGCTTTGATATGATTAGTTCTTATGGCGTTGTTTTGTGCTGCTTTTAAGAAAGATTCAGTTTCTCTCTTAAGGTTTCCTTTTCTTAGCCACGTGTAGGTTTTCTCGCGTGAGATATTCTTTATTAGTCGTTTAAAACGCCCATAGAGTTGTTTTCATTCCCATTTTTGTTTCCTAGTTATTGTCATTTTGTTGGCCATCGTGTTGTCAGTATCGTTTCTGGTGACTGTAATCAGTCCTCCCTTTTTGCTTTCTATGTTGTCCTTGAGTCGTTGTATCGATGCATTAACGCTGTCTTCAATGCTGGCAAGTCCTCTTCCTTCCTCCTTTCTTGATACATATAGTCTGTCAACGTCGTCTCTAGGATGTAAGGCCTTATGCATGGTCATTAGTTTTCTTGTTCGTGGGTCCATTTGCTTAAGTTCTTCTCTAGTCCACTTTAAAAATGGTCCCGAATATCTAACGAGTGGTACCACCCAGGTATTTATTCCTTTGATAAGGTTTCTGCTACATAGTTTTTTTCTCGAGTAGCTTTCTAGTTTTCCTGAGATATTATTTCTTAATTTTTTCTTTCATCTCCACTTGTTTGATGGTGTCAGCCTCCAAGATGCCCAAGTATTTGCATGTTTCCTTTTCTCCGAGCGTTCTAATCTTGTTTTGATTTGGCAGTTCCATTCCATCTGGCTGGTGTCGTTTGCCGCTTTTCATTACGAGCAAGGTACATTTTTCTATGCCAAATTCCATTCCTATGTCCTGACTGTAAATTTCAACTGCATGTATTAGAATTTCCAGTTCTTTTTCATTTTTTGAAAATAGTTTGATGCCGTTCATGTACATTAGGTGATTGATCTTTTCTTTTGATCTACTTAGTTTGTATCCGGCTGTGCATTTTCTGAGTAAGTGTTTAAGTGGCATCATGGCAATTATGAATAGTAACGGTGATAGTGCATCACCTTGAAATATACCTCTTTGGACTTTTGTTTCAGCCAAGCTTCTCTCTCCTGCTCTCAATTACATTTTCCTGGTTTTGATGGTTTTCCCGATAAAATTTATGACTTCATCTGATATTTTGTACATTTTGAGGTTGTTTATTATCCAGGCTTGCGGAAATATATCATATGCCTTTTTTGTCGTCAATCCTGGCCATAGCTAAATTTTTCAATCTGGTCTTACTCTCGTTTAGGATGTGATGATCTTTGTAAAGTAATTCTCCCGTGTTTCTGGATCCTTTGCAGCAGACTTTCTGTTCCTCAGGGAACAATTCGCGGCTTGTTAGCAAGTATTATTATTATTATAATTATACTTAAAATAATTTTCATTTGAATGTTTTCTGAATGTGAGCAAATTTAAAGTCGAAACACGTTTTGGCGTAAATAAATAATAAATAAATCTTCATCGACACCAAATATATATCTTTTTTCCGTTTGTTTTTTTCTACATATCTGCCTGATTCATTTCATTTCATTTCTCTCTCTCTCTCTCTCTCTCTCTCTCTCACACACACACACACACACACACACACACACACACACACATATATATACATAAATATATATATTGTTATGTAGAAGAATGTGTCAATAGCAACCCATGTGTTTTGAACATGGATCTCTTGTCAACAAACACAAGTGTTGTGCTACTGGAGTTCACGTGACTAGAAATAGTGGATATATAAATGGGTCAGTCAGAAAGAAGTCTGACGAGAGAAGAGTAGAAGATTGAAAAATAGATGTGAAATGTAACATTGTGAGTTAGTATTGTTTAACATTCCAGACTCACAGTATTCGGCTTTGTACGAGAGTGAAGAGATTTTCAGTACCGGCCAAAATTACCCACCTCACAGAACATTACGAAAGTGGCGACCAGGAATAGTTTCGAACATTTTATATATATATATATATATATATATATATATATATATATATATATATATAGATATAAAGTAAATAAGGACTGTAAATATCAAAAGAATGAGTGCTTAATGCATGGCTATTTAATACAAAATATAACTACCGAGCAAAATATATATTTTGGTTCAGAAAACAATATTTTTAGAAATACTATTTCTAAATTTCTTGTTTTTTAAACAAAAAAGCATATCTTCCATGAATTTTATACACACACACACACACACACATATATATATATAGGAAAAAATAGAAGTAAATCCGAATGTATGAAAATTTACAAGTATGAAAAGCACACAGTCTTCTGGGGATGATTTTATGCATAGTTGAATTATTAGCCAACATTAAATGTTTCGTTTTTTTTAACATTAACATTTTAACATTAAAATAGATTTTCGAACACTAATTCCATCACACAGTTTTGAAACAGAACCCCAACAAAGGAAATAGAATGCTTAAAACTTTATCATTATTTGATTTCGTTTAACAAATACAGAAAATTAATTTAAATAAAATTCAGAAAATACTGTATGACATATTCGAAAGCCCTGGCGAAGTTTTAATATTTAAGAAAAAAACCCTGAAACGTTTAATGTTGGAAAATAATTCAACTATGAATAAGATCATCTTCTGAAGACCTTGTTTTTTCAAATTAATAAATTTTCACACACACACACACACACACACACACACACACACACACACACACACACACACACATATATATATATATATATAATTATTTTCGTAATGAAGTAATGATAATCATAATAAAGGATAATGATATACATTAAGTTTGCGAATAAAACAAGATTAAAATCTACTAACTGCCCCACCGGCCACACAATCCAAGGAGGCTCATGTGGGCATTCTTTTAAAAAAATCTGCCGACTTTACTTGTGTGGGTCGTGTGGTGGCGCACTATAATCTTCAAGGGTTTTTAGGCCTCTTCAGGACTTCAGCCGGTCCTGTTAAAAATAGAGGCCAGTTCTAATTGACTAAGTTCTAAAATTGAGTCCATAAAAATGATTAGTGATGTTTTGTACTTAGATAAAGTATATATCTTATTTTTAGTAATTTTTTTCGCCAATTCTTTCCTGATTAAAATGTTGATTTTTGATCATTCGCTATTTCCTAAAAAGGCAAAAATATCCGACATTTTTTTCTCTCATATTTCATAAAAATCGATTTTATTGTCTCGTCTAGTCATGTGTATTGAAGTCATTTATTTGAAGGTAGTTAATGTCGTTTCAAGTTTCCAATATATTTTCCCGGTGCCACGAAAGAACAACACTTAGATTTTAATAAAAGCCTTTCTTAATTAAAGTGTTTCTTCCAAAAAGTTAGTTAATTAAAAAAGAAAACATTTTTGATAATCGAGTGGACTATTTACCTTAATCATTTATATATAACACGCACTCATATTTAACATGCACTCATTCACCCTAACTTTGGACTACGACACTGAAAAAAATTCCTTGTGTATAAGACGCACTGGCTTTTTAGAATTTGTTACAGTTAAATTTAACCGAAATTTAGTATTTGTTTTTTTTTTTTAATTGTTTGTACTGATTAAAAATAAGATTTTATATGGTTTACATTGTGTCTTAAAATACTAAATTTACGCAAATATCTTTCATGTAACATACCCATGATACGGATATGTGAAACATACATAGAATGTTCATAACATATATACATAGGAACATAGGAATCCCGAAACACGAAAAACACTCACGACTTCTTAGTTCAGGTACGAAACTTTTTATTGCCTTTGAGTTTAAAGGTTCTTCGACATAAGGAGAGAGATACACATTCTTTCTATTCTGGCTTTTCCATCAGCCCCAAAACACGTGCGACACCCGCCACAAGGCCACACAAAATGCAACAAGTTTGCGGCAAAAATAAACTCACGTTAAAAAAGAGAACTATTAACGAACACTCGTTCCAGTAAATCTGTGACGGCTTAAAACGCATTAGTTTGGACTATATATATAATTTACTTTCAGTATGCGACCGGAAAAAGTTAATTATTCTTGTGGGAGCCTTACCCATCTCACCATAATGGACTCTTTTCATCGTTATAAGTACCGAGAGATTTCACTACCAGAGGTAGATCAATATCGGTGTTATCCGAACAGTACAAGACTTCTTATCTTTTCTATGTAACTCTATCTTTCTTGTGTAATATAATCTGTTATCTAATATCCGTGTTTGTGTTTTCATTAGTGACCCTTTCCGGGGCCACAACAATTATATAGTTCTAGTGTATAATACGAACCCCTAACTTTTGCGCCGAAAAATCTGGAAGATAATGCGTCTTATACATATATAATTAGTTTATATACATATATTTATGTAAAAAAATTATTTTTTGTTGGTCTAAAAAGAGAAAACGTAACCATGTCGAAATGAATAGGTCCACAAAGAAATTTATATCCCTTTAAAAATTATTTGGTTCTTACGCAGCTTTTCCAACCAATAGCTTTCTTCAGCGAACTTTTGATGTTTTTTTTTCGGTAAAACAACAAAAAAGCTTTATAGTATATCAAAATATCAAATACTAACTGGGTTAATAAAAAATACATCCACAAGGGAGGGTACAAACACACTATTAGAAAGAGAAAGAGAAAGAGAAGAAAAAAAGAATAGAAAGAAAGAGCCAACCCTGACGAGGAATCTATAATAAAATCAAAAGAAACGACCACTCCTCTAGAACAGTGACCTCTATATAAACCGAACACCACATCGGAAAAAAAATCAAAGTTCTCTGAAGAAAGCCATATACTGGAAACACTGCGCAAGAACTAAAAAAAATTAAAAGGGTATAAATCATTTTGTGTGCCTATTATATTTGATATATATATAGTCATCCACAGACAGACAGTTTCGTTGTATTACAACTCTTCAGTGTGGCTAGACATGTAGGACGCTTGAAGCTGGGATCGAAACCCGCCCAACTTTACGTTAGACTTAGTATCAGACCGCTCGGCCAACAAGTGTATCACGTCAGCTAGGGAATTATAAAGTATTAAGTAGCAGCATTTGTTTACATTTTATACCTTACCGGATACCAGAGTGCTCAATTCGCTCGAAGAGCTTTGCATTATGCCAGCAACAGCCGTAAATTCCTTCGCCAGAGTGCTCAACCCCCATGGAGGAGCGTGTATATATATAGTATTGTTGGAACAACCTACTTATCTTTACAACTGGATTTAGCATGTGTCATGCTAAATCCAGTTGTGGGTGAAGGGATAGACAGACTTATCTGTTTATTGATATTCTTTTGTTCATTAATCCAACTCCTTCGTGCAGTCTCTTTGGTGTAGTGGCTAACGGGCTATAGAGCAACATTATAGTAAGGAAGCTCGAACCTTAGCCGCATCTTTTTATGGATAGTTTTCATTGTTGGGGTGGGGCAATGAGCAATAGTTTATAAAAATACATGTTGTTTGCTTAATAATTTTTGAATATGCACAGTGTACGAAAATGTTTTAGTAACCTTTTTTAATGCTTCTTTGAGAGTCAGTCTTGAAATTCTTTTGATGATAAAACTTTGTTACCATCGTGAAATTTTGGGAATGATATTTTTTAGTTGGACGTTGGAGAATCTAACGTCTGTCTTCGACTTCTGGACTGCTACTAATTATTGGAGAAAAAGCTGGAGCTCAGTTCCACAAGCTCTTGGCGGAAATATTGGAAATTTATTTCTGGAAACCATGACATACAGTTTTGATATTTTAAAATTTGGTTACACACATGGGTTAGGAACCGTCACAGATAGCTTTACTAAGCAAAGTACAACTTAATTCTCCAACTATACATAGACTATCTGGCAAACCATGTAACGAAATTAATTCTGTTCACTCCAGCTCTCTCTTGTGACAACTTTGTCACGACACCTGTCCCAGCCAAAAGCTCCCCATCATACACCTCCGTTTTCACTGAAATATTTCAATAGTGATGGAACTGTAACAAATAATTGTTTTATTTTTAATTCCAGAAGGAAGTTACCAAGTAACAGAAACTCACCAGAAAGTGAGCGGGTAGAAAATGCTCCTTTAGCCATTCTTATTTCCACCGTGCAGTTTAACTCCATGCTTGTTTTTGGGGTCATCTGGAGAGAATGTGCACCATTTCGGGGCCCTTCCTCTCAACGGTTTTATTTGTTAATCGCATCCCCCTTACTGACATGAGGCCCCATTATAGCATCGTATCAAATTAACATCTAACGACGAAATGTAAATTAAACTCTATTTAAAAAGCAAATAGGATACATGTGTCAGTGACCAGATATCATATTGATACAGTTAAAAAGAGCGGAATGCTGTGATAGTTTATGAATAATTATTAATAAGAGTTAAATTTTTTTTATTGTTTTAAGTTTGGTTTGGTTACTTTGTTTAATGGCATTTCAACCTTAGTGGGTTATTTAAAACCATCCTTGTAGAAGACCACTTGTAGTATACTATTTTACCGATAGATTGGCGATAAGAGGGTTCATGCCTTTCCCAAGTGTATTAATCCTAAAGTGAGCTTTATAGCAAGATTGGATTTCGAACTCATTTATTACGACGTCACAGCTCAACACGTTAACCACTACGCCACGGGATATTCTCTTTTATTTCATTTTCTTGCTATCATATTCAACTGCATCAGTTTCTTTTGATTTTGTTGTATCGTGGTAAGGAACCGATACTCAGTGAAACAGAGTTAATTATTAATTAACTCAAGTGGTACAGTTCGACTCGTATTATAAGTCTCTCGCTGTGGGTGTTACGACCGAAGTTGGTCTTCTACTGACCGACGCCCTTCAGGGCCCTTCTGTCTCTGCTTCTTGTCTTGCAAGTACCGGAAGTAACGTAGTACGAGCCACTATACAACAGATTTATTTGGAATTTTTATTGTTTTTCTTTTTCTTCCTTTTTTATTTTAAATGTAAAGATATTAGATATATCATTTTCTATCAAAGAAAATGATAAATTCGAAAATGCTAAAAAATAGTGTATGAACTATTTCCCTACATATCAATCTCGTACGGTTCATGACACTTTCGTCAAGCTCCCTTCGCTTTTGTAAGCATTCACAATCACATCTTTAAGATTCGCAGTCACGTCTTTCACGTGAAGTATAAAAATGAACTTGTGGAGATTAATGAAATTAAAAATAAAACAAAATAGAATAAATTCAAAAGTGTTGCAGTTCCCCGAAGCCCTTGACAGGAAATAGGAGTCGCACTACCTGAAAGACATACTTACCGGTGCTAAAGACAAACTCTGTCTCATTTAAGTGGTACTCGTAAAACTATAACGACGCTTTTCTACTTGGTTGCAAACAGCAAACACATGTAATGATAGGGTCTTACGGCTTGACACTTAACCATGTGTACTGCTAGCAAGCTGACACTGTCGAAACAAATATAACTAAAAACACCAACTGGACATAACCATAGACTTTGGACTCATCACCTATCGAATATGACTAATATATTCTAATACCTTGTTTTGTCGATGCGACTGTTTTCTAATAGTACAAGAAATCATTTTTTCGCTACAGAATAGCCGTATTAAACCCAAAATAAAGTTTGAAATGAAAGGTATCTTTGTCTCCTTTCATTCTTCCATCAGTAATTCTTTTTCAGTCTTCAACAGATAAAGAAGATCACAACAAATTAAATGGGGTAAGAAGAAAAAACAATGGAGTTAGATACTATAACTGCCGAAAACCATCAATGTCAACAACCCACAACCTACAAAGCTATACAAAAAACCAATAACCTAAACAACAAATCATCTTTTCCCATAAACTCTCCTGCAGAAAACAAAACACAAAACAAACTCTAAGGCTAAAAACATTTATTTCTTCAGGAGAAAACCTGTTATTAACAGGTATCGCACGTGCTTTCACACGTTGTATGATGAAAATTTGAACACTAAGACTCTCTGGAAAGCAAGATGACTCTTCCGAAAGACAAAGTGACTCTCCAGAAAGTTGGAGTGACATTCTGGAAAGATAGGAACGTAAAAAAATATGAACAGTACAACAGAAAAAAAAATACCCTCTGAGTGTCTGTAGCGGGGAGGGAGAATATATCACCCATCAAACTACTAAAACGGAAATGACTTGGATATGTATCCGGCTACAACGTGTGATTGCAGCCAATTTAACAGCTTTCGAGGGTTACAAATCCACAAGGCATGCTGGTGCAAACGACGTAATTCTTCTACCGGAGAATGTAAATCGAATGATGGGCTTATGAATCAGGAATACCCCCACAGTGTTTAGAAGTCCATTGCTGAGCGACAGCGTTCTGGATACATTCCTAGTAAGCCAAGAATTCAGTGGCCCATGGGTAATCAGATAGCTAGATGGACAAACTTAGACCAGGAGCTTTTTTTTTTACTCACCACTCATCTTAAGGGTCCCATTGATCAACATCTTGATGCAGAATTATATATGACGTTTGTCTGGAGAGGTTTGGTGCAGTAACGCATTAAAAAGATAAAACCGAAGAAAAACGACCGAATAGACGACAGATAGAGAAGAGAAAGTTAAGATAGGAACATAGTATGCTGAAGCGCCGTTTGACTACGGTGCAATATGCATAAAGTTGGATTTGGTCGAGAGCGAAAAGTCTTCAACTTGAATGAAATGCATACGGAACCACCATTTCCGTGTGATACGTAGCATCAAGAAACGGTTATTGTAAGCGCATGATGACATCAACGGCTAAAAGTAAACGCGTTTTTAAAAATCACAAACTGC
The DNA here is from genome assembly GCA_963585895.1 of Sepioteuthis lessoniana. Classification (NCBI taxonomy): domain Eukaryota; kingdom Metazoa; phylum Mollusca; class Cephalopoda; order Myopsida; family Loliginidae; genus Sepioteuthis; species Sepioteuthis lessoniana. The sequence goes on along the minus strand of OY757932.1, from coordinate 28,940,929 downwards.
ACTAAAAATGAAGATAAACGTATAATGTAATCTCTGCTTTTAGTTGATCTGGTGTATATATATACATATATAATTCTTTTAAATACTCTGTCAGGTGCCAAAAGCTGCTTGGTAGCACCAGGAGTGGCAGTACCGCCTTGAGCTATCGAAACTGTGTTATCACCTCTGGTTGGCAGCTGATGAGGGCTAGGTATCGCACGCGCTTTCACACGTTGAATGATGAAAAAAATTGGTATGACGTTGTTTTAATTCTCCAAGAAATTTAAATCCTTTTGCTCTAGTCTGGTTAAAAGAAAACAAATGGACTCATGTTGAGTTGGTTTCTGTCATTTTCAGTTTTGTTTTATTCGAGGCACATGTTCTTTTTACATGCAGGGTCTGTAAGGGTCGGGTAAACACGATCGTCCAGAAAAAGCATGAATAATTTTTGTCTTGGGTCTTTTGCAAGAACGGGTAAGTGTTGGGCAGGGCCGGCCTGAGGAGGTTGCGGGGCCCAATTAGTAACATACATATGGCGATTTATGGTCGTATGTACTCGATGAGCCCAGTGTAGATTACATTCTTGCTTTGAGATCCCTTAGGGGTAGGGTCCAATTGGAAGCAATAAGTCCAATTGGCTTAAAAACCGGTTCTGCTGGTGGGACAGTTTCGGAGGTCAGGATTGCTTCTCGTGTTTTGGTTTTAAATATGTTTATAAAAATTTCAATAATTTATTCTCTTATTCTATTATTCTATCAATTCTGATTATCTCATTCTATGATATTCCTTTTTTTAACACCTTTCCCATCACATTGTAAAAAATATTTTTATCTGACACTTTTTCCTTCTTTTTATTTGAAAATTATATAAATTTGTATCAGTGTTGGATTGCCTTTCGTTTTATATATGGTAATATTTTTCAACCCTCACGAAACGAAAAAGGAAAAGATTTACTTTTCTGATTGGTCTAATGTTGACCAATCAAATCGATTACCGCTAAAACTTCAAAAAGTAAGAACCGCTGAAAGAATGATTATATTTGCTAGGATTTGCGCCTTTAACCCTCAGTGTAATGCGAGTATTAGTTGCACTCACATGTTGTTTTGAGGAATCATTTTTTCTCTTTTTAGAGACCATATTTGGACGGAATGTAATAATACTATAATTATAAGTAAAGTTGGCGACTGTAGTCGAGGGCGACCCGAAAGCTCCCTTTTCAATAGCTACTACACCGAGGTGTAGGGGATGGCGCTACTTCTTTCCCTGGATTGTTCTGCTTTACCCATGATACGTACCTAATAATGCTGAGTATTAAGCAAAGAGGTATCAAGTACAATTTTTAAAACGTCTTTGGTATAAATCGACCTGGGATTGAACTGCAGTGTCCAGGATATTGTCTTCGTTGAAAGGTTTTAATTCAGAACCTGAATTTTCCCTTCGAGGTAAAAGTGATTCTTTGAAAGAGAAGTTCGTTTCAGTTATGTATTCTGTAATTTCAGTATTGTTTATTGAAAAGTTAATCGGCCGGCTCATTGGCCTTGTGGGTAGAGTGTCCGGGAATAGTCGGGGAGACCAGGGTTCAATCCCAGGTTGGTTCATACCAAAGACCTTAAAAATGGTACTTGATACCTCTTTGCTTAGCATTATAAGGTACGTATTAAGGGTAAAGTGGAGCAATCCAGGAAAGAAGTTGCGCCCTACCCTACATCTCAGTGTAGTAGCTATTGAAAAGGGAGCCTTCGGATCACTCTCGCCAACTTTACTACTTAGTTATTGAAAAGTTAGTTTTAATTTATAAACTGTTAATTCTGAATTTGTAATGTCGATGTTGCTATTGACAAAGGAGTATTAGAATAAGTAAAATTCTGAAACTTTGTAATGGATACTCGTTGGATATCTTTGATCGAAGGAAAAGGTTAAAAAACGCTTTTAGGTAAATTTCCGATTCAATTTTTTTACAACCAGTTCCTGAATGCAGAAGTCCGTATGAAAAGTGATGAAACAAAGAATGAAAGAACTTCTAAAATAAATTTAAACTGTTTGTCTCTCCTTAAAAAAACCAAAAAACCAAAAAAAAAAAAAAAAAAAAAAAACCCAAAAAAGAAGTTTTGTTTGTATCATAATTACGTGAGTAATTCTATTTCGTTTTATTTTTGTAAACAGTTTTAGCATTACATAACCCACAAAAGTTGATAAACCATTAAAAAAAGACATCACTGTAAGCAAGTTCGAACTCCAGTCGCACTATTACATTCACTTTCGAACTAATACCCTCGTGAAAAGTATTGACCCTCTTATCGCCCCAGAAATAGGTTAAACTCCCCTCTTAACCCTCTTATTAACCCTCTTATCATCACAGCTATAGTATCACTACTGTTTTTTGGGCACCTCGGATGGTGTAATGGTTAGCACGCTTGACTAGCAAACCTGCAAGAGTGAGTTCGAGTCTCATTGGGTGCCCCATTCATTCGGCCTTGTGCCGCATCGAAGCAAAGAGCTTCGTAAATTACATCACTACTGTTTTTTTTTTCAAGAATGGCTTTGGCATTAGATAATCCAAGAAAGTTAATACACCATGAAAGATAGAAACCATACCAAACGTAACCAAACCAAAAATTAGGTTTTCAAAATTCGACTCTTAGACGAGTACATACGGCATATTAGCATAAAACCAGCAATATAAAGTGTTAAGTTTATATCTATATCTCAGTAGTCATTAATTATTTTCCTTCTGTCTAATGTAGTGTTTATTTACCATCTATTCTAAATTGATTAAAACTTTTTAAAAATCTTTTTTCAATAAGTGTTGTTTCATCGTATTCCAGTTTATTTTGCTCTGTTTTATACCAAATAAAAATCAAAATAATTAAGGCCAATCCTCTATGTCAAAGGCATACCAAAAAGGTAAGAGCAGAGAGAACTGGATCGTAAATGAATCACATTAGTACTCGTGGGGCAGAAGAATGATTACCGTCTCATAAAGTTAAAATTAAATAAGAAACAAGATTTTTATTCAAAAGATAATTAGCTCTGCGTCTGGCATCGGGAGAAGGCTCTTGATGACGTCACTGTGACGTTTTCTGACGTCAAAATTCTGCGGCATTCAAAAAAAAAAAAACCCAGGTTAGACGTATTTAGGAATATTTATGAATGTATAAAGTGAAACAATCAAGACAAAAAGCAAACATATTTGAATTGATTAATATCACTTAAGTGTCACTCATTTAAAACAAAAGTATTTTGTTTGGATTAATTGACTGAGTAGTTTTAACGGCGTGTCAACCCAACGAGGGTTATTTTAGGTCTAGCGGTTAGGGAAATGCATACATTCATATTTACATTTTTATGTGATTTTACTAGTTTTTGCACACATTTCCTTTTTAATACAAATAATTTGCAAACAGTTCTATCTGACCCATAGATAGGCCCCTAAAAGGTCAGAGTGGAAATGGGAGTCATAGCAATGAAAGCGTACTTCACAATTTTTTGGGGGTGGGGTCTCACCTCTTTATGCCCATACAGCCTCACTTCAAATTACATGGCTGTTTTTAGTTCTCTGGCAAGGTCTAAGTACTCGTCTCTTTTTTCGTTTTCTTTGATTTTCATTCTGTGGTCTGCTGGGACGAGAAAGTCCACTATTCGGCAGATTCTTTTTTTTTTTTATTGTAGGTTATCATTAGGTCTGATCATCTGTCGGGATTAGATGATCTGTTTGTATCTATATTGTTATCATTTCATCTCTTCTACACACCAATGTTAGCTGGCGCTTTTTCACAGGACTCTGAGAGACAGCAAGTCTACTCTGGTCTCCAGGACTTTACTCAGTGTTCTGGGCTATCTTAATACTGCTTGAGTCTTAATGGCCTCGATTCTTCCTCTGATTTCCAGTTCTTCCAGACCTCTTTCTAAGTGCGCCAACTAAAGTTAGTATTACCATCACTCTAATGTTTAAAAAACTTTTTAGTCCTCGGGCCACTATTTGTCTTTATTTTCGCTTTCTTTAATTCTCACTCTGTGTCTCGCCAGAACGGCAAAATCTATTCGCCGGCAAGTTCTTGCCCCCCCTTTTTAATTAATTAGCACTCGGTCTGGTCTTTCAGCCGGGATTAGATGACCTGTTTGTATCTTGTACTGCGGTATCGTAGTACGTGAGTGCGTACTCCAGTCGCGCTATTACGTTCGCTTTTGGACAAATACCCTTGGGAAAGGCATGAACCCCCTTATCCTTGCCTGCTATGGGTTAATTAGTACCACTATTCTTCTTCTAGAAGGATGGCTTTGGCAATTAATAACCTACAAAGGTTAATATGCCATTAAGCAACCAAACCAAACCAAACCAATTTTAACTGTGTAATGTTAATAAATCAATTTAATATCAATCATTTGTTTGCTCATAGTTGAATTGTCAAACAGTTCTGTTTAAACCATCGATGGGACCCTAATAGGTACTACTACACCAGGTCAGAGTGGACCAGGGAGTAATGGCAATGAAAGAGTACTCCCCATTTCCCAAGGCTACAGGCATGAAGCCTCAGCATCAAATACAGTTTAGAGTCATATCTGGGACACTCGTTGGGAGAGAGTCTTACCCCTCTGCAGAGATGCAATCAGTGTATTCTACAGCCCAAGCTGATTGGACATCACAGATTTAGGTTTTTGCTTATATCATTTGGTAATAGGGTCAAAATTTAATCGCTTGAACAATTCCTAGTGAATCACCTTCCCCCTATCATGTCTAGTCTTATATTTTCTTTGCACTAGTTTGCTACATTCGCTTATTATGTGATTAATCGTTTCGTCTCTCTCCTCGTATAACATACTCTTGCTATACTGTTGTGTATTATCGATTTCCACCTTAACATTATTGGTCCTTATGGCGTTGTTTTGTGCTGCTATATTAAGTTTATCTCTCAAGATTCCCCCTTCGTACCATGTCTAGGTTTTCTCGTATGCAACTTCACCAGTTTCTCGCTTGAAGTTATAATATTATTGCTTGCGAGTTGTTTACACCAGCGTGAGTAACAGCAAGTCGGCTCTGGTCTCCAGGACTTTTCTCAGTATTCTTGCTGATCTCAACAATGTTGTAGCCTGGATGGTCTCGATTTGTTGTATAGCCATGAACACTATATATACACATATGCATGCGGAATCATAACGATGACACAATAAAGACGAGCGACACAGTTCTTTAGAAAAATATACCTCTCACTTTATTTGAAAGGGTTCGAAAGGGTTACTCAAAGGTTTTACTATGAGAGGGAGTTGGAGACCGAACAGAACTGCAACATATTGACCCTCACTCTCATTGCTATAACCGCGTTTCTTTCCCGTTCTCCTGGGCTGCTCAACCAGGGGCCTGGGGGCCCACTCTGCTGGGTGCTGGTTTTCTCTACCGCATCTTGTCACCAACTGATTGAACTTCCTATGCACCGAGTTATATAATCGTTCGACGCCCACCTTTTTCTTGTGGGCGTCTCAAATCGCACTCATTCAACCCGTCCACGGTCAAGGTTATATTCTGATATTCCTCGACCGGATGCACCTGTTATTTACACAGGTGCATTTCTTATTTTGACAGCTCGGCCGGGTCGGAGGTCAATATACAACAGATTTATCTTCTGATTTCTAATTCTTCCAGTCTCCTTTCTTAGCTTTTGACGACTGTTCCAAGTGCACCAACTACAATTGGTATCCGAGTCACCCTCATAATCAACAGCTTATTTAGTTCTCCGGCAAGGTCCAAGTATCTGTCTTATCTTTTTGCTTTGATTTATTTTCACTCTCAGGCCCACCAGAATGCAGAATCCATTTAGAAGCAAGTTCTTTTTTCTTGTTTATTTGCAGAACTTCTGATCTTTTTGCCGGGATTAGGGGATTCGTTTCTTTCTCAAGATCCCAGAGAATTTTATACGTTTCATTTATCAGAAAGGATTCTTGTTCATGCATATACCATTTGATAGTACGGTAAAATTTTAATCTCTTGCACAACTCCCTGTGAATCACCTTTCCCACCCAGTTATGCCAAGTCTTGTACAGCTTTTATCATTATCATTATTATTATTGCTATTATTCAATCCCAGGTCGAGTCATATGGAAGACTTAAAAATGGTACTTGATGCCTCCTTGCTTAACGCTCAGGATTACAAGACACGGATCAAGGGTAAAGTGGAGCAACCAAAGGAAAGATGTAGCGCCCTCCCCTACACCTCGTTGTAGTAGCTAATTAAAAAAGAGCTTTCGGGTCGCCTTCGACTACTGTCGCCAATTTATATTACATAGTTACAAAATTTTTTATTTTTTTGTATCTGTGTATATACATATATATCGGCATAATGGTTAGAGTATTTCCCAATGGTCCGGGAGAGGGGGGATTCAATCCCAAGTCGAGTCATACCAAAGACTCAAAAAATGTTATTTGATGTCGCTTTGCTTAACACTCAGAATTTTAAGGTAAGGATCAAGGGTAAAGTGGAGCAATCCTGGGAAAGGAGTAACCACCCACCCAACACCTCAGTGTAGTAGCTATTGAAAACGGAGCCTTCGAGTCGCTTTCGACTACGGTCACCAACGTTTTTTAGCAGTAGTACCTTTCTATATTACGATTAGTCCAGGAAAAGTAAAATTCTGAATTCAAACAGGCTGTACTCCGCTTGAAAATTGACCTTGTGTCACACTCTGTTCATAGTGGAGGAATTGGCTAAATCCATATCTGTCTCGAGGGCATTAGAATGAAGTGAACACAAACTTATTTCCGGTGGAGTTTGAACTCAGTCCGTCGATTTCATTCTTTGTGCCACTGACTTTATATTCAATGCGGAAGACAAATAAGGAATTTAACCAAAAATATTAGCTGAGCGAAAAATGAAGGATTACTTTATCACAGTACAGTAATCAGATGGGTCACGAAATTTCACCCAGGTTGAGTTTTGGCTCATTGTTGCCAGGGACACGGTTCGGGTCGGATATGGCTTGGCTCTGGTGGCAGTCGGTCGTGGTTGCCTGATGCGGGTGTCGGGGAAGCCAAGCATTCGTGTCTGGTGGCTGAGACTGACTCTCCTTGAACCTCAGAGAGCCGTTCCCCCTGGCTCTTACCGAGGTTTATCGCCTGGCACATACGACTCCCCTTTTTAGGGAAATGCTGTCGGGGCTTAAGGTATTTTTGGAGTCGCCAGGCGTGTCTGAGTTATGGACCTGCGCCTGGCTCTCACGCAAAAAGGCCTGGTGCAACATTTTGTTATTCGTGGGATACAGAATAAATACCGGATTGCAAGAACCTTGATAGTCAGGAAAGGTCAGGTAAACCTAAAACCGTGGATTCCGAGGCCGTACTCCAAGCCATAGAAGCAAATCCTGTGTGTAGCACTCGGAGAGTATCAAGTGCAGTGGCGACTCTAACCTATTTTTACTACTCGTGCCCCCCCCCGACCGCTGTCAACTTCAGTTCCCAACCCTTTGGTCCGTGGACCCAAAGTTAGTCATCATAGTTGCTATTGCGTGATTCTCCATTGTATAGCACAGATTGACTAACATACCTTGCATGGTGTTTTTTTTGTAAACAATCAAGATACTATATAAGTTGTAGTCTTGTTAATACAGTAGATAAGATATTTTTTTTCCTTTCAAAAGTATAGAAGAAAAGAGATGTTTATTGCTATGACGAGAAAAATACGTTTATTAGAATAAAGAAACTGATGACAATATACACAGACACAGCTAACAGTTTCAATTTCGCTTAAAATAAAGATTATTTGTTGAAAATGTATTTAGATAAACAAATTTTAGTTACAGAATGTAATATATGCAACATTCATTAAAGAAATAGACATCTGTTAGTGAAAAAACGAATTAAAACACGCCGTTTAACCGACATTTACCATAGCGATGATGATGACGTCGGCGATGGCTCTAATCTGCTATCCCCCCCTCTCTCGGTCCCTCTCCCTCTTCCCAAGACATCTATCAGCAGTCTGTGCTAAGATTTTTGAGCACGGTGTTAGGGTTGCTCTTGCTATTAGCTACAGCCAAAAGCGTATTTCTCTAACATTACTGTTATTATAAGGGTCTAGTGCCTGGCACGGAATGCACGTTCAACATTATAGCCGATTTTATGGGATGTTCAATGAATCTGACGGTGGCCGGACAAAGACCATCCGTTCAAAACCGCATCGTTGTATTATTCCCAGATATATTTATGAACTTTTGGCTACTTAGTTATCGAAACTTGAATAGATACGTAATTTAATTGAGATCAGACTAAGTATGTTTGCTTGAAATTAATGGATGATTTTAAATCCATTTTGAATAACATTGACCGAGTTATTGGTCGTGCCGGGCACGAGTAGCACTAGTCCCGTCTCCGCCCCTGATCAAGTGAGGTTTGCATTTTATAGTCCAATGTGTATCATCACCTTTAAGACCTCAGCAAAAGCATTCAGAGCTGCCGAATTGTGTCTCACGTTACTAAAATATTGCAAAACTTTTGACTCACCCATGTAATTAAGGATTAAACGTAAAAATATGAGAAGCAAACGGAAAAAAACAATTATTTACTTGCTATCGACCAAATGAAAATCTGATCTCTCTGATCGAATAAAACGGATAATTTTCCTCACTGTAGCAGTGTCAGTACTAATATATGATTGCACCAAACAAAACGCTTTAAGAAAGAGCTAAATGAGAAGTACACAATGATACTATGTGTTCTTTTCAAAAAATCCTGGAAGCTGCAATCGACAGAGCAGGAATTGTACAACCTTTTATCCACACTATTGTTAATTACTACGGACAAGATAACTCATTTTTGCTGGTCATCAGTTTATAATTGACTGACTGATTGATATTAACGGCATGACAACTCCTCTCGGGTTATTCTAGAGGTTAGAGAATTGCGTTCCTATCGAATCTGAATCCTTTTAACCACAACTATTTGACCAGAGACACAAAAAATGGTACTTGATGCTTCCTTGCTTAACACTCAGCATTATAAGGGTAAAGTAGAGCAATCCAGTGAAAGGAGAAGAACCCTTCTCTACAACTTCGGGTTACCCTCGACTAGGGTTGGTTGGTTGTTTGGGTTTATGGCATATCAACCTTTGTAAGTTATTTAACGCCAAATCCATTTTTATGAAATAATCAGTTCAATTTCAAACAATTCAGTTTAGCATAAGTAAGCAGTTTGAATGCAAGTTCAGTTTAATTATGAAAAACATTTCTATTTCAAGCTATTCAGCTTAGTCAAGCAGTTCTAATTCAGCTAATTCAGTTTAGTATAAGTACAGATTTTGTTTACACACAGTTAAATGTCAAAACAGTTCTATATTAAACAAATCAGTTTAGTGTAAGTACTGTTTCAATATCAAAAAACAGTTCCATTTCAAATAATTCAGTTTAGCATAAGCACGCAGTTTAAATGTAAGTTCGGTTTACTTTTCAAAAACATTTCTATTTCAAGCTATTCAGTTTAGTCAAACAATTCAGTTTAGCATAAGTATACCGTTAGTTCAATTTAACCCATAGATAGGGCCCTATTAGGTGATACCACGCCGGGCCAGTGTGGACCTGGGGACAATGGCAGTGCAGGGGTGCTCCGCATTCCCCAAAGCCCCAGCATCAATGGAACTTCACCATCAGATTGTTTAGAGTCATATACAGGACACTCATTTGGATGGGTGTCTTAGTCCTCTGCAGAGGTTCAGTCGGTGTATTCTACAGCCCCAGCCGACTGGGCAACCTCGACTATGGTCGCCAACTTTACTTACTTATTTGACCCATAGATAGGACCGTAAAAGGTACTGCCAATCTGGGTCAGAGTAGACTTGAGAGCAATGGCAATAAAGAGTTAATCGATATTTCACAAATCGTCAGAACTAGAGCCATCAGATGCTGTTTAATGTCATATCCATGACAACTCCTTTGGGGAGGGAGTTCGTAGTCATCAGCAGGGGCTACAGTTAGCGTGTTTTAAGCCCCACCGACAGGACAAGGTACTATTTACCAACCCCTCCGCTCGGGCTGGATATGACACAAGGTCAATTTTTAAGCGGAGTTTAACAGGTTTGAATTCAGAGTTTTCCTTCTCCTAGACTAGTTGCCTCACCAAGGCTGAAGAACCTAGTCCGTCCTACTATTTACCCATAACTGGAGGGAGAATAAGGGGGTTCATACCTTTCCCAAGGGTATCGCTTTAACCATTACACCACGAGGACACCCAACAGGACAAGGTTATCAGTTTATTAAAATTGATGGAATGATTCCGATTAATAAATGTGTACACTAGAGTCACGGACAACTTGTCTGAGCAAGAAGGCAGTTTCGTGTAACGGACAAGATATAATCGTTTGAAAAAGACGTCCGAGCAAGCTACCCACCAAAGCTAAAAGATCAGTCTGTTCTGTTATTTTTCCCATAAATTCAAGACGGAAGAGATATTTCATGCCTTTCCTATTTGAGTTCAAATTTGAATTCTACTTGCCGATTCCACTGGTCTATTACACTATCGACATATTCTTCAAAATCTCCTTGGCAGCATCTAGATTAAAGAAAAGATTCTCAAAAAATCTGAGAAGATCCAAACGAGGTTGGATCTGGCCATTTGCGAACAAAAGGAATGGAATTCTTTTGGGCAGAACCAATTTGGTGCTAAAATGTCGAAAAGTAAATTGCTAAAAATAAATAAAATAACTGAAATAAAAATGAATGCTGAGAAAATGATAAATAAACTGAAAGAAACATTAAATAAAAAAAGGAAAGAAAATAAAACGATGTAAAGAAAATCAATAAAACATAAAGAAGAATGAGATTTTGATGAATGAATAACAAAACAAAACAAAACAAAACAAAACAAAACAAGCAAGAAAAATAAATAAGCAAAGAAATAAATGAATAAATAAAAGAATGATAGAGTGAAAATTAATGAAAGAGAATTGACAGGAAGAGACTTTTGGTCAGCTTCCCTCGAAGAGTTCGTTGTGAATAATCGAGGGAAAAGAACGAAGAAGAAGAAGAAGAAGAAGAAGAAGAAGAAGAAGAAGAAGAAGAAGAAGAAGGAAAAAATGGCGGATATAAAATGATAAACTTGAATGTCATTGAAAAAGGGAAATGACCAAATTGATGTTCAAACAGTAACAGAACAATATATATATATATATATATATATATATATATATATATATATATATAACCCTTTAAATCTTCATTCGTACTTTCATTCGACCGGCCGTATATAAGATTCTAAGTCTCGAGTAGAAATAATCAAGCGACGATAACATGATTGATAAAGAAAAAAGTAATAAAGAAAAAAAAATTAAAGTAAGAATTGATAAAATAAATAAAGAAAAGTAAAGCCTCTAGAGATATTTTGAACAAAAAGAACAAAAAAGAAAAAGAAAGAAAGAAAGAAAGAAAGAAAGTAGCAAAAGAGGATAAAGAAAAGAATAAAGCCAGTGTACAAATATAAAGGAAGGAAAAAACGAACCTTTTAAAAATGAATTGAAAGAAAAAAAAAAAATAAAGCGAAAAAAACTACTAAGAAAACGAAGAAAGAAAGAAAGAAAAGCAAAATAAAAGAAAGCAAAAAAAAAAAAAGAAAAAAGAAAGAAACAATCAAAGAAAGGAAAAGGTAAGAAAAAGAAAGAATAAGAAAAAAGGAGCGGAAAAACAAAGAACGAAAGATAAAAGATAGGAAAAACAAAGAAAGAAAGAAAGAAAGAAAGAAAGAGAAAGAGAGAAAGAAAGGAAAGCAAAATAAAAGAAAGCGAAGAAAAAGAAATGGCAATGAAGGGATTCTTCACACTTCCCAGATCTCCAGAAGTGGAGCTTCACCACCAGGTACAGTTTAGTGTCATACCTAGGACACCCATTTTTTAGGGAGCTCTTCCCCCTTTGCAGGGGATACAGTCAAAATATTCTTTTCATTAACAACAGGGTGAGAAGGAAAGAATGTGTGCAATAACCCTTTTACTTCTCTGGGCGAAAAAAAAAAAAAAAATCACCAATGTCGTATCAGTGTAATTAGAAACCTTCATGCATCCTCGTTTTCTGATTTTCGTTTGTTTTCGATATTAAGTGTTTATCAGCAAAGCAATACAGCCTGCCCCAAGAAATCATATCTAAAAATCAGCGGAAGCGGAAAAGTTTAAGAATTATGATGCATGATGGGTAATCGCACCGAATGTCTCTTCTCTGTGTTTAATAACTTTTTTTTTGTTCGTTGTCACCTTTGATGTTTTTTTTAGTTTCATGCTAAAATTTCGCGCCTTTTCTGAGCAGAGAAACCGTGTCGAACATCCGGAGGTTTTAATTTAAAGGCGAAGGCTCATGTAATGATGAATGAATGGTTGGCTGGCCTTTAAACGTTGGAAAGATGGACTGGGTTTTTTTTTGAGAGGGAAACGATATGTTAGAAGGGTAACGCGAAGTTACAACCTCTCTCTCTCTCTCTCTCTCTCTCTCACACACACATACACACACAAACAGTATATGTATACGCACGCACCTATATTAGAATTGCTAAAAAATCTATCAGATTTATCGATTACATTTGAAAATAACTCCCTCCCTGAACGTATGTGCTAGCCAGATAAAACACGAGGAAAGAAGGCGAGCAAAATAGACGGAATACTCTTATTATGCACCCGTAGGCACTCCACCACAAGTTATTTCTTTGTTTAATGACATGTCAACCTTTGTGGGTCATTTAATGCCGAAGGTATTCTTGTAGAAGAGCAGAAGTGATACTATCTGTTGTGAACCTAATAGCACGACTGGAATTCAAACTCGCTTTCTACGACAAGTACGTTAACCACCACAGCACGGAGACTCCTCCTCCCTTGGAAGAGTTGATTCAAACAGACCTCACATATCCTCAAATTAACTCAACCTCCTGTTATTTATTTTATTGCTCGTTTGTTATAATTATTATACATTTCTGCATTAACCTTTGTCTTTCAGTACTAGGAAATTTCCTCTGTTACAATATTGAGCTAGATTTCGTTACGAACTCGTTTCGTATAATTCGCAACAAAATTCACGTTACCGTCGTTACAAATTATTGAGACTGTATTTAAGATGTTAAGAGGAAGTCTTCATGATGTAGTGGCTAACTTACTGGACTGCGATATCACTGTAAAAGAGTTCGAACTCCTGTCGCGCTATTATGTTCCCTTTCGGACTAATACTTTTTGAAAGGCACGAACCCTATTATTCTTCAAGCTTTGGGTTAAATAGTATCATTGCTGTTCTTCAATAAGGCTTGCTTTGGCATTGAATAACCAAGGAATGTTAACATGCCATTAAAACAAAGAAACCAACCTTAAAACGCAATATCTAAATGAAGAGCTCAGCAACTGATATAATAAAAGGATTAAGTCAATATGAAGTTTAATTCGATACTTGTTGACCTGCAGTTTTGGGTGAAATATTGGATTGTGCAAGTACAGCACCCTCCATACTATCAGTGGATGGCATTCGATGAAACACGTCAGTGGAGCTTCGCACCATACCAAAAGTAGAGGTATGAAATATAAAACTCCCTGGAGTGTGTTGAATGACAAGAGGATTATTTCGAAGAAAATTAACGTTTCATAGATTGTTCACTTCTTTCCAGGTAAATATAGCTTCAGTCACAATACTTTTTAAACTCATTTCATATTTTGAGGGGGTGTCCTCGTGGTGTTAATGGTTAAAGCGGTAGACTGTGAAATCGTAGTAAGTGAGTTCGAAATCCAGTCGCGCTATTACGTTCACTTTTGGACAAATACCCTTGGGAAAGGTATGAGCCCCCTTATCCTCCCAGCTATGGGTTAAATAGTACCTCTACTGTTCTTCTAGGAGAATGGCTTTGGCATTAAATAACCTTACACTGAACAAAGAAACCAGACCATCATATTTTGAATAAAATAAATATTTTATACATTGTTCACTTCTGCTTTTGTAAATACAAATTCAGTTCTGATACTTTTTCAATATGCCTCTATTTTGAAGATAATCAACTTTTTATAAATTGTTCATGTTTAGGGAAGCTCTGTAAGTGTAATGTTTATCATCGTAGGAAATGAAATTGGTGAGCCGGGTTCAAATTCTGGACGAGGCTGATTATTTTTCACTTTGCACGAATACTTTTGGGAAAGTCAGCTATGGGTAAAAATAGTAGGGGCGACTTGGGGTTCTTAATTCTTGGTGGGGCAACCAGTTTAACCGAAGGAAAATTCTGAATTCAAACTTTTACTCTGCTTAAAAAATGACCTTGTGTTGCACCCTACCCGTGGGAGGGGGTGTATGATTTAATGCCTCTCTCACTTGGTAGATACAACTTCAGTCTCGATACTTTTTGAATAGCTTGTATATATGGCAAAACAAAGAAGGAGGAGAAAGAATGGATTACCATAAAGAATAATTCTCACTTTCTTTTTTTTATTAACTTTTTTTTTTAATTTGAACAACATATTTTTTGTTATAAGAGAAAAATAATGAATACCACCCCCCAATTTTATTGGATTTGTAAACATTGATTTTAACAACCAAAAAACAAAAAATATCTTCTGGTTCTGAGAACGAGTTCTTTTTTGTCTAAAGACAAAAAAAGTTAAACCAAAAAAAAAAAAAAAAAAAAAAAAAAAAAAAAAAAAGAATGACGGTTTTCGTTTGTTGTATTATTGTTTTTTATTTGCCTTTAATCAAATTAAATTTTCTGTTGTTAAAATCTTATTGTTTTATTTATTTTTTATTTATGAAATAACTGAGATGATACGATAACTCTTGATAAAAAAATCGATTTCTCATTAAAAAAAGATTATTTTCAAACAACTCTTTATTTGTGTATTTCCGTTTTCAAGTACAGACTAGTCTGGTACAAGATTCTTCAGCAGCAGGTTTCTTGACCATTTCAAAGCTTTAAAGATCGATAAATTGATAGATATGAAGAGAGTGTAATAGATCGCTCACTCGCTCGCTCGATCGATCGATCGTTAGTAGATAGATATGATAGATAGATCGATGATGTGAGTCAGCTGAGATAGATAGATATGAAGAAATTGGGATAGATAGATAGATAGAAAGATAAACATGTGAGCCAACTGAGATAGATAGATAGATAGATAGATAGATAGAAATGATACAACAGTTATGCAGATAAATAGATGCATTGATAGATGTGCAATATCACCTGGGATTGATAGATGTGAATCAAATTATATATATATATATATATATATATATATATATGGATAGATAGATAGATAGATAGATAGATGTTAATTAACTGAGGTTGAAAAAGAGATATGCATCAACAGAGATAGATAGATAGATGGATGAAGGGACAGTAAGATAGACTTGTATTTGGCAGGAAATTTAGCATCACGAGCATCGAATCGGTGAAATGTTTTATTTAAATTTTCTGAGCTTAATTTCCTGATAGTACAATCATAAAAGCTCCAACAGGATTTATTGACGCAATTCAAAGTAAAGAATTGTCAGAAAAGAATCACCTTTGGGAGAAAATATTTTATTCAACATTAGATCAGATTCAAAACAAAACTTACGTCCAATATCAACATATATAAAATGCAAAGCATTTTCATCTTTTTCTAAATATAGATACCATGCTGTCGGTGGGGATTAGTACACACCAATTGTATCCCCTTCGGAGGGATAGGATTCCCCCCGCAAAAAATGTAGTGTCATTGGTATGATACTAAACCAAACTTAATGGAAAGGCTTCGGATCTGGAGATCTGTTTTTTTGCGGAGTACTTCTTCATTGCCATTACTTCCAAGTCCACTCTGACCCAGAGTGGTAGTTGTAGGGTCTCATCTATGGGTAAAATAATCCGTTTGAAAATTATTAATATTTGATTGGAATACTTGATGTAATTTTCTTGTATTAAGAATAGTTATTTGAAGTTATAATTGTTTACAAAGGATTGTAATTTTTAGTTATTTGAAATCATAAAATTGAGTGCAAACAAATGGCTATTATTAAACAGAAATAAATTGTTGAAACCATCTAATTATTCGTATTGATGTCACATGAATGGGTGCAAAATCTTATAAGAGACACTGGCACAAAAAATATACATATAAACATCCAATGAACACGATTTCCAAACCTTTAGGCATAAAATAACTCTAGACTGGTTAACATGCCATTAAAATCAATCAAACAATCAATCTTTAATTTGTAGAGACTGAATAATGTAATTATTCGTGTATAATCCGCACGTTTTTCTCCCAGAATTTTTAACCCTAAAATTTGATAGGAATACTTGAAACCATACATCTGTGTGCAAATTATTTGTATTAGATAGGAATACTTGAAACCATACATTTGTGTGCAAATTATTTGTATTAGAGAGGAATACTTGAAACCGTACATCTGTGTGCAAATTATTTGTATTAGATAGGAATGCTTGAAACCATACAACTGTGTGTAAATTATTTGTATTAGATAGGAATACTTGAAACCATACAACTGTGTGTAAATTATTTGTATTAGATAGGAATGCTTGAAACCATACATTTGTGTGCAAATTATTTGTATTAGATAGGAATACTTGAAACCATACATCTGTGTGCAAATTATTTGTATTAGATAGAAATACTTGAAACCATACAACTGTGTGCAAATTATTTGTATTAGATAGAAATACTTGAAACCATACATTTGTGTGCAAATTATTTGTATTAGAGAGGAATACTTGAAACCGTACATCTGTGTGCAAATTATTTGTATTAGATAGGAATACTTGAAGCCATTCAACTGTGTGTAAATTATTTGTATTAGATAGGAATACTTGAAACCATACAACTGTGTGTAAATTATTTGTATTAGATAGGAATACTTGAAACCATACATTTGTGTGCAAATTATTTGTATTAGATAGGAATACTTGAAACCATACATCTGTGTTCAAATTATTTGTATTAGATAGAAATACTTGAAACCATACAACTGTGTGCAAATTATTTGTATTAGATCGGAATACTTGAAACCCTACAACTGTGTGCAAATTATTTCTATTAGTTGTATGATATCAAGTATGTGTTCAAAGATTTTCCCGAAAGAACGGCACAAAAATGTGAATATAAATGTGTGATTGACACGATTTCCTAACCTCTAGACATCAAATAACCCTGGACAAGTTGACATGCCATTAAATCTATCTATCTATCTATCTATCTATCTATCGCATTTCCCGTGTAGAATGACTTTGAATATGACGACACAATTAAGATATGAATTTCGATATCATAATCACTGGTCCCGTAACCTGATTTGTTTGTGTTGGTGCAACTTATGTAGTGTGTCTTAGGCACGAATAGCCTGTCGGAGTCCATCCCTTTCCTGGTTTACAATTGGTTTGAACTCAGAGTTTTTCTTCTCCTATACTGGTTGCCGTACCAAAGTTAAAGAGCTATAAACGAAGAGAGAATAGTTGGATTCATATCTTATCCAAGGGTATCAGAACGGCGTGAAATACGAACAGCTTCGTTCAGGATTTGAACTTGGGTAGCCAAGTTCACTTATAATGTCGATAACCATTATGCTACGAACGCCTCCGAGTTCCGCTACGTGCGAATCTCATTCGATATATTTCTTCTAAAGTAACATTAGACTAGGTGCTTATTTTTTGACAGTGGCCAATTCCTCAAGTTTTTTTCGTTCTCTCTCAGTCAAAACTTGATTATCTTACTTGAAAATTACCATTGATTCTGCTGTTGAAATAATGTAAATCGAAGTGAAAAAAAATCTTTCAAATGTTAAATGAAAATGTCTGTAAATAAATTTTGTCCTTTATTAAAATATGCACGATTAAAAAAAAGATTCAAATGCAATAAATTATTGATTTTTGGTCAAATTTTAAAATCGAATATTTTTTTTCCAAAAATACATAATTGATTTTTTGTAGAATTTTAAAATAGAAGAATTTTCCCCTAATAATCCATCGGTTTTTGATCGGATTTTAAAATCAGGTAATTATTTGCCAAAAATGAGATAAATAATTGATTTTGGTATAATTTTAGAATAAAGTTATTTTTGCTAAAAAATCACATAATGTTGGTAAAAGTTTTGGTTAAAATTTTGAAGAAAATAATTTTTTTGCTAAAAAAATGATATAACTGATTTTGGTAGAATTTTTAAACGAAGCCATTTTTTGCCCAGCAATGATATAATCAATTGATTTTCGGTAGAATTCTAAAATGAATATTTTTACCTAAAAATATATAATTGATTTTTTATAGAACTCCAAAATCGAGTAATTTTTCCCTAAAAATGATTTTAATTGATTTTTGGTAGGATTTTGAAATAGAGTAATGTTGTGCGAAAAAAATTATATAAATAGTTGATATCATTAGAATTTCAAAATAGAGTAATTTTTGTCTAAAATGATCTAGATAATTGATTTTGGTAGAATTTTGATAGAGTAATTTTTACAAAAAAATAAAATGAATAACTGATTTCGTTAGAATAGAGAAATTTTTACCAAAAAAATGATATAAAAATAATTTTGGTGGAAATTTAAAATGGAGTAATGTTTTGCAAAATAATGATATAAATGATTTGGTTAGAATTTTGAAAGAGAGAAATTTTTGCCAAAAATGATATAAATAATTGATTTTGTAAGTATTTTAAAAATAGAGTAATTTTTTTGCGAAAAAGGATGTAGATATTAATTCTTTAAGATTTCTAAAATCGAGTAATTTTGCCGAAAAATTATATTATGGTAGAACTTTAATATTGATTAATTTTTGCCCACAAAAAAGTATAAATAGTTGATTTTGGTTGAGCTTTAAAATCGAGTAATTTTGCTGAAACGAAATATAAAGAAATTGATTTTCGCAGAGCTTTAATATAGAATAATTTTGCCAAAAAATGTATGAATAATTGATTTTGGTAGAATTTTAAAATCGAGTAAATTTTGCAAAAAAGGATATAAATAATTGATTTTGGTAGAATTTTCAAATTGAGTAAATTTTGCTAAAAAGGATATAAATAATTGATTTTGGTAGAATTTTAAAACCGAGTAAATTTTGCTAAAAAGGATATAAATATTTGATTTTGGTAGAATTTTAAAATCGAGTAAATTTTGCAAAAAAAGAATATAAATAATTGATTTTGGTAGAATTTTAAAATCGAGTAAATTTTGCTAAAAAGGATATAAATAATTGATTTTGGTAGAATTTTAAAATTGAGTAAATTTTGCTCAAAATGATATAAATAATTGATTTTTGTAGAATTTTCAAATTGAGTAAATTTTGCTAAAAAGGATATAAATAATTGATTTTGTGGAATTTTAAAATGGAGAATTTTTTTAGCCTAAAATGTACCCATGCAAATTATTCGGTTATACTATTTTACATAATGTAAATTAACTTCCCGGATTTAAACATCTCCACTTGTGTGTAGAATTTATTCTAATTGTATAAAAATAGTTCTCTCATCTTTTCTTTTTTAACTAGTGGCAAAAAGAATTTGAAATTGGATTTTATGGAAATTTGGGTATGGTTTTTCTTTTGTGTTGATTGGTTTGGTTTGGTTTGGTTTCTTTGTTGAATAAAATTTTGTTTAATGACATAGTAACGTTTGCAGGTTATTTAATGCCAAAGCTATTCTCCTTGAATAACAGTAATGGTACTATTTAACTCATAGCTGGGAGGATAATGGGGTTCATACCTTTCCCAAGGGTATTTGCCCGAAAGTGAATGTAATGGCATGACTGGAGTACGAACTCGCTTACTACGATTCCACAGTCCATCGCTTTAACCATTACACCACGAGGACACTCCTGGGGGTGTTGAAAAATTCAAAAAGTACCTAATCTAAAATAACTAATGAGTTTAGCGTAAAGGTTAATGTTTGGAAATGGAGTCGGAGACACGAGTTCAAATCCTCGACGGGCCTGTTTGCATTTCAATTTGAAATTTTTCCATGATTATATAGATATATATATATATATTCTTTACTCCAGGCAAACCGGAGTCGGGAATAATTCTGCCAGGACAATTAAATTATTCAAACTTAAATCTTCCTGGTAAAGACCTCAATGTAACTGACATCATAGAGCAACAATTTCTTTAATATATATATATATATATATATATATATTACATGCCTGTGACGCATTTACCAGACAGAGTGAAAAGTTATTGTTTTTAATGGTATATCAACCTTCTTGGATCATTTAATGTCAAATCTATCATTTTAGAAGGGCAGTAGTGGTACTATTTAACCCATAGCTGGGAGGATAAGGGAGTTCATACCTTTCTCCAGGGTATTTATCCGAAAGTGAACGTAATAGCGCGATTGCGGTTCAAACTCGCTGACAACGATTCCGTTGACCAGCTCTTTAATCATCGCACCACGAAGACACTCCCAGAGGGGAAAAGTTTTCAAAAGAAAAAAAGTGACCTATTATTATCATATTTACCAACCCCTCCTCTCGGGCAGGATATGACACAAAATCAGTTTTTAAGCGGAGTTTAACAGGTTTGAATTCAGAGTTTTCCTTCTCCTAGACTAGTTGCCTTACCGAGGCTGAAGAAATCAGTCTGCCCTGCTATTTACCCATTGCTGGAGGGAGGATAACTGGATTCGTACTCTTCCCAAGGGTATTAGTGCTATGTGAAATGCAATCAGTCTCGTCCAGGATTTGAACTCGTGTCGCCGTGTCCTTTTCCTACGACGATAACCATTACACCATTGGCTCCTCAAATGACCTATTATTATGGTTAAATTTTTGTTTTGGTGGTGTTGGAGGGGGGATTTTGTTTGTGTGTATGTGTGCTTAAGTTTGTGTGCGTTTGAATGTTAGTGTGTTTGTGTATGTCCAGTCGCTGGCGCATCCCCCACCTAAAAAGCCATCAAGCATGAATTCATTACTACTGCTCCCAGTTATGGGTCAGTAGTAGAACAGACTGAATTCTTTAGCCATTATTGACCAACCAGTTTAGGGAGAAGAGAAACCCTGAATTCAAACCAACTTAACTACCTTTAAAAATTGACCTTGTGTCTCACACCTGCCCGTGGCGGAAGGGTTCGGTGAATTCATATTGGTTCCTCCACGCACACTTGACACTGCCAAAAATCAAACCAACAAACAAAACAAAAAACGAACAAACCCCGTAAAACTTGCACAAAATATTTTTCTTCAATATTTTCTACAATATTTTTTGAGGAATATGAGAGAGGAAAAATCTGATAAAAAATTAATTTTTTTCTGATATTTACAACCAAGAATTTTTATCTTTGAAGAAGTTATTTGTCTAAATTTCTAAGATGAAGTTGTTACTTAGAATATTCGGACTATTGACTTCATCTTCATCGTTATACTCACAACATTTCGGCCGATATGTCCTTCGGTCTTCTTCAGGTGTTTCACCATGTGTCTGGCAAGGACACATGGCGCAGTTGATCAGGCGTTTGGGTGGAAAGTGTTTCTGAGTGAAATCATCTGGAGGTTGCGGGTTCAATCCCAACTACAGGTAAGAATAAAAAAGAAAACTTGACATTTGTACCTGGTCATGGTTAACAGAATTGGAACTGTCTACCCCCGTAGTTCATATAAAGGGTCCAGTTCGAGGTTCTGTACGGGCTCCCGAGTTCAACAAGAAACACCTGAAGAAAGCCGAAGGACATATTGTGAATATATCAATAAAGATGAGGTTTTAAGAAGTTGTTTAAAAATCCTGATGTAATATTTGTTGATCGACTGATTGATTGCTTTTAACGGCATTTCGACCCGTCTGGGGCTACTTTATGCCTCTAGACGAGGAAATCGCATAACACTGTACATTCATATTCACATTTTTTTTGTATAGTTTCCTAAGTTTTTTAGCATACGGTTACATAATATCAAGTATTCCTATTAAATACAAATAATTTGCTAAACAGATCTATTTGGCACATGAATGGGATTCTAACAGGTACTATCACTCCGGTTAGAGTGGACTTGGGAGTAATGAGCATAAAAGGGTACTCCACACTCTCAAGATCTTCAGAACTTGATGAGGCATCGCCACCAGAAGTAGTTTTGCATCCTAATCTGAGCCCCACCGATAGGTTGGTGTAATATTGATGATAATTTTAACATGGCCCCACCAAAATGAAATCAATGGAAATATTTTTCCCTTTAATATTTTTCTATATTAATCCATAAAACTGTATTAAAGTGATGCTCATTGTAATGTAATGCGTCGTGGTTGGCGGCTGATGAGGGCAGGGTATAGAACGTGCTTTCACCCGTTGTATGATGAAAATTTAAGAAAAAAAAATTTAATGTGTCATCGAGTACAGAGCCTGGTGGTGGTGACTGGAGGTTAAGAGATTTTGAGCCATGTTGTGAACTGAATGAAATAGAACTAACGATTTGAAATTACAAATGCACGCTGATAGATTAGGTGAAAGAAGTCACATGAATTGAAAGAGGAAAAAAAACAAACTTAGTTTTTTATTTAGTTGTTTTTTTAGAATAATGGAAAGAGTCGGACGTGTTTTGAGTCCAACATTTGAGACGCTTTAATAGAAATGACGAAGATAGAGTTTTCTTCATTCTATGAATTTATAACGTGACGGTTTGGTTTCGGTTTGGTTTCTTTGTTTAATGGCATATCAACCTTTGTAGGTTATTTAATGCCAATCGTTCTAGAAGAACAGTAGTGGCACTATTTAACCCATAGCTGGGAGGATAAGGGGGTTCATACCTTTCCCCAAGGGTATTTGTCCGAAAGTGAACGTAATAGCGCGACTGGAATACGAACTCACTTACTACGATTCCGCAGTCCATCGCTTTAACCATTAAACCACGAGGACACCCCCATGACAGTTGGAAACCCACGGAAAAGACCAGCCTAATCTAATAATTCTCTTTCTCTACAAATGAAAGCTTTTCCGTTGAAATGTCTTTGAAATGGCGTTAAAATTATTTTAAAAATGCGTCACTTTTGTAAAAATCTGCTTAGATCTTCCCACGCGTGATGACGTCAACATGATGTCATAATGTGGTCAACAAATTTTTAATACAGCCCAAGCCACATTTTTGTCTAGTTTCTTTTTTAATCGCAAATCATGTTTATTTAATGCCAGAGTCATCCCCGTGGAAAGATAGTAGTGTTACCATTTAACCTATAGCTGGCAGTGGGGGAGCGATAGGGGGTTTATGCTTTACCCAAGTGTATTCGTTTGAAAGTGAACGCAATTGCGCGACTGGAATTCGAACTCGCTTACTACGATGTTGCAGTCCAGTACGTTAACAACTACGTCACGAGGACTTCCTCTAAGCCATATTTTAATAGATTATCTAAAATACCTGTGGTGTCAAAAAGGCCACATCTTTTGGACTTAAAAAAAACCCCCACCTTCCCTCAATTTGGTTTGATTTCTTCGTTTAATAGCATATCAACCTCCGAGGGTTATTTAATGCCAAATCCATCCTGGTAGATGTACAGTAGTGGTACTATTTAAGGTTTCTTTGTTTAATGGCATATCAACCTTTGTGGGTTATTTAATGCCAAATCCATTCTTGTAAAGTAAAGTAAAGTAAAGTAAAGTAAAGTTGGCGACCATAGTCGAGAGTGACCCCAAGTCTCCCTTTTCGATAGCTACTACACCAAGGTGTTGGTGAAGGCGCTACTCCTTTCCCTGGATTGCTCCTTACCTTGTAATGCTGAGTGTTAATCAAGGAGGCATCAAGTACCATTTTTTTAGTCTTTGGTATGACTCAACCTGGGATTGAACCCAGGTCTCCCGGGCCGGTTCATACCTTTTCCAAGGGTATCAGTCCGAAAGTATTTGTAATAACGCGACTGGAGTTCGAACTCGCTTACTGCGATGTCGTAGTGCCATACATTAACCACTAAGCTGCGAGAACTCGTCCCTCAGTTTTGTCAAATTGGTTTGAAAAATGTCTCTACATTTGGCTTGGCAGTATGATTAAAATGCATTTAGTTGAAAAGAATTAGTGTTGATTATCTATCTATCTATCTATCTTAGTCCGTTCATTTTTCTTTTAATCGATCCAGCTGAGTATGTTTGAATATATCTATTTATCTATATACCCCAAATTGCTCATCTCTCTCTCTCTCTCTCCCCTCTCTCTCTCAATCTATCTATCTATCTATCTATCTATCTATCTATCTATCTCAGTTTTTTCCAAATTATATATCATTTGAAATGAAATTTATTAACATTATTGTTGAAAATTGGAAATTGTGGATGAAATTCTTGGATACCTGTATTTATTCAACCTTTTCGCCACGAGCGGGATGTGACACAAGGTCTTTTATTTTATCAATCAATAAAATAAGATAATCAAAATATAAAAAAAACAACAACAAATAATAATGATTAAAATTACTGAGTTGCTTGGGGGCAGGGAAGATATTTAGTAAAATTACCACTTACCAAGAACCAATATTAGTATTAGGAGATCCGTGATACATTAACACGGTTATCCTATGTACAAACCCCTCCACTCGGGCAGGATATGACACGAGGTCAATTTTTAAGCGGAGTTTAACAGGTTTGAATTCAGAGTTTTCCTTCTCCTAGACTAGTTGCCTTACCGAGGCTAAAGAACCCAGTCTATCCTATTTACCCATAGCTGGAGGGAGAATAAATGGATTCATACCTTTCCCAAGGATATTAGTGCTATGTGAAATGCAATCAGTCTCGTCCAGGATTTGAACTCGTGGTGCCGTGTCCATTTCCTACGACGATAACTATTACACCACGGGCACCTCCATTAACACGGTTATTGTGGTAGGAAATGGAATCTGCGAAGCAAGTTCAAACCCTAGATGAGGCAGTATGCATTTCACTTCTCAATGTTTCTATCATTTTGGATACATAAAAAAAGCAAAAACCAAAACAACCCTCAAAATCTGGAAAGAGACTTCGTGGCATAAAAGCCTAAGTGCTGTACTGCAGCCTTTTTGAGAAAGGCATGAAACCCCTGATCCCTGCAGTAATAAGTTAAATAGTATCATCACTGTTCTTCTGAAAGGTTGGGTTTGGCATTGAATAACCAAGGAAAGTTGATATGCAATTAAAACAAAGAAAGAAACAAACAAAAACCAACAACAAACGAGCACCCCCCCAAAAAAAAATCAAAAAAAAAAAAAATCAAATAGACAAACAACTACACGAATATCTCGGTCAGTTGGGGCTGTAGAATACACTGACTGCATCTCTGCAACGAATGTCTTGGATATGATAATAAACCATCTGAGGATGAGGCTCCAGTTCCAGAAAATTCGGGTACCACCAATTCGGTTCCATCAACGAGTCATATAGGACTGTTTAATCGTTTACTATACTGGAAGCAATTTAACTGTGTGCAAGCAAATGATGATATCAAATGGAATTATTAGTATTAGATATCAAATGTTAGTATTAGATATCAAAATCTATTTAACTGTGTGGAAATAGAACTATTAGAGTTGGATAGAAATACCTGAAACTATTTAACTGTATGCAAATAGCACTATTAGTGTTAGCAATACTTGAATCCATTTAACTGTATGCAAATAGCACTATTAGTGTTAGTAATACTTGAATCCATTTAACTGTATGCAAATAGCATTATTAGTGTTAGCAATACTTGAATCCATTTAACTGTATGCAAATAGCACTATTAGTGTTAGCAATACTTGAATCCATTTAACTGTATGCAAATAGCACTATTAGTGTTAGCAATACTTGAATCCATTTAACTGTATGCAAATAGTATTATTAGTGTTAGCAATACTTGAATCCATTTAACTGTATGCAAATAGCACTATTAGTGTTAGCAATACTTGAATCCATTTAACTGTATGCAAATAGCACTATTAGTGTTAGCAATACTTGAATCCATTTAACTGTATGCAAATAGCACTATTAGTGTTAGCAATACTTGAATCCATTTAACTGTATAAGCTCTGGATCGTTTAAGAATGTTATCTCCGAACTCTTCGTTTACGAATCATATAATACGATTTGGCATTAAATAACCTGCAAGGGTTGATATACCATAAAACACTACCAACCAACCGATCATTAATTCAATAGATATATAAACAGGATTTGGCATTAAATAAGCTAGAAGGGTTGATATGCCATAAAACACAACCTACCAACTACATAAATGTAAATCATATTTATAAAAAAAGAATTTGGTATCATTGTTTGCGTTCACATGAATCCTTATGATTTCTCCAGGAGGATTATTATTAAATGCTAATTGCAAAGGAATTCTTTTTATCAATTTGCAATTGATTAAAAGACACCCCCACCGCAAAGAAAACAAAAAACAAACAAAACCAAAAACCAAAAACAAACAAACAAATAAATAAACAAAATATAAAGACATAAAATCTAATTGCGTGTGTAATCATAGAGATTAGAATAATTCTGATAATCCTAGATATCAAAGTTCAGCGCATGGTGATTCATCAACAAATGATAAACGAAATGGATAAAATCAATTAATCTGTAAAGTAAAGATTAATTAGTATTTACGTTGTATGATTATCGAGCCAATTATCGTTTTGTTCGGCTTCGGTTCTTTGTTTAATGGCATATCAACCTTTATAGGTTATTTAATGCCAGAGCTATTCTTCTTGAAGAACAGTAGTAATACTATGTAACCCATAGCTGGGAAGTATCGTTTGGTAGTTTTGGTTCATCGATACACCCACATACAATTGTAAGGGAAGAATAAGTTGAAAGAGAGAGAGAGAGAGAGAGAGAGAGAGAGAGAGAGAGAGAGAGAGAGAGAGAACAAAACAAAAAAGTAAAAAACAAAATAAAATAACAAAAACAAACAAAAAATACAAAACAAAGCAAAACAAAACAAAAACAAATCGTTTAATTAGTGTTGTCTTAACGGTCGTTGACTTGTAGAAAAAAAGTAAAAAAAAGAAAGAAAATTCAAATTTTGAATCAGACCAGACAGCCAAACCAATAATATAGTATAACTGTCATATAAAATCCTCCTCCTCCTCCTCCTCCTCCTCCTCCTCCTCCTCCAGCAATGGGTAAATAGCATAGTAGAATTCAATCTTATTTAGGTAACCAGTCTAGGAGAAGTGATGAACTCACTTAAAATGTTGGGAATAGTTATTTACTAAGCTTAGTTTAAATGTGGCAAAAAACCGGAAGTAGAGGGTACCCAGAGATTATATGCTGTATGGATTTACCCAATCCCTCGTCTGCAGGGAGGATGCAAATGTAGGGCCATTTTTAACTGAGTGAAAATAATAAATAGCAATACTTGGAACCATTTAACTGTGTGCAAACAATAAACAGCAATATTTGAAATCATTTGACTGTGAGCACACAAATGAGCTCTGCCTCGTTTAAAAAATCTTACGAACAAATTATTTACTTAGAAATTCTAATATATGTATAAACAGAAATTGGCATAAAATAATCATCATAGGTTGATATGCCATTAAACTAAAAAATCTAACCTATCTGTACGGCGTTTGTTCGCTTATGTATATACATTGTACATACATATACGCTACCTATGTACGAATTAATATATATTTATATACACATATTATATATTACTTCATTATATATATTACTTTATATACACGTCCATGTACATGAATGTGTGTATAAAGTAATATATATTTAGGAGGGTCAGCAAATTTTAATAGACTTGGTTTAATGGCATATCAATCTTCGTGGGTTATTCAATGCCAAAGCTATCCTTGTAGAAAAAAGAACAGTGATATTACATAATCCATCGAATAAGAAGGTTCATACATTTTTCAAAAACATTTGTCCGAAAGAGAACGTAGTAGCGTGACTTGAGCTCGAACTCGCTTACTTCGAGGCAGCAGTCCAGAACTTTAGCTAATACGCCACGAGGACTCTCTTTAGATTTTAATTGGTGATAGAATAGAGAATGATTTCTCGATGGGGATGAAAGATTTCGTTTTCAATGTCCATTATAAACAGTGTTCTTTGGCGCTAGTAGGGTCAGCAGTCTGTAGACATGAGTATCATTTTAAGTACTTCAGTTTTAGTAGGTTGTCCTCGTGGTGTAATGGTTAAAGCGATGGACTGCAGAATCGTAGTAAGCGAGTTCGTACTCCAGTCGCGCTATTATGTTCACTTTCGAGCAAATACCCTTGGTAAAGGTATGATCCTCCCAGTTATGGCTTAAATAGTACTACTACTACTATTCTTCCTTGGAGAATATATATATATATATATCTATATAATCATGGAAAAATTTCAAATTGAAATGCAAACAGGTCCGTCGAGGATTTGAACTCGTGTCTCCGACTCCATTTCCAAACATTAACCTTTACGCTAAACTCATTAGTTATTTTAGATTAGGTACTTTTTGAATTTTTCAACACCCCCAGGAGTGTCCTCGTGGTGTAATGGTTAAAGCGATGGACTGTGGAATCGTAGTAAGCGAGTTCGTACTCCAGTCATGCCATTACATTCACTTTCGGGCAAATACCCTTGGGAAAGGTATGAACCCCATTATCCTCCCAGCTATGAGTTAAATAGTACCATTACTGTTATTCAAGGAGAATAGCTTTGGCATTAAATAACCTACAAATGTTGATATGCCATAAAGCAAAGAAACCAAACCTGCCCGATTTAAATTTTAGTTGAAAAGTGAAGGCTAGGAAGTCAATTTCGAAGTCCATTACTATTTTAATGAATTTGATCCTTATAAAGTGCACCCCATGGTCATGTGTCTCACTAAACACTGAATCGAACTCACTAACAGTGGTCTAATAGACTTGCTCATCAACAATTTCATCCCAAGGGGTACCTGAGGTATTTGAAGGCTGCATGTATTCAGAATTGAAGGAGATTGGGGAGATGTTGGTTTACAAAGTATTTTATTTACAATACTTGATTTCTTTACAAGCAGGAATATTGATCTTATAGAAGAATCATAATTTTACTCAGTAAAACCTGTAATTTAATTTTGCAGATAATACAAAAAAAAGTAATGAACTCACCTTGCCACAGGCTTGCTCGATTGGTGAGATAGTTGATTTGGGATACAAGCTTTCAAGGCAGGTCAGCCTTCCCCTCATAAAACATTCAGGCAACACAATCTTCCAAGTCTCATCCTCAAATTTCACTTTGTGTCGTATTCAGCTAAGCTTCGCAAAAGATGATAAAGAATCGGCCTCTAGGCAGGGTTTAGAAAACGCTCACTATATCCCTTGTAGAAGAGTAAGACCCTATCCCCTAAAAATAGGTGTCCTGAGTATGAGGCTAAACTGCATATGGTGGTGAGGCTCCGGTTCTGGAGATCCGGGAAGTGTTGAGTATCTCTTCATTACCATTACTCCCAGGTCCACTTTGACCCGCACCGTTTGTACCTGTTGGGACACCATGTATGGGCCGAATATTTATTAGAAAGGAATGCCAGATATCATTTAACCATGTGCAAAAAACTCTTGAGAAACTACACAAAAATTCTCTAACATAAAATGACTAAAGACGTGTTGACATGTCGTTAAAATCAATCAATTAATGCCTTTTTATATTGATATTAATTCTAACCACCCACCAACTGTTTTGCAACACAGTCATAAGTCTATTTCTAGTAGATTGTCAACTATTTCCATCAATGAGAACAGTATTAAGTAATTCCATTTTGACCCGGAGTTGTAGTACCTGCTAGAGTCTTATGTATGGGTCAAATAGATTTATTTGCGAATTATATTTGATAAGAATACTTTCTCATATAACCGTGTACACAAGAAACCACTACAAATATATAAATATAAATATACCTAATTATTTAAACTCTATTGATAAAATAATCCAAGACGATTGGAAATACCGTGAAAAACAATTAATCAATAAGAAAGAATGAAGGATACCCTCCAAGAACAAAAACTAGTGCTTAGTAGAAGACTTTTCAAACGAGACTGGGGGAACTTTGTAATAAAACCAGTCGAGATGAAGCTTGTTCAGTAACTTTAAAATAATTCTGATTTGGGTCAGCTGTGTTCTCTGCCTTGTCACTCACAACTGCGTGGAAAGATGCGCAAAGGTCAGAAGTTAGATTCGGGGTGGCCAACAATCTGTTTTTCTCAGGGCCAGTCTGTCCGTGATCCTCGGTCCACATCGTGCATATGGTGGCAGATTTAATTTGTTTCGATACTGACCCTGCCCTGACTAGAGTTGATCCTCATTCCGAGTTCGATCTGCAAGCTGATCCCATCACACTGGTATCGAACTATTTAATTTCAGTTGATGAACTCGGTCAGAGAACGGAGCCAATTGGATACTAGAAGGAAGAAAATGGCGAAGGCGGTGATTGGGCTCTAAATTGAAGAATAGCAAAAAGAAACTTGAAACCAAGATTGGCGGGACAGAACGTGATTGGGGTGAAAAGTCTGGCGATAGACAATCTGTGGGATGGTGGTAGAAGATAGAATAAGGTATTAACATACACAAATCGGGACATGTTGGTAATAATAGTAATTCTGAAAAGCAGACTTGCTAATAATATTTGATTAACAAACAAAGATTATGTGTAACAATAAAAATCACCAAAACTTCCGTAGCAAAAATGAAAGCATAATTTCCATGGATGTCGCCTTAACCAATTCAGTCAAGAAAATCTTTTTTGTTTGTTTTCGCCTCTAATTGTAGAAATTGAAAATATATTCTCACTTATAACAATACAAACTTATCCAATGGAAAATTCGGGGTTTAATTATGTATTAAGTAAACTATTCCGTCATGGACAGGATGGGACATAAGTTCAGTTTCTACGTGATATGCAAACAGCCTCGTTCTTGATTTTAACTATAGGAGCCAAGTTCAATTCCTACAAGAATAACATATACGCCACGAACGCTTTCATTAGTTACTTGCATTGATGGAAAATAAGTTTGCAACACCTTCAACTCGTCTTTCTATTTACTCAAGATGAAATGCACCGATAATATTATCGGTTTCATGTAAATGATTTCATATACAGATCAATACGTAAACAGGTTGAAAAAAAGGGCGCGTATTAGCAGTAGATATAATATGGCTAGATGTCTGTAAATGATCTCATATACAGAACAATACATGAACAGGTTCCAAAATAAAGGGTGTATCAACAATATAGGTAATACAGGTAGATTTCTGTAAATGATCTCATATACAGATCAATACGTGAACAGGTTCCAAAATAAAGGGTGTATCAACAATATAGGTAATACAGCTAGATTTCTGTAAAGGATCTTGTATACAGATCAATACATCAACAGGTTCCAAAATAAAGGGTGTATCAACAATATAAGTAATACAGCTGGATTTCTGTAAATGAGCTCATATACAGATCAATTCGTGAATAGGTTCCAAAATAAAGGGTGTATCAACAATATAGGTAATACAGCTGGATTTCTGTAAATGATCTCATATACAGATCAATACAGGAACAGGTTCCAAAATAAAGGGTGTATCAACAATATAGGTAAAACAGGTAGATTTCTGTAAATGATCTCATATACAGATCAATACGTGAACAGGTTCCAAAATAAAGGGTGTATCAACAATATAGGTAATACAGCTAGATTTCTGTAAATGATCTTATTTACAGATCAATACGTGAACAGGTTCCAAAATAAAGGGTGTATCAACAATATAGGTAATACAGCTGGATTTCTGTAAATGATCTTATTTACAGATCAATACGTGAACAGGTTCCAAAATAAAGGGTGTATCAGCAATATAGGTAATACAGCTGGATTTCTGTAAATGATCTCATATACAGATCAATACGTGAATAGGTTTTAAATTTAAAGGGTGTATCAATGATATAGGTAATACAGCTTGATTTCTGTAAATGATCTTATTTACAGATCAATACGTGAACAGGTTCCAAAATAAAGGGTGTATCAACAATATAGGTAATACAGCTGGATTTCTGTAAATGATCTCATATACAGATCAATACGTGAAAAGGTTTCAAAATAAAGGGTGTATCAGCAATATAGGTAATACTGCTGGATTTCTGTAAATGAGCTCATATACAGATCAATACGTGAACAGGTTCCAAAATAAAGGGTGTATCAACAATATAGGTAATACTGCTGGATTTCTGTAAATGAGCTCATATACAGATCAATACGTGAACAGGTTCCAAAATAAAGGGTGTATCAACAATATAGGTAATACAGCTGGATTTCTGTAAATGATCTCATATACAGATCAATACGTGAAAAGGTTTCAAAATAAAGGGTGTATTAACAATATAGGTAAAACAGGTGGATTTCTGTAAATGATCTTATTTACAGATCAATACAGGAACAGGTTCCAAAATAAAGGGTGTATCAGCAATATAGGTAATACAGCTGGATTTCTGTAAATGATCTCATATACAGATCAATACGTGAAAAGGTTTCAAAATAAAGGGTGTATCAACAATATAGGTAATACAGCTGGATTTCTGTTAATGATCTCATATACAGATCAATACGTGAACAGGTTCCAAAATAAAGG
Organism: Sepioteuthis lessoniana; assembly: GCA_963585895.1. Taxonomy (NCBI): domain Eukaryota; kingdom Metazoa; phylum Mollusca; class Cephalopoda; order Myopsida; family Loliginidae; genus Sepioteuthis; species Sepioteuthis lessoniana. Next base: position 28,908,484 of record OY757932.1, on the reverse strand, counting down.
GTGTATCAACAATATAGGTAATACAGCTGGATTTCTGTAAATGATCTCATATACAGATCAATACGTGAACAGGTTCCAAAATAAAGGGTGTATCAACAATATAGGTAATACAGCTGGATTTCTGTAAATGATCTCATATACAGATCAATACGTGAACAGGCTCCAAAAAAAAGGGTGTATCAACAATATAGGTAATACAGCTGGATTTCTGTAAATGATCTCGTATACAGATCAATTCGTACACAGGTTTCAAAATAAAGGGTGTATCAGAAATATAGGTAATACAGCTGGATTTCTGTAAATGATCTTATTTACAGATCAATACGTGAACAGGTTCCAAAATAAAGGGTGTATCAGCAATATAGGTAATATAGCCGGATTTCTGTAAATGATCTCATATACATATCAATACGTGAACAGGTTCCAAAATAAAGTGTGTATCAACAATACAGGTAATACAGCTGGATTTCTGTAGATGATCTCGTATACAGATCAATTCGTGCCCAGGTTTCAAAATAAGATGTACATCAACAGTACTCAAATACCATATAAATATAGTGTATATTTACCGTGGATGTTAACACAACTTTAGTATTGCAGATGGCCCACTGGTATGATTGGTACTGCATCACAATAACTTAAGTATATGGATTGTATTAAAATATCTTCGAGCCATATCCACTCCGACTGTGGGTGGTAGTCCCTGTCAGAGTCCCATCTTTGGGTCAAACAGAATTTGATAAAATCGTGTGCAAAAAAAAAAAAAACACCACATCCCAGCAAAAAAAAAAAAAAAATCTTCAGAAATGATAACAAAATCTAAAGATGAACTGACAATGAACGCAGTAGAATACACTGACTGCACCTCTGCAGAGGGGTAAGACCCCCCCCCAACGAGTGACCTGGATATGACACTAAACAATCTGATGGTGAGGTTTCAGTAATGCTGGGGCTTTGGGGAATGCGGAGCACCCCTTCATTGCTATTGCTCCCACGTCCACTCTGGCCCGGAATGGTACCAACGGATAGGGTCCTATCTATGGGTTAAATAGAACTAACAGTATACTTATACTAAACAATTGTTTGACTAAAATGAATAGCTTGAAATAGAAATGTTTTTGACAATTAAACCGTACATACATTTAAACTGCGGGCTTATGCTAAACTGAATTCTTTGAAATGGAACTATTTTTTGACATTAAAACTGTACTTACACTAACGGATTTGTTTAATATGGAACTGTTTTGACATTTAACTCTGTGTAAACAAAATCTGTACTCATACTAAACTGAATTAGCTGAATTAGAACTGCTTGACTAAACAGAATAGCTTGAAAGAAAACTATTTTTCATAATTAAACTGCACTTACATTTAAACTGCGTGCTTATGCTAAACTGAATTGTTTGAAATAGAACTATTTTCATAAAAATGGATTTGGCGTTAAATAACCTACAAAGGTTGATATGCCATAAACCCAAACAACCAACCAACCTTATCGATTTGAAACAATTGGAAAATATTGAATGCTTGTTGCTCAGTGTTGATAATTTTAGTCAGTAAACGCATCCCACCATATTCAACAACATTGATATGACATCTAGTAGTGAAAATTTGAGGTATGCATGTTTGCAGATAAAATTTATATAATCAAAAATAAAATTCCTTGTTAGTTGGAATTTCAATATTGATGTATTTTTTTTAAAATCGAGAGAGTGTAACGGAGAGTGGTTGGCTGGGGCAAGAAATAATTTCATTACCCGGTTAACCTACAGAGCCGAGTAAAAGTAAAATCATACATGTACAGTTATGTTGGTTTAGGTTTCATGTAGTTTAATACATCTCTTTTTGTGACGCACGTCCTGAGGACGAAGGTAAGTACATAGTTACAACGGTATTAACCAGTTATAAATTGAGATATAAATTTTTAATACTGATAAGAGATAAATTATTATGATAGTTGCACCTTAAAGTTCATTTATGTACCGTGGGTTATTATTTGTTTTACAAATATCGAATTCTTAGAATTCATAGGTTTAGTTTATGGTTTGGTTTGGGTAGGTTTTATAGCAACTATTATTGGTTATTCACTGCCTAATCCTCAATATACATATATATTAAATATATATGATTTGAATTGGTTTTGTTTTATAGCACATCAACCATTGTTGGTTATTCAATGCCTAATCCTCAATATACATACATATTAAATATATATGATTTGAATTGGTTTGGTTTTATGGCATATCAACTAGTGTTGATTATTTAATGCCTAATCCTCAATATACATATATATTAAATATATATGATTTGAATTGGTTTGGTTTTATGGCATATCAACCATTGTTGGTTATTCACTGCCTAATCCTCAATATACATACATATTAAATATATATGATTTGAATTGGTTTGGTTTTATGGCATATCAATCACTGTTGGTTATTCAATGCCTAATCCTCAATATACATATATATTGAATATATATGATTTGAATTGGTTTGGTTTTATGGCATATCAACCATTGTTGGTTATTCAATGCCTAATCCTCAATATACATATATATTAAATATATATGATTTGAATTGGTTTGGTTTTATGGCATATCAATCACTGTTGGTTATTCAATGCCTAATCCTCAATATACATATATATTGAATATATATGATTTGAATTGGTTTGGTTTTATGGCATATCAACCATTGTTGGTTATTCAATGCCTAATCCTCAATATACATATATATTAAATATATATGATTTGAATTGGTTTGGTTTTATGGCATATCAATCACTGTTGGTTATTCAATGCCTAATCCTCAATATACATATATATTGAATATATATGATTTGAATTGGTTTGGTTTTATGGCATATCAACCATTGTTGGTTATTCAATGCCTAATCCTCAATATACATATATATTAAATATATATGATTTGAATTGGTTTGGTTTTATGGCATATCAATCACTGTTGGTTATTCAATGCCTAATCCTCAATATACATATATATTGAATATATATGATTTGAATTGGTTTGGTTTTATGGCATATCAACTATTGTTGGTTATTTAATCCCTAATCCTCTATATACATATATATTGAATATATATGATTTGAATTGGCTTGATTTTATGGCATATCAACCATTGTAGGTTATTTAATGCCTATTCTTCTATATAAATATATATTAGATATATATTATGTGATTTGGTTTGGTCTTATGGCATATTAACCATTGTAGGTCATTTAATACCTAATCCTTTTTATACATATGAAATATGATTTCTAAACACATTTTGTATATAACATTTTTACAAGTGCCTAAGCTCATTTTTTTCCACACTGTTAAATAGTTTCATTTATTTCTAATACGAATAATTCTATTTACTATTAATCATTTTTTGCACATAGTTAAATGTTTTCAAGTATTACTATTAAGCATTAACAATTCAATTTAACATCAATCATTTGTTTGCGAATAGTTAACTGATGGAACAGTTCTATTTCAACCATTACACACAATTACATGATTAAACAGTTCTATTTCAAGCAATTCAGTTGAGCATAAGTCATTGGTTTGCATTCAGTTTAAATGTCAAAGTACACAGTTTAAATGTCAAACTTCTTTTTGATAGATAGGATCCTATCAGGTACTACTACTCGAGGTCAGAGTGGACCGGGTAGCGATGGCAATGAAGGAGTACTCCGCATTCCCCGAAGCTCCAGCATTACTGGAGCCTCACCATCATCCAGGACATTCGTTAGGGAGAGTCTTTACCCTCTGCAAAGATGACGTTGGTGTATTATATAGCCTCAGCCAAATGGGCTGGGATGAATTAGGGACATATTCAGGACACTCATTAGGGGAGTCTTACCCCTCTGCAGAGATGCAGTCGGTGTATTTTACAACAGAAGCCAAATGTAGCAATTGATTTATAATCTCTTGCGACGTTTGCACAGATATTTATTTTCGACTTTGTGTTGATTTCTGAGTATATTTTCTTCCAAAACAAGAAAATATATTTTACGAATTTGTAGACGATATAAAGATCTGGCAAAAATTTAAGTCACATAGCCAATTAAACTCAACAGAACCTCGATATCCACGGTTTCATTTATCCACGGTTGATTCAATTAGCACAACTTTTATTAAAACAAACTTGGCATATATATATATATATATATATATATATATATACACCCAACCCCTCCTTACGAGCAGGATGCGACACAAGGTCAATTTTTATGTGGAGTTTAACAGATTTGAAGAGTTTTCCTTCTCTTAGACCGGTTGCCGTACCAACGGTGAAAAACCAGTCTGCCCTACTATTTACCAATAGCAGGAGGTAAAATTATTGGATTCATTCTTCCCGAGAGTATTAGCGCTATGTGAAATTCAAATAGTCTCGTCCAAGATTTGAACTTGTGTCCATTTCCCACGACGATAACCATTATACTACAAACGCCACTTATCTTGACAAATATATATTTTAAAGTCACAGAATAAAAACAAAAACGTACCAGGGCAATCTCCTTTTGGAAGATAATCTGGACCCTTCTTAAACTGAACCAAGGAGGAATACAGATGTAGGGACTATAGAACAAGGAAATCGATAACAATGCACAAGGACTTACACTCGAGGGATTACATCATCATTCATCGAGGCGTACCGACAACCCTTTGATTCCTTTGACCTCCACTCGCCATTCATCCCTACTGGTCACTGCACTAGGTAAGTTCCTTAGACCATATCCAGAATCTACACAGAGCTGATGAATGCAAGTTTTTGCTGATCGACCAAAACTGGTGTGTCCATGCTTGTGAGTCCATTGAAGAACGTCGCTTATGAATTGGTCCTTACTTTTTCCTGCTGTACCCAGCATGTCTTGCTCGCCTTTTTTTCGTTGTTTTGCGAGGTGGGAGATAAGTGGCCGTACAGCTGCTGTTTTGTAGAGTGCCGCTTCCAGAATTTGTTCAAAACAGCACACTGCATCCTTGAGTAGTCCCCGTTTAGATTTTTCTCCGGGTGTTTCGTTTGAGTCCAAGTGGTGAAACTATACAGTCGTTCTGACACGGCTACTCGTTAGAAAAATTTCTGTCAAAGGTAAATTTTGGGGCCGTGGAAGATATTGACTGAAATACGAGGACACGGCTTCACCACACATACACACACATACATATACATTTTTCGAATACATCTGGCTCGGTAGGTTTTCGAAATTCGCTCTACTTAATGTACTGAGTACTCTTACTTTTCAGCTTAGGTGATTCTGTCGGGGTTTTTGCTTTTGGCTAGACATTGCGGATCTGGTTGATTATTTTCAAGCAATTCGAATGTTTTTAGTCTTTTCTTTTTTTTTATTAATTTTTTTCCCCAGATATCAGTTTGTGTAATATTTTTTTTTATTTACAAAATGAATCATCTGTTTTTTTTCACACCGTCAGATTTATAGAATGGATATAAAAGACAAAATAAAATACACACACACACACACACACACACACACACACACACACACACACACACACACACACATATATATATATCTATATATATAAGTTTTAGAGCTACTTCGACCAAGGGAAAAGTCGTTGGAATAAACCGTCAGATTTATAGAATGGATAAAAAACAAAATAAAATACACACACACACACACACACATATATATATATATATATATATAAATAAGTTTTAGAGTCGGAATAAACCGTCAGATTTATAGAATGAATATAAAAACTAAAATAAAATACACACACACACTACACACACACACACATATATATATATCTATATAAGTTTTAGAGCAACTTCGACCTTGGGAAAAGTCGTTGGAATAAACGAGCTGAATGTCAAAAGAACTATTTTTATTGACTGATCTTAATTGATTGCTCGTGGAGGAGGTGCCCGTAGTGTAATGGTTATCGTCGTAGGAAATGGACACAGCGACACGAGTTCAAATCCTGGACGAGGCGGATTGCATTTCACATAGCACTAATACGCTTGGGAAAGGTATGAATCTAATTATTCTCGCTCCAGCTATGGGTAAATTGTTAGGCAGACTGGGATCTTCAGTCCTGGTAAGACAACTCTCTAGGAGAAGGAAAACTCTGAATTCCAACCCGTCTACCATATTATTTACCCATAGCAGGAGGGAGAATAAGACGATTCACACCTTTCCCAAAGGTATTAGTGCTTAGTGAAATGCAATCAGCTTTGTCCAGGATTTGAACTCGTGTCGCCGTGTTCATCTCAACCCGTCTATGCTTATCTTATGTCTAGAGATAAAGAAGATTCATTTTACGTTCAGGCTTACATATTTGTGGTTGTTTCTTAAGAGTTTTTTTTTCACAAAAGGTTCTATCAAATAAGAATAATTGTTAAACATACCTTTGGTCCATAGCTGGGATCCTAACAGATATTACTACTGCCGGCTAAAGTGTACCTGAGAGTAATAACCACGAAGGTATGGTTTGGTTCTATTGCACATCAACCATTGTAGGTTATTTAATGCCAAATCCATTTTTATACATATAAACAGTTCTTTTTCAAACAATTCAGTTTAGTATAAGTACACAATTTCAATGTCAAAAACAGATCTATTTCAAACAATTCAGTTTAGCATAAGTACACAGCACAGTTTAGTTCTATTTGACACGTAGATAGGACACTATCAGGTGCTACCACTTTGGGTCAGAGAGGACCTGGGAACGATGGCAATGAAGGAGTACTCCGCATTCCCTAAAGCTCCAGCATTACTGAAACCTCACCATCAGATTCTTTCATATCATATCCAGGACACTCGTTGGGGAGTGGGTGTCTTACCACTCTACAGAGATGCAGTCAGTGTATTCTGCAGTCCAGCTGACTTAGCAATAACAATGAAGGCGTACACCAAATTCTTTAAATCTCCAGAACTGGAGCCTCACCATCAGGTGCAGTTTATTGTCATACCCAGGACACTTCTTTTTGGGGGAGGGGGTCTTATTCGCTTACAGAGGATACAGTCAACGAATTCTAAGCCATACTGTCAAAGCGAGAGACTATTTTCTGAAGAAAATTAACATTTCATACACTATTATTTTTGTCTTGGTAAAATCAGCTTCAGACAAGGTACTTTTTGAACACACCGCGTATATAGTTCACTATTATCAACGGAGGGTAGCATATTGGAACTTATTTATCGCAAATAACGAGGTCCTATAGTAAATTGGCTGTCTATGTTAGTCATATGACCAATATCCGTACATAATGAATCATACTACTCGGTACGGTTTGAATATTATCGATATTTTTGGCATTCAGGATATTTCTAGTGATTGAAGTCGAAATGCTAGTAATATAGATTGCATCCATTCATTGATGACGGAGTATTAGTTCCATTCAACAACGAAAATTGAAGTTTGGAGACAACGACCAACCATGCCAGATGATCAACTTTGAGGAGTTCACTAACAATCAAAGACGCCGAAATATTAGTTTGGTATAATTGTAAAAGTTGTAAGAGATGGAAATAAAAAAATGACTTTCTTTTTGTATTTCTCAGACAAGTCTCGACTCATTAATGTATTTTTTTTTTGAGAGCGAATAATCCAAGTGCCAATATATCAGTGGCGAACGTAATAAAGATCTGTTATTGATTTTTCCCGCCTTTTCAGATTTTGCGCGGGAAACGTAATTACATCAAGACTGAGGCGTTGAGATCTCACGAGATTTTACTAAAATAGATACATAGACGGAGAGAGAGAGAGAGAGAGAGAGAGAGAGAGAGAGAGAGAGAGAGAGAGTGTGTGTGTGTGTGTGTGTGTGTGTGTGAGAGAGAGAGAGAGAGAGAGAGAGAGGAGAAGCAGTTTTATCAGTAGAGGTGAAAAAAAAAAAGAAAAGGATGTTAGTGGTCAAATCGAGAGGCACAGATTTATCACGAAGAATATTTTGTTTTAAATTTATTTTCAGGTTGTTATCTGTCGATTTGTGGCTTTTGTCTGTCTGTCAGTATTTCTTTTTGTCTGCTACAATTCATCTTGAGTTGAATAGTAAGTGGTTTAGTGTCCGTTTAAAGATGTTTTGATTTTGACAATTGTGAGTGCCGCTTGGAAGTACGCATAAAAAGCATACGTCACTGAAAAGAAGACGAAGAGAAGAAAGATTGGAGGGAGAGAGATAAAGAGAGATAAAGAGACTGAATATAAAGATTCGGATTTATGAATTAACTGACAGATTCTAAAATAGATCAATAAAATTGGAGGAAGATAGATATAAGCAGTTTTACACACACACACACACACACACACACACACACACACACACACACACACACACACACACACACACACACACACAAATATAAACAATGATACACAAAGATAAGCATACACACACTCACATATACAGTCAACAATCATACCCAATCACACAAACATACATATATACCATACCAACGCACTCTTATATGTCTATCAACACAGATGAGAGATTGATTTTAACTGCGTATCAACCCGTCTAGGGTTATTTTATGCTTAGAGCTTAGAGAATCGCGTTCATTGTATGTTCATATTTACATTATTTGTCAATGTTTTTAAAGAGTTTTTGTTTGTTCACGATCTTCTCGAATAAAAAATAATTTTTAAACTTATGTATTTGAACCTAAGATGGGACCTTAACAGGTACTAGCACTCCAGGTCAGTGTGGAGCTGGGAGTAATGACAGCAAAGGAATACTCTATACTCCCTCATTACCCGAAGCAGTTTAGTATCATACTCAGGACACCCCGGAGGTGCCCGTGGTGTAATGGTTACCGTCCTAGGAAATGGACACGGCGACACGAGTTCAAATCCTGGACGAGACTAATTGCATTTCACATAGCACTAATACCCTTGGGAAAGGTATGAATTCAATTAGTCTCCCTCTAGCTATGGGTAAATAGTAGCTTTGGTGAGGCAACTAGTCTAGGAGAAGGAAAACTCTGAATTCAAACCTGTTAAACTTCGCTTAAAAATGGACTTGTGTCACATCCTGCCCGAGCGGAGGGGTTGGTAAATATGATATGATAGTCAGGACACCCCACTTTTTTGAGGAATCTTACCCCACAGTAAAGGACATAGCCTCATCGATTGAGATGGATACAGTTTTATACCATATTAAATTAGAGACTATTTGTTAATTTGTCTTTGGCATGAAATAACCCTAGAAGAATTGACATGCCATTAGGACAACCAAACAGAGAAAAAAGTAAGCAAGCAATTGATGTCATCACTTCTTTAGGATGATGAAGCACCAGGAAATTTCAGTAAAAAGTGTGACACAGTGGCAGGCAACCTTTTTTCATTAATACTGGGTTCAGTTCAGGTTCTTGAGTGGTCACTGAAAATGTATGAATACTCTGACTGGCCTGTGATTATAAACTCTCTAACTCAATAAGGGCCTATGTACTGTGTGTTGTGATACACCCCTTCCTTCCCTTAAAGTTATCAGCAATTTATGCGACGGTACACTTCATTCCTAACCTGGTTTTGGTCATGGCGGTGGCTAGTGTAGCGTGTATTTGGCACGAATAGCGCGGCGTAGCTCATCCCTTTTCCAAGTCTACAGTTGATTTGAATTCAATTTTTCCTTCTCCATACCAAGATTAAAGAGCACAGACTGTGCAACTATTTACTCAAAGGTGCAGAGAAAATAGTCCAATTCATATTTTTTTCCAGGAGTATTAGCTCTATGTAAAATACTAACTGCCTTGTTCCACTTTCAAACATATTCACTGGTCCCGTAACCTAGCTTGGTTGTGGGAACACTAACCATGTAGAATGTCTTTGGCAGGAAATAGCCTGGCAGAGCCCATCCCGCTTTTGTATAGCAGAGAATGATAACAGCGCCTTTTATTACCTCAAATGTACGGATGAGAGGCTCGAAGATGGCTGAGCTGCACGCGTAGAAGGGCGAACGGTACGAATCTTCAGCGAACCGCTTTCTTCCTCTGGTTTAGATCAAAACCTTCCTGGTTATATAATATCCCAGACGCCAACGTAAATTCTCCTGGTTACATCTCTTTCAGCCGGACGTCTACGCAACGCAGTCACGCACATACATATTTATATATTAGAACCATATTTATAAAGAATAGACATCCCACACTAAAGAAAATCTCTTTTATCTTGGAACTGTTAGTACTAAAATATGTCTGACATCGAAGCAAAGTCCTACAGCCTCAGTGGATTCATAGTCACGTGACCATTAGCTGTTATCTCTACTCATTCTAACTAGCACCAATGGTCTACACATTCACACATGACGTCACTTGCACGTGATCAGCAGTCCCAACTAAAAAGATTCTGCTGCGTAAACTCACATTATATATATATATATATATAATAAATAAATATATATTAGATACGAGTATATATATATATATTCAATTCATGGAATTTAGACTGCGACCCCTGGATTTCATGGAGTTTTTTTTACAAAACAACAATCATCAGGCAGTTAACAAAATAATATATATATATATATATATATATATAAAATCGATGATAGTAAATATAAACTCAGCGAGATTTGATATGTATGTATATGGTTTCAACAGCCAATCGAATGCTCGGCCTGGTCTGAGGGATTATTTATTTCGAAGCCGTCCAAAGCCATAAGTTTGTTTCAGTGACTCAGAGTTTGATCATCTCTGAGGGGGTCGTTCTGGTGAGGGGAGTATGATGTTGCAAGACCCGAAACTCCCCAATGACCCAGAAGATTAAACATCCCTGACGACACCTATTGGCGCCGATTTAAGAGCGTGTATTCAAGGTATATATATATATATATATATATATATATATATATATATATATATATATATATATAATGCAATAGTCCTTCAAATTGCACTATATACGCTCTGAATGTGAATTTTGTTACATAGTTCCAAGGAATTAGTGATGTAACAATAGCCATACATCGAGCACTCCAATAGATTTATATGATATTTCTCATATATTCTATACAAGAATAATCCATACCCACTGTCTTCGGATGCTGACTGGATATTACTAATACTTATATATATATTTGAGTAGTCTGGACGATATTTAATCAGTTGTCCTTACCATATCTATCTATCTATCTATCTATCTATCTATCTATCTATCTATCTATCTATCTATCTATCTATCTATCTCATTCGGTTAATATCTATCTATTAATCTATCTCAGTCAGTTCATATCAGTCTGATTATATCGATATCTGAGGCAGTGATGAAAAGTTCTCGACTCAAACCAGAGGGAAAATTGTTGTCATTGTAAAATCAGTGGCATTTAACATAAAATAATGGCAAGTTATATTTTTAATTCGTTTTAATTCGACTTTAAAAATAAATAAGCTCAGTCTTTAGCTAAACACTTTTTAAATATTGTTAGTAATTACAAAAAAAAAAAAAATGTAAAAAGCTATATATATATATATATATATATATATTCTAAGTAAATTACAATGCCAAATACTACACACACACACACTCACAACTATGGTTATAATGCTGTCGAAGTACGGAGAATCTAACCTTCAATCTTAAAACGAACACTTCGGCAAAAAGACGTGATTTTGGTCCACGAAAACCTTTCAGCATGAACATGTTTATTAGTTTTTTTTTTTTTTTTTTTTTTTTTTTTAAACTGGACTTGCTAGTCATATGAGATTTCCTGTCAACAAACAATCGCTGGCTGATTTTACACCAGACTATCTTCAGCAACTCATGGGTAATTCCTGTCGAGAAAAATTTATGAGATATGGACTGACAGAATCGATAGATAAATAGATATAAGCTGTTTGGATGAGATCTAACTGGTTATCAATATCATAGTCATTTATACATTCGATCTCAAATCCATTCCTTGATTTGATCAGTTTCTTTTGTTCTGTTACTATCAAATCTAAAATCAATATAACATCTTTCTTGTCGTTCTTTATTTCTGTAATTAGCTTGTGAATGTTCTCGATTCTTTACACAGCTCTTATGTTGCCATCGTCGTCGTCGTGATGACAGACAGTGAGAAGGCGTTCCTTTTATCATCATGAGCAAAGGGAACTTGGATTGAGATCTCGTTATTATTGTTATTGTTTAGTTCATGTTAATTGAATTTGATATGAACAGAAACGACATTGTCTTTCATCATTTTTTTTGCTTGGCAAAGATTTTCGGCTAAAGGTGGTGGGATCTATCTATCTATCTATCTATCCCTGTCTGATGATGTTCATATCTGATGCAGCACTAAAAAGTTTTCAGCTCAACCTAGAAGGAATTTCGTTTTTAATTCGATTTCAATAAATTAGGTCTTTCCTAAGGTCATCGTACTCTTTTTAAATATTGTTCGCATTTACTAAGAAAAATATGGACTATAAAAAAACTTTTTAACTGATATATCAGTACCAACAGATAAGAGTATATCAGTCAAAGAGAACAATAAAATAAGTAAATATAAATACCAGAAAATAGAAAAAAAAGTGTTACCTTAAAACTACAACCATGCCAGTAATAATGGGAGTCCTGAGTATGATCAAGAACGGGATAGACAGACATATTAACAATATACCTGGCCGTCCCAACCTACACGAACTGCCGAACTGCTCATCTTCTGATTGTACCCTCCTAGGGTACAATCAATGTGACTGTACTATCAATGTCACCCAAAAGAGGCAGCAAAAAAAAAAAAAAAAAAGATTGAATCCATATAATCTCTACGCAATCTTATCTTTGATCTAAGGTGAAAAATTATAAGAAAACAAAAGTAAAATTGAATAATAATAATAATGACAATAATGATAATAGAATTAAAAGAAAGCGAAAAAAAAAAAAGATAAATGGCTGGACCTTTCTAGAAAGCTGAAAAAGCTATTGAACAAGAAGGTAACAGTGATACCAATTGTAATTAATAACTTGGAACAAAGGTTTGGTAAACGGACTGGAAGTCTTGGAAATAAGAGGACAAGTGGAGACCATCCAGACTAGAGCATCATTAAGATCAGCCAGAATACTGAGAAGAGTCCTGGAGCCTTGAGGAAACTTGCTGTCACTCAAATTCCTGTGAAAGACCATCAGCTAACGCTAGAGTGAAAAACTCTCGAAGGAGCATAATAATGATATACTATATTGCTAATATCACACACACATACACACACATGGGTTTGTGCGTATTTAAGTTTCTACCGGTAAATCTATGCACGTATTGGTTTGGTTTCTTAGTTTAATGACATATCAACCTTCATGGGTTATTCAATGCCAAAGCCATCCTTGTAGAAGAACAGTTGTGGTACTATTTAACTTGTAGCTGGGGGGATAAGGGGGTTTCATATATTCTCCAGGGGTACTATTCTGTACATGAAACAGCACAATTGGAGTTCGAACTTGTTTACTACGATGTCTCAGTTCAGAACGTTAACCACGGAGGCTTCTACATGTGTATATGTCTGTCTATGAATCTTAATGATGACTGCTTGTGTATTACACTTTTGAGTGTAAAAAGATATCTAGCTCGACTGATAAGTATGAACAAACTGAGATAGATAGTGTTGCGTTCTGGTTAGTGAACGCTTGTAATATTAAATAAAGGAGAAACCACGATATGAGAGGAAATAGAGATATATTCCCAGGAAAAGGTATATACAATAGAGAGACAATTTGTAGACAAGAACATAGGATTAGTGAATACAGAATAAAGATATAGTCCAACGATAGTATTGGCTTCCGTTATTACGGTAGCAAGTAAGGTGATCTAGTGCGATCTCCAGTCTCCAACGCTCTAATACTATTCCTATAAGAAGCTGCTCTTCACCTTCTAGTCTGCCCTGGTATTAGTAGCTACTGCTATATATGGCAGATGTACTAGTTCATTGAGTGGAAAAAGATGGGTGATACCCAACAGATAGATAGATAGATAGATAGATAAGGACTAATTGAGACTGATAAGCATAAACAAACTTAGATAGTTTGGAAGAAAGAACGAAAGAAGGAAAGACAGCAGTAGCATTACAGGTGATAAATTCCCAGCCTTTATTAAGGGACAGACGTGGCTAGTGTTATATAAAAATAGCTCTTAGCTAAAGCAAAAAGATAATTAGAATATGAGCTTCACAAACATTGAAAATTTTGAACACACATGAAAACTACTTAAGAGACAAAAAACAAATTGGAGATTCTTGGCGGATGTAAATAAAAAAAGTTTTCTCTGTTTATTTTACCTGTTTAATGATTCATAAACAGGCCACAGAGTTTAAATTTTCAATACGAACAGTCTGTTTAGTTAAGAAAGACAGTTACAAAGAATTGTCTGAAAATTTGGAAGTAATGAGTGGTTGGTGTTTGGGAAGATATTTAGTTGAGTCCCCATCCTTTAAGGTCCTATATTAGCATTATTGGGTTGATTGGGGTTTTAGAAGATATTTGGTTCAGTCCTCATGCTTTAAGGTCCTATATTAGTATTAATGGGTTGGTTGGGACTAATGAATATATTTAGTCGAGTCCCACTCTTTAAGGTCCTATATTAGCATTATTGGGTTGGTTGGGGTTTTAGAAGATATTTGGTTCAGTCCCCACGCTTTAAGGTCCTATATTAGTATTATTGGGTTGGTTGGGACTAATGAATATATTTAGTCGAGTCCCACTCTTTAAGGTCCTATATTAGCATTATTGGGTTGGTTGGGGTTTTAGAAGATATTTGGTTCAGTCCCCACGCTTTAAGGTCCTATATTAGTATTATTGGGTTGGTTGGGACTAATGAATATATTTAGTCGAGTTCCCACTTTTTAAGGTCCTATATTAGCATTATTGGGTTGGTTGGGATTTTAGAAGATATTTGGTTCAGTCCCCACGCTTTAAGGTCCTATATTAGTATAATTGGGTTGGTTGGGACTAATGAATATATTTAGTCGAGTCCCCACTCTTTAAGGTCCTATATTAGGATTATTGGGTTGGTTGGGGCTAATGAATATATTTAGTCGAGTCCCCACTTACATAATATCAACTTTAGTGGATTGATTAAGGCTTGGGGAGATATTAATCGAGAACCCTCTTACCAAAGGGCAATATTAATATTACTGGTTTGATTGGTACTCTCTAAGCTTCAGTATTTGCATTATTTGGTTGGTTAGGGCTAGAGAAGATATTTCGTCGAGTCTCCATTCACCAAGACCCAATATTAGTATTATTGGGTTGTTTAGGGCTAGAAAAGACATTTAGTCGAGTCTCCACATACGAAGATCCAATAATAGTATTATTGGGTTGGTTAAGGCTAGGGAAGATATTTAGTTAGCTCCTTACACACCAATGTCCAATAATAGTATTATTGAGGGTAGGGGCAAAAAAGATATCTAGTCGAGTCCTTACGCACCAATGTCCAATATTAGCATTATTGGGCTGAGTGAGGGATCAGGGAAGATATTAGTCGAGTCCCCGCTCAACAAGGTCGAATATTAGCATTATTAGATTGCTTGGTGCTAGAGAAGATATTTAGTTGAATCCCATCTTACGAAGGAACAATATTATGATTGTTAGGTTAACTGGGGGCCCAGGGAAGATATTTAGTCTAGTCTCCACTCACCAAAGTCTAATATTAGTATTATTGGGTTGTTTAGGGCTAGGAAAGTCATTTAGTTGAGTCCCCACATACAAAGATCCAATTATAGTATTATTATGTTGGTTGAGACAAGGGAAGATATTTAGTCGACTCCCCACACACCAAGGTCAGATATTAGCATTATGGGGTTGATTGGGAACTAGAGAAGATTTTTAGTCAACTCTCCACTCGCCTAGGGTCAATATTTGCATTATTGGAATGGTTGGGCCAAGAGAAGATATTCAGTTGACTCCCCTCTAACCATGGTGCAATATTAGCGTTGTTGGGTTGATTGGGAGCTAAGGAAATATTTAGTCGAGTTCCCACTTACCAAGGGTCAATATGAATATTATTGGGTTGATTGGAAGATAGCAGAGTCCCAATTTACAAAGCTCACCTATTAGCATTATAGGGTTGATTGGTGGCTCGGGAACATATTTAGTCAACTCTTTATTCACCAAGGTCTAACATATTCAGTCAACCCCAGCCGAACCTAGGAAGATATTTAGTCGACTTCCCACTCACCAAATGTCATTGTTAGTATTATTGGAATGGTTGGGGCTAGCGGAGATATTCAGTTGATAACGTACCAAGGTCCAATTATTGGGTTGATCGGGTGCTCGAGAAGATATTTAGTCGATTCTCCACTCACCAAGGTCTAATATTAGTATTATTGGATTGGTTGATGCTAGTCATCATATTTAGTCGAGTCTCCACTGACCAAAGACCAATATTTGTAATATTGGATTGATTGGGATTAGGGAACATATTTAGTGGACTCTCAACTTACCAAGATACAATATTAGTATTACTGGCTTGATTTGTGCTAGGGAAGTTATATAGTCGACTCCCCAATCACCAAGATCCAATATTAACATTATTAGATTGATTGGGGCTAGGGAAGATATTTAGGGACAATATTATGATTATTAGGTTGATTGAGGCTAGGGAAGATATTTAGTCGAGTCCTCACGCACAAATGGCCAATATTAGCATTATCGTGATGTTTGGAGGCCCAGGGAAGATATTTAGTCGAGTCCCCACGCACAAATGGCCAATATTAGCATTATCGTGATGTTTGGAGGCCCAGGGAAGATATTTAGTCGAGTCCCCACGCACAAATGGCCAATATTAGCATTATCGTGATGTTTGGAGGCCCAGGGAAGATATTTAGTCGAGTCCCCACGCACAAATGGCCAATATTAGCATTATCGTGATGTTTGGAGGCCCAGGGAAGATATTTAGTCGAGTCACTGCTCACCAAGGTACAATATTTGTATTATTGGCTTGATTTGTGCTTTGGAAGATATTTAGTCGACTCCCTGCTCATCAAGATCCAATATTAGCATTATGAGATTGATTGTGGTTTGGGAAGATTTTTAGTTGAATCCCATTTACCATAGGATAATAATATGATGATTCGGTTGAATGAGGCTAGGGAAGATATTTAGTCGAGTCCCCAAGCACAAATGTTCCATATTAGCATTATTGTGATGTTTGGAGGTCCAGGGAAGATGTTTAGTCTAGTCACCGCTCGCCAAGATACAATATTAGCATCATTGGCTTGATTTGTTCTTACGAAGATATTTAGTCGACTCCCCGCTCATCAAGATCCAATATTAACATTATTGGATTGATTGTGGGCCCAGGGAAGATTTTTAGTCGAATCCTAGCTTACTAAGGGAAAATATTATAATTATTAGATTGAATGGGGCTAGAGAAGATATTTAGTCGAGTCTCCACTTACCAAGGCCCATTATAAGTATTTTTGACTTGATTTGTTCTAGGGAAGTTATATAGTCGATTCCCCAATCACCAAGATCCAATCTTAACATTATTGGAGTGATTGTGGGCCCAGGGAAGATATTTAAGGACAATATGATGATTATTAGGTTGATTGGGGCTTGGGACGATATTTAGTCTAGTCCCCGCTGACCAAGGTCCAATATTAGCATTATTATATTGATTACGGTTAGGGAAGATATTTAGTCTAATCCCATCTTACCAAGGAATAATGATATGATTATTCGGTTGATTGTGGCTAGGGAAGATATTTAGTCGAGTCCCGGCTTATTGGGTTGATTGGGGGCCCAGGAAAAATTAGCATTCTTAGATTGATTGGGGCTAGGGAAGATATTTATCTCACTAAGGAAGAATATTATGATTATTGGATTGACTGGGGGCCAAGGAAGATACTTAGTCAAGTCCTTACGCACCAATATCCAATATTTGCATTAATATATCCAGTGACACACTAACACGAATTAAACGGAAGCATTTTTAAGAGAAATCAGTTCGTCAAAATCTTTTCTGATTTAAATACTTTTTTTCTGACTGACTTTTCATAATTATTTGTTTTTAAACTATATTGAACCATTTTAATAACTTATTTGCAGACATCGGATGTGAAATAATAAACTGGGAAGAAGTCCCGGTACTCGAGTGGTTTACCTGTTTTACTGCGACATCGTTGTAAGCGAGTTCAAACTCCAGTTTCGATATTACATTCACTTTGGAAAAAGTTTAAACTCCTTATTCCACCCAGATAAGGGTTGAATAGTATCACTTCTTTCCTTCTACAAGGATAGTTTTAGCATTGAATAGCCCATTCAAAATAAGGGTTTCCTGGGTTTGATACTAAATTGCATTTAATGGTGAGGTTCCAACTTTGAAGCTCTAAACAGAGTAGAGTGCCACTTTTTTTCATTACTATCAGGTCCACTCTTACCCGGAGGGGTAGTACTTGTTAATGTCCTGTTGATGGGTCAACTAGATCCGTTTAAAAATTATTCATATTCAATTGGACCGTGTGCAAAAACAAAGAAAAAAAAAAGACTAACACAAAAAATATAAATATGAACGTACAATGAATGCGATTCCCTCACCTCTAAGCATAAAATCAAACAAACCAACAATCTATCAATCATGTAAACAGGGATGTTTATATCTAAAAAGATTTTCTAAAAACAAAATCAAAATTTTCCTTAGCTATGGCTCAAAGGCATCATATGGCCCAGTCAGCTGGGGCTGCAGAATACACCGATTGTATCTCTGCAGAGGGGTAAAACTCTCCCAACGAGTGTCCTGATATGACATTAAACAATCTGATGGTGAGGCTTCAGTAGTGCAGAAGCTTTGGGGAATGTGGAGTATTCTTTCACAGTCATCGTTCCCAGGTTTTCACTGTCCATTAGTGGTACCACTTGATAAGGTCCTATCTTTGGGTCAAATAAAACTAAACTATGTACTTATGTTCAACTGAATTGTTTGGAACAGAACTGTTTTGACGTTTAAACGGCATACTTATGCTAAACTGAATTACTTGAAATAGAACTGTTTTTGACTTTTAAACTGTGTACTTATATTTAACTGAATTGTTTGAAATAGAACTGTTTATATGTATAAAAATGGATTCGGCATTAAATAACCTACAATCGTAGATATGCCATAAAACCAAACCAAACAGGCTTCATATTACTTTCAATACTTACTTCTGCTTAAGTAGTCACCAATCTAAGTATTGAACAAGCTTATCGTTGCTCAACTTCGGTGATATAGCGGGGAGAGTTACATCCTGAAGCCATGTTGTTCAATTTTTTTTTAATGGCATAGCAAGCTTCGTGGGTCATTTAGTGTCTAAACCATCATTATTAAAGAACAATCATGGTAATATTGATTCTACAGCTGGGGGGGCGTATAAGGGGGTTCATACCTTCACAAGGGTATGAAAGTAAACGTAATAGTGTAGTTGGAGTTTGAACTTGCTTACAATGGTGTGTCAGTCAAGCACGTCAGCTACTGCGCCACGGAAACTCCCCCACGTTGTTTAAAAAGGCGACAGAGACCTGTCTGAATTGAGTCACTGGACAAATATAAAAGGAGTCTATAGTCGGTGTAAAATACTTTCTATTTTTCACAATTTTCAAATCTTATTTTTCTTGGAGTTGCTGAACAATGTACGGGAAACCCGACGGAATCGGTGAAAAAATAAGAATATCACATTTGTTAGTTGTCCAAATGTCTCATTGCAGTTAGGAAATCGACCGCTATAAATTATCTCCTAATTTCAGTCTTACATTTCGTGCCAGTGAGAGAGACAGTCCCTGTTGACAAGTGAACATCGCGTAATGAAGACAGTTTATCAAAATTAATAACTTTAGATTTTAATTTCGATACTGAAGACTTCAATAATTAAAGGAGACATTCTCAGTTCTTAATGAATGAAAAAAAAGACGAGAAATCAATATTTTGATGTTGTGTAAGCAGTTATACTTTGTCGTAATTTTGCGAAACCATTTGCAGTGAATTTCCCGCTGCTCACAAAGTGATAGCTATCGACTCTGGACACCAAAAGGTATGTACCTGGATCTGGACACAAAACTTTGGAAGTTTGTATAGAAAGACTGATAGTTGCGCATGCTGCAGGTCTCTCTTCTTCACACTACCGATATTCGTATTTACTCAACATCTCTCCTACAGGTAGGATGTGACACAAAGTCAATTTTTAAGCGGAGTAAACCTGGTTTTAATTCAGATTTCTTTCTCCTAGACTGGTTGCCCGCCTAAGCTTAAAGAACCCAGCCTGCCTAACTATTTATTCATAGCTTCTAATGCAGTAGTTTCTGATGATACTAGGAGACTACAGACATGCACTTTGATCTGGGCGCAAATCTTGAAAGTTTTTATGGAAGACTGACAGTTGCATATGCAGCCGGTCTCCCTTCTTCACCCTACCAATGTCTGGTTTGTTTGTTTAATGGCATATCAACCTCCACGAGTTATTTAATACAAAATCTATCCTTGAAGAAGAACAGCATAGATACTATTTAACCCATAGCTGGGGGAATAAACAGGCTCAAAATATTTCCCAAGGATATTTGTCTGAAAAGGAATGTAATCGTTCGACTGGAGTTCGAACTAGCTTACTTCGTGCGCACAGTCCAGCACTTTAGCCATTGATATATATGTTTACCCAACCCCTTCACCATGAATAGGATGTAACATAAGGTCAATTTTTAAGCCGAGTGAAGCTAGTCTGAATTCTGAGTTTTCCTTCTCCTACATTGGTTACCAATGAAAAGCTAAAGAAACCAATCTACTCTACTATTTACCCAGATCCAGGAGGAGAACAGGTAGATTGATGTCTTTCCCAAAGGCATTTGCTCAACTTGAAACGCAAAAAGCCTTATTTGAACTCACAGATACTCCTCTTTGCAACGATAACCGTTATGCTGAGACTGCCACAGTTTTCCAAGGAACGGACAATTTTCGATAGAGATTGATATCACTAATCCAGGCATTATGAAAACTAGAATAAACACAATGTAGAACTACCAAAAGAAATCTAGGGTTGTCCTTCTCTTGGACTGGATGTCTACTAAGACTTGAGAGGATTGTCTATTTTTTCTATTCAAACCATACTTGGATATAAGAGATATGGCTTTATGCCTTTATCAAGAGTATTTGTGCAAACTGACCACACAGCCAAGACCGATATATATATATATATATATATATATATATATATATATTGTCATCCACAGACAGACTGTTTCGTTGTATCACAACTCTTCAGACTTAGTATCATACCACTCAACCAACAAGCGTACCACGTCAGCTCAGGAATTATAAGGTGTTAAATAGTAGCGTTCGTTTGTTTATATTTTATACCTTGTCGGATACCAGAGTGCTCAATTCGTTCGAAGAGCTTTGCATTATGCAAGCGGCAGCCGTAAATTCCTTCGTTAGAGTGCTCAACACCCATGGGGGAGCTATATATATATATATATATATATATATATATATATATATAGAAAGAGGAGATTTTGGTGAATCTGACAAGATGATAAAAATGAGTGGAAAAGTTGATAAATCAAACACTTGCAACGAGTTTACTGGTAATATTTCGTTCTTTATTCACAGAACTTCTTCAGACTAAACATTTTTTGAGTTTTAATACATTTTAGCAATTGAGGAATTGTAGAAAATGTAGAAAAACTCAAAAAATGTTTAGTCTGAAGAAGTTTTTGCAATTGAGGAAAAATTGTTACCAATCAATCGTAATTATATACGTTAGCGACCTTAGTCGAGGGTGACTCGAAGGCTCCCTTTTCAATAGCTACTACTCAGAGGTATAGGGGAGGGCGCTACTCCATTCCCAGGTTTGCTTCACTTTACCCTTGACCCTCACTTTATAATGCTGAGTGTTAGGCAAGGCGGTATCAAGTACCATTTTTGAGTCTTTGGTATGACTCGACCATTGGCGAACACTCAACTACCATGTAATTATATAGTCAAGCAGTAAGATGAAAGTACACGTGACACTCACATATGAAAAAATGCTTATATATATACGGCAATGTCCAAACAGGAGAATATATATGGAATTATTCCGGTGGTAAATAAAACATGAGAAATTAATTCATTTTTATAAACTTAGATGTCAATCAACAATATATATATATATATATATATATATATATATATATATATATATATATATATATATATATATATCGTAATTATTTGTATATAATACGCTCTTACATGAACTGATAACTTTGGATTACGAAATTCTTGAAAAAATTCTCGTGCATAATACGCACTTAATTTTTTTGAATTTGTAGCTGCAAGATTTAACCTGAATTTAGCATTTGTTCAACTTTTCATTGTTCTGTGCCGAGTAAAAATATAATTTACATTATGTCTTAAAACATAAAATTTACACACAGACATATTACACCAAAATATTACTACACTTGCGATGAGCATAACCTCATATTTGGAGGAAATAAAATTATAAACAAACATACATTTTAGTAGATATTTCTTTGTTATGGCATAAAACAACCCAGCACCTGTCCTAGAAAATGCCACGCATAAACTCCTATGAGACTTTAACATACAAACGGTTCCCTTAATCCCGGCCAGAAGACCAGGCTTAATAATAATCAACAAGAAAAAAAAAAAAAGAAGAGAACTTGCAAAATAGTCGACTTTGCTATCCCGGCTGACCACAGAATAAAACTGAAAGAATGTGAAAAGAAGAATAAGTACCTTGACCTTGCTAGGGAATTGAAAAAAACTGTGGAACATGCAGGTGACAATTATACCAATTGTTATTGGTGCGTTTGGAACAGTAACTAAAGGATTGCTAAAGGGACTAGAGGGCTTGGAAGATGGCGGACGAGTGGAGACCATCCAAACGACAGCATTGTTGAGAATACTAAGAAGAGTCCTGGAGACTTGAGGAGACTTGCTGTCACTCAGACTCCAGTGAAAAACCATCGGCTAACGCTGATGTGAAAAGCTCTAATGAGTGAATAATAATAGATAAATAAATGAATAAATATATATTAGATATATATATTTAATTCATGGAATTTAGACTGCGACTCCTGGGTTTCATGGAGATTTTTGCAAAACAACAATCATCAGGCAGTTAAGAAAATGGAAATTTTTCATTTTCTTAACTGCCTGATGATTTTTGTTTGTCTAAATTCATGAATTAGATATATATATCTAATATATATTTATTTATTATTATTATAGAATAGCTCTATCCCAGATATTGAGCACTCCCCATATTATATTGCACTTGGTTCGACACAAACTCATAAAGTGATTTCAATCAACACTGTTATAATATATATATATATATATATATGTATATATATATATATATATATATATATATATATATATATATATACTTTCTTTAAAGAAAAAAACCAAAGACCTGTTTTTCGTGTCTATTCTGTTTTATTTATCCCCCGTGCCTATTCTGTTTTATTTATCCCCCGTGTCTATTCTATTTTATTTATCCCCCGTGTCTATTCTGTTTTATCTATCCATTAGATCTGAAGAAGTCCTGTTATACCGACAAATCAACTAATATATATATATATATATATATATATATATATATATATATATACGTGGGTCATCTATACTTCTGGCTTTTACAGTGAAGATTATTTTACTGTGAAGACTGTTTCGATAGAAGTCTGATTCTTTTTAATTCAAATTTTTATGTATGTATTTACAAGTATCTACTTTGTGTGTTTGTATGCGTGTACAGTCGCATACATACATATACATATGTATATACGTATACATACATACATACATATACGTGTGTGTGTTTGTGTGTGTGTGTGTTGTACAAGAGTGACTGCTTCACTAAAAATGAGCGTACCTTATATGAAGGCGTGTATTCGAGATTCACTTTTGTTTCAAAGAAATGACTTTGGCAAAAATAATCTCCTGCCGTTGCTATACATCTATATTTTTGCCTCGAAACTGCCGTTCATAAAGCTATAACCATTCCTATTTTCTCATTGACAGATTCACCTGAGGGAACAGAAAATAAATAAGTAATTTTGCTTATATTGCTTCAGTTCTCCTCTTCGTCTCTGCCAGAGAAGATTATATTTGCGCCCTATCCGTAAAAAGACACAATATGATTGTTTTCTTGCACAAATATTTTTGTTCAGCAACCTCTATATCTATCTACCGGTAATGCTTCAGATAACGAGTCTCCTGTCAACTGACGTCTTAGATATTTTTAGCTTGGCCTTTAACTTTAACACTAATTAATCAACGGGTATAGATCATCATCATCATCATCATTATCAAGGCATGCCGATATCAACAATTCCTTTGAGTCTGTGGCACCATCCATCCCTATCATCAATCTTGGTAAGTCTTCTAGACAGTATCCTGTGTCTTCACGGAGCTGGGTGGTAGGTGGTCGTACAGCTGCTGCTTTGCTGGGTGCTGCCTCCAGGACTTATTCAATATTGCTCACAGCATTCTTGTGTAGTTGCCGTCAAGCTTTTTTCCCCATACGTTTAGTTAGCGTCCATGTAGTGCATCCATATAGCAGTATCAACACGACCACAGCTTGGAAGAAACTGCGTTTTATTTTATCGGTCAGGTTTGACTTCTATATGAACAATAGCCAATCAATGGCTGTCCCTGCCCTTGTTAGTCGCGTGTTGAGATCTGTCTCGGTTGATGTGACACTGCTTCCTAGGTAGGTGAAGTCTACTAGTTTCGGAGAACGTTCTCTTTTATTTTCTCTTTGTAGTCCGCCTGAACGGCAAAATCCACTAGATGACAATTTTTTTTTGTTAATTAATATCAATATTGAGATAAGAACGCTACAGTCAAAATTTACAGATATCTTTTTTGTCGCTCCGAGAAAACGGCATATTTTAAATAGGGGAAGTGAAGATTTTTATTCTTTTACTTATCTATTCATTTATTCATTCATTGATCATTCTTTTTTCAGCCAACAAATTTTAACCATGCACACATTTATGTCTAGTATTTATTTATTTGAGTGTGGGTCATGGTAATCTTTCATGCTAAGAACATCTATTGATAATGTTGGGTATCACCTACCTTTTCAGCATAATGAGCTAGGCCATCTACTATATATGGCAGTTGCTCTAATACCAAGGAGTCCAGTTCGGATCAGTCTGAGATCAGTCTACGAGTCAGACCTGAAGAGCCGTTCCTATTGTTAAAGTATATCCTTACTCTATCACTAATCTTATGTTCTTATTACGAACAGTCTCTCTCTTGTAACTACTCCTCCTGTAAATATAACTATTTCCTCACATATCGTGGTTTGTCTTATTATTACTACTACTTGTGTTCACTAACCAGAACACAACAGATAAAATGAGGAAAAAAGTTTCAAGCTAACAAAGGAAAGAAGCAGAAGGTACCCCGCACAAACAATTACCGACGCCGACTATGCCGATGACATAGCGCTTCTGGCAAATGCACCCGCCCAAGCCGAAACCCTGCTACATAATCTGGAACGAGCAGCTGCAGGCATAGGCCTCCATGTCAACGTACACAAGACGGAATATATGTGCTTTAATCAAGCTGGTGACATCTCCACACTTAACGGCAGTTCTCTGAAACTAGTAGACAAGTTCATCTACCTGGGAAGTAGTGTCTGATCAATCGAGAGTGACATCAACACGCGACTAGTGAAGGGATAGACATCCATCGATAGGCTATCGGTCATATGGAAGTCAAATCTGACCGATAAAATAAAATGCAGTTTCTTCCAAGCAGCGGTCGTGTCGACACTGCTATATGGATGCACTACATGGACGCTAACAAAACGTAAGGAGAAAAAGCTGGACGGTAACTACACAAGAATGCTGCGAGCAATATTGAACAAGTCCTGGAGGCAGCACCCCAAAAAGCAGCAACCGTACGACCACGTACCACCCATCACGAAAACTATCCAAGTTAGACGAACCAGACACGCAGGACACTGCTGGAGAAGTAAGAACTAACCCATAAGTGATTTATTCATGTGGACCCCTTCACAAGGCCGAGCAAATGCTGTACGACCAGCTCGAACCTACATACAACAGCTCTGTGTCGATACGGGATGTAGTCCTGAAGACCTGCCGGAAGCAATGGACGATAGAGAAGTGTGACGAGAGTGGATGAGGGATATCGGTGCTAATGGCGTGACGTGATGATGATAATGATTTGTTTATTTATGTTATTGAATTGTTATATATTTCTTTATCTAAAGAATGTAACTTAACTTTATCTTATGAAAATTAACTAAATCATATCATATTCGACTGATTTATGAACATGTTGAAAGTGATCGAGCTTTATCATTCATTTATATTTTAACATTATATAAAGAGAGACTTTGTACATCGGTCTCTGCTTTTCCTTTTGATCTTTAAAATTTTCACTGAATTTATTTAGCAACAGTTTTAATGTATAAAACTAAGCAACACTGATTTGTTTTTTTTAAGTATATATATAGTTTATCAATGCGTATATATATATATATATATATATATATATATATATATGAATATATATATATATATATATATATATATATATATATATATAAATTTAAATATTAATTTAACGTTATTTTCAAGTTACTTTACTTGAACTGTAAATGAAGCGTCTCGAATTTTAACGATCATTTCTACCTTTTTTATTCTATTAAAAAAAAAAATTTTTTACCTTTTATTCTAAATATTTTCATTGTTGACAGTAATAGTTGTGGTGGAGGTGGCAATGGGGATAATAATAATAAGAAGAAGTTTCTGTTTTAATTTGTTTATATGTAAAAAAAATTGTGTAAACGTGTTTTTGTATATTTTTCAATAATGATCGAAGTGTAATCTGTCTTTCTAATATTTAAAAAAGTATTGTTAAGAATAAAATGATAATAAGAATAATAAAACAAAATTCTCGTAAACCACGCGGTTGAACGTTTATGCACCTTTAATTAGCCCGTCCCAAAACATAAATAAAAAATATATTTAAAAACTAGAAAGACGCATAGCTTAACTCTCAGTCCTTTATCTTTTGAATTGGTGTCACTCGAATTCAAGTCCAAAAGCAACTCGTGAGAAAAGTGTCTGAAGATTGATAAAAATAAGAAATCAGTAAGGAAAAAGTAGCAGCAAATATAAGGTTGTAAGATTAAACCCCACAAACTTATATTAAGATATAATAAGGTAAAACTTTTAAAATGTATATATATATATATATATATATATATATATTACAACAGTGTATGGTTGTCACTATCTCACTTGATGGGTTTGTGGCCGACCAAATGCCGTATAATTTGGAGAGTGTTCAATAAATTTTTTTTTGAGACGACGAAAAAGATTTGTTTTAAATGTAGCAGCTCATTATCTCTATATCACTTTTGTGACTAATCTCTATCTAAGGAAATCTGTATTTGATGTAGCCTGAAAGTATCAGAATTTTTCACGTCCTCCTTATAACGGAAAAATATCAGGAGTTTAGTATTTATTCTAACATTACCAGTAACGGAAATATGTTAAATTCGGGCAGTAAATATAAAACAAAAAAAATAACACGGGAATGACTGAAGTTAGGTCAGATACACATTATGAAATAAATCATAAGAGTAAGTCAGTGGACTTTAACTAAGTTAAAACTTAATTTTTTTTGTGACCCGCTGTCTATGAACAGTCACCATGACTGTCATCGGTCACATCTGTGTCAAGTGCGTATATAATAAACAACCCCTGTGTCTGGTATAGCCACAATATACCACCCATGATAAAATGTCAAATTCAAATATTACACAACGTGGGACCCAGGCCCCAGGCTTGGATGTCATGATCGGCAGGTGCTCTCTTGATAGCCAACATGGGGGATCCAATCGTCATCCTGCGAATGTTGGCTGTTCTCTTTTCAGGTACACAATTGGTGATTTAAGAAACCACATCAACCAGAAACCTAGACGGAAAGCATGGACTAGGGAAGACAACCAATTTGCTCTACACTGCTATTTTATGAGTAACCCTACACAAAGAGGATTTAGGAAAAAATGATGGAGATACAGCAAGAACTTTCTAATTTTCAGACAACTAATCGGAGACTCGCTGATCAAGTTAGAACAATAATAAAGAAGGGTTGGTTTTCTGACCTTGAAATAATAGAAATACACTAGAAAATGAATGATCAATAAAGTAGTAATAGTACATTTCCTGGCACATCAGATAATAACAAACAAAAACAGCCCATCTGAAAGGAACCACTAACTTCAGAAAATGAAAAATCCACGCAACCAAACACTGCACAACCAAACAACCCAGAATAAACTATCACAAGAACGAAAGTTAAATCTAGAAGATTTAAAGAGAATTATGAACAGTGAAAAGACCACTTTACCATCATTAAGAAACATTGAATGGAGAATAGTTAAGGCAGAGACAAATAAAGTGAATCAAGTACTGACATATATATCAACGAATAATATAACCGAATTAAATGAACTAATTTATGCAGGAGCGAAATTAGTTTGGCGAGAAAATTGGGATACCCTCAAAAAGCACGAAAGAAAAATCAAAACCATGATGGGAATTTCGACAATAAACTCAGATAAAAAATCTACGAAAACTGGCAAAAATGATAAAACAAAAGAAAGACGCAGGATTAATTAGGAACAGAAAAGAAAAAGACAATATAGGAAAAACTTACAATACAACTTGAGGAAATATACCAGAAAGTCCTGGCGAAAGAAGGAAGATTAAAGAGATATCAACAAAGGATAAAACAATACAGACAACAGAGGACATTCCAAAACAATGAAAGAACAATTGGGAGGAGATGACAATAAAACATACCAACAACCGGATGCAAAAGAAACCCAATGATTTTGGACTAAAATATGGCAACCAAAAAACATAACGAAAAGGCTGAAAGGATGAACAATATCACAAGAAAACTAGAAGGACTTGAAGAAGGTCCGAAAGCGGAAATACACACCGATTTACTCAAAACGACACTTAAAAAATATCAAACTGGAAAACGCCAGCCCATGATGGAATGCATGGTTTCTGGTTCAAGAAATTCACCTCCATTCACGACAGACTAGCACAAGAAATGAATATATGCCTACAATGAGCACACGTACCCGAATGGATGACCAAAGGAAGGACGACATTGATACAAAGGGACCTAAACAAAGGAAACGCCCCAAACAATTACAGAACCATTACTTGCCTACCAATGATGTGGAAAATATTAACAACACAAAAAGGGAAGAGATTTACTACTCGCTAACTAGCTGCAATTTGTTCCCTGATGAACAGAAAAGATGCAGCAAAGGATCCAGAGGCACAGCAGAATTACTTTACATAAATCAACACATTCTAAATGAGAGCTAGACCAGCCGGAAAAATCTAGCTATGGCCTGGGTTGACTACAAAAAGGCATATGATATGGTTCCGCATAGATGGATAATAAACAGCCTCAAAATGTAAAAAATATCACATGAATTCATAAACTTTATCACAGTAGCAAAAAATCCAAAGAGGTATTTTCCAAGGAGATTCTCTATCACCCTTACTATTCATAATTGACATGATGCCACTTAACCACATACTCCGAAAATGCACAGCCGTATACAAACTTAGTAGATCGCTGGAAAAAATCAATCATTTAATGTAGATGGATGACATCAAACTATTTGCAAAAAAAATGAAAAAGAAATGGAAACTCTAATGCACGCAGTTAGAATATACAGTCAGGTCATAAGAATGGAATATGGCATAGAAAAATGTGCGATGCTTGTAATGAAAAGTGGCAAACGACATCTAACTGACGGAATGGAACTACCAAATCAAGACAAGATTAGAACGCTCGCAGAAAACAAAACCTACAAATACTTGGGCATCTTGGAGGCTGACACCATCAAACAAGTGGAAATGAAAGACAAAATTCAAAAAGAATATCTGAGGAGAACTAGAAAACTACTTGAGACAAAACTTTCTAGCCGAAACCTTATCAAAGGAATAAATACCTGGGCTGTACCACTCATTAGATATTCCGGATCCTTCCTTAAGTGGACTAGAGACGAACTTAAACAAATGGACCAAAGAACAAGAAAACTAATGACAATGCATAAGGCATTACATCCCAGAGACGATGTTGATAGATTATATGTTTCAAGAAAAGAGGGAGGAAGAGGACTTTCTAGTATTGAAGACAGCGTTGACACATGGATACAACAGTTGTATTGTCATCTGCTGATTCATGCGGAAATACACATATATATACTCATTTGCCGTATCATAATGACTCAATAATAGTAAAGACAGACGCACGCAGAAAGATAGACGCAGGAAAAAACGACGCAGGAAGGAAGAAAGACGCAAGAAGGAAGGCACAGGAAGACTTCTTTACAAATATATTTACCTCTTTCTTTATTGCAAGATTTCGAAAGGGTTGTTCAAGGTTTGCATGTGAGAGGATGCTGGAGACCGAACATAAACTTCATATTTTGACCCTACTGTTATGACCGTCACGTTGTGTCTTTCTTGTTCTCTTAGATTCTCAACCAGAGGTCTTGGGGTCCACTCCAACGGGGCTTTTCCGAGAACCCCCTCGGTCGGGTGTGGCCTTCCTTACCACATCTGGTCTCTACTGTCTGGCAGTCTGCTGGCAACTGCTTGGCACCCCGAACTCAACTCAATTATATAATAATTCAACGCCCACACGATCGCCCACTGGATCTTTGAAATCGAATGTTTAATCGTCATCAAGCGGAAATAACTGTCATGCAGTTCAGAGGTTACTCTCTTCCGGTGCATCACTGTAGTGGCACAATAGGGCCTTCACCTTGTCCCATATCATAAGCCTTAATCCGCCCTCGCGATCTCTTTCGATTACTGGCCATTGGAATGTGTCACTTCCTTCCGGTGTATCACCTTGGAATAATATTTTTGGGCCGGGTCGAAGGTCAAAATATAACACAACGACTCGAAGACTATATAAAAACATGATGGAGGACTGATTACAGCCATCAGAAACGATACAACAGAAATACAGCAACTAAGAAATAAAAATGGGAATAAAAACAACTCTATGGGCGTTTTAAAAGACTAATAAACAACATTTCACCCGACAAAACCTGGACATGGCTAAGAAAAGGAAACTTTAAGGGAAAAACAGAATCTCTTCTAATAGCAGCACAAAACAACAGCCATAAGAACCAATCATATCAAAGCGAGAATAGATAAGACGCAGCAAAATAGCAGATGTAGGCTTTGCGGTGACAGAGATGAAACCATTAATCACATAATAAGCGAATGCAGCAAATTAGCGCAGAAGGAATATAAAACTAGACACGACTGGGTCGGCAAGGTGATATACTGGGAAATGTGCAAGAAATTTAAATTTGACTATACGAACAAATGGTATGCACAACCCAGCACATGTCCTAGAAAATAAACACCTATTGGACTTAAACTTACACGCGGATCACCTAATCTCGGTCAGAAGACCAGACCTAATAATAATCCACAAAAAGAAGAGAACTTGCAAAATTGTCGACTTTGCTGTCCCGGCTGATCACAGAATAAAACTGGAAGAATATGAAAAGAAGAATAAGTACGTCGACCTTGCTAGGGAATTGAAAAAAAACTATGGAACATGCAGGTGACAATTGTACCAATTGTAATTGGTGCGTTTGGAAGAGTAACTAAAGGATTGCTAAAGGGACTGGAGGACTTGGAAGATGGCGGACGAGTAGAGACCATCCAAACTACTACATTATTGAGAACGGCCAGAATACTGAGAAAATTATGGAGACTTGAAGAGACTTGCTGTCACTCAAACTCCAGTGAAATACTATCAGCTAACGCCAGTGTGAAACACTCTAATGAGATAATAATAATAATAATAAATAAATATTAGTTTTTATATATATTTAATAGCATGATGCTTATCTGCGACCATCGGTTTCATGTAGTCTTTATACGACAATCATCAGGCAGAAAAAGTTTTCTGCCTGATGGTTGTTGTATGAAGACTGCATGAAACCGATGGTCGCAGATAAGCATTCATGCTATCAAATATATATAAAAACTAATATACATATATACCAAATAGTAATGACAAGATCGAGTTTCCTTGGTAGATGCTTCTTTGGATTTTCACCTCTACAAGGGTTTGTCCTCCTCCTGCTGATTGCACTTTCCAGTTTTCCATGGCCTTTGAGGCGAAGTTTATTTCTTGTCGGATATTTTCTATATTTTTCAACATCCTATCATCCAAGTTTGTAGAGCCATATGGGCTTTTTGTTGTTAATCCATGCAGATGCTAATCCTTCCTTGTTTTAATCTCTTTGAGGTTGTGCCGATTTATAAATAGTAGGCCATTTGATCCTGTGTTTCCTTGCGTCATCCCTTTTGTTAATTCGGAAATAGTTCGCGGCGGCATTCAAGCGAATAAAATATTTCTTCTCTTATCTGTATTATTAGGGCCTTCCATATCATTGGTAGACATGTTATCAGTCCATAGTTGTTGGGGATAGTTCTATTTTGCGATCTTTCTGGTTCAAGGTTGTTTTCGCCTTCATCATCCATCCAGGTTTGCTGACTTTTTCTTGACAGTTTGTGACATAACAGTACGAAATAGAGATTGTAATGTTACTGCACCAAATAGGACGTTGAATTTTACAGTACCAAATAGCACGTTGAATGTCACGGTACCAAATAAGACGTTGTACTGTTACACAACAAATATACGGTTGTACCACCACGTGTTCGAGCGTGTTAATGGCTGTATCGCTACGTCTTAAGTAGTAGTCGGATCCTGTTGTACCCTCAAAATGGGAAAAGTTGACGTACACACGAAACGCTGTCTTAGTTCACTAACACGAATGTTTATTCGCTACTACACTTTGTAAATAGTCGTCAGGAGAAAGTGTTTGGACAAAGAGAACAAATGTCATGAGGAGAGAAAAAGAGGGCAGACACAGACCTTAAATTTTCTTTCTGGTTTGCTGTTGTTGTCCTAACGTGTTTGTTCGCTGGTTTCGTCTTTACTGGTGCGTGTCCGGTGGGAGACCCCTTTTCAGAGCCCACCTAAAAATGGGGGCTCGTAAATTTCGTCTGTCTTTACATCTTCGTGGCTGGTATTTAACTGTAGTCTTTACCTCTTCGGGTCGGGCAGCTAACTGACTTTCAAAAACGATTCTTCTCCTTCTACCTGGTAGCAGAGGAAGGGACATACCCGTTTCTGGTGTTTCCACACATGCGCAGAAGATTTGGGACTTCCAGTTTTTTCTAATGATTTTTAATTACCGTAGTCATTCACAAGTGATTGGCTGACCTACAACCATTGCTTTGGTCTAAGTCACTCAGAGCTCAGCTAGCTGTTACCGTAGACTCACTATCTGCTTTTTTTTCTTATTTTTCTTCTCTGTCTCCTTCTCCAGAAATGAACCTCTCGCTCTCGTTCTCTTTATAACTTGGACCTACTATATTCCGTTATAAGTTGTTGAGTCAATCTGTCGTAGATAGCACCCTGTCAGCTGGGGTTGTGCTGACTGCACCTCTGCAGAAGGATAAGACTACCCCCCCCCAATGGTACCACTTGTTGGTTGTAGGTGGCGACCCGTAAGGATCTAGGACGGTATCCTGGTGGTTAAGCAGTCATTGATCCGGCGACAGAGTGGTCAATATCTTGCAACACACCACTTTGGCCTTTAATTGGTCTAACAGGCAGCCAGATAGGCCCGATCCGATCAATGGGCTGGTCTTATGAAGCCCTGGCACCTACATGTTTAATTCCAACTGTACTTTTAAATCTGCTCTTGCAGCAAGTTCCCAACCCTTATCTGTTAGGTGCTAGAAGGCTGTAACTGAGGGTCAATTGCGTTGAGAGAATAGGAATTTGACCAGTGCTGAGAACCTGAAATAGGCAACGACTCGGAAACCTACCCTCAACTCGAATATAGTGGTCGCGTATCCCTGTCTCAACCAAGGCGAATGGGTTTCCACCTAGGTTCATTCCCAGCACGAGTTGGACTCTGTGGTGGGTGGTGGAGCGCGGGGTCAGCAAAAAATATACAGCATATATGGCGTCTTCAAATGAAAAAGCTAAACGAAACTTGTCAGAATTTGACTCGGAGAATGAGGCACCAAACTTCCCCAGATTCATTGTTGTTGAATCTTTGGAGGAGGTCTATCGAGCCAAATTCTCGCTTTTCCACATAGAAAAAGTTATTTCTCAAAGGGCTACCCCGAAAACTGTTTAGTAAACAAGGAATGGCAACTTTTTTGTCGAGGCGGACAGTCGGAGGTAGACAGAAAACATATTAAAAATGAAAACCTTTTATACGACGAAATGCCTTGTTGCATGAGAAACTCAACACTTCTATGGGAGTTATCAGGAGTAGGGAGTTGGCATTGGCTACAGAAGGAGAGATAGCATCAGCCCTGGAAAAACAGGGAGTTACAAATATTAGAAGAATCTCCATTAGAAAGGACGAAGAACGAATCCAGACCAACGCTTACATCCTGACATTTAATCAGCCACGTACTCCCAAGGAGGTGAAAATCGGCTATTGTCTTGAGAGAGTCGAGCAGTATGTCCCCGCTCCCCTGAGGTGCTTCAAATGCCAAAAATATGGATACCACAGGGAAGCCTGTAGAGGACGAAAGACGTGTGCCAAATGCGGTAAAATGGACCCAGACCACGTGAAGGAAGATTGCTTGTAAGAAATTAGATGCACCAACTGCCGACAAGGTCATTCGGCTTACGCAAGATCTTGCAATGTTTATAAAAAAAGAAAAGGAAATACTTGAGGTGAAACACAAGAGAAATGTGTCCTTCCTGGAAGCAAGGAAAATTGTAGCGACCTAGATGGGAGAAAGCAGCTATGACATAATATGATATGACATAATGATATGATATGACATAAAAACCAACAAACGTACGAAGAACTGTTTTTGACACTTGAACTGCATATTTATGTTAAACTGAATTGTTTGAAATGGAACTGTTTTTACATTTTACTGAGTGTAAATGGTAAACTGTACTGTTGTTTATATGTATAAAATTGATTTGGCATTCATCATCATCATTATCTTGTCGTGCCACCAGCACGGATATCCCTGACCCTCTTTCGCCACTCCTCCCTATCGTTCATCGCTTCTGGCAGGTCCTCGGGGCTACATCCCATATCCTCACAGAGCTGCTGTATGTAGGTTCGAGCTGGTCGCCCTGCTTTTGCTCGGCCATATGTGGGGGTCCATAGGAGTACATCACTTATGAGCTCGTCCCTGCTTCTCCAGCAGTGTCCTGCATGTCTGGTTCGTCTAACTTTGATAGTTTTCGTGATGGATGGTAGGTGGCCGTACAGTTGGTGCTTTGTGGGGTGTTGAACCTAAAATGGTTGATATACCATAAAACCAAACCAAACTAATCATTGTCGTGAATAGACGGGAATTTTTTAAAACTAGAATCCATGTATGCTCTCATAGCCGGGAGTTTTCCTATTTGACATTTTCTTGAGTGTTGTGCTTAGCGTGTCCAGGTGTATGTCCGCCTGAGAGCCTTATTCAATTTCTTCAGATTATTTATCCATTCAGTATTTCTGTTATGCTTTTAACCTTTCTATTTTCTACTCCAAAATTGTTTTGTTTTATTTGCATGTGTCTGTTGATATGTCCCTATGCATTCCCACTGACCTATTGGGAGAATTTTCTTTCGTTATTTTGGAAGGTGTGTAGCCGAAACACCTTTTCTTATATAGTGTAAAACTGCACTATTTTAACAAAACTCTGTCTGTAACCCCTGCAAGAGAATAAGACCCCCTTCCATAAAAAAAAAAGAAAAAAAAAAGAAGTGTATCCTAAGATTGAAATAGATCTACTTGACTCATGGTACGCTAACAGGTACTGCCACTCCAGGTCAGAATGGACCTAGAAATAATTGATAAAAGGGTATTAAATACTCTCGAGATCTCCCGAACTGGGCCTTACCATCAGATGCAGTTTAGTATTATACTCAGGACACCTTTTTAGGAAGATTCTTACCTCCCTGCAGGGGGGATACAGGGTGCGGAAGCAAAATTAGGAATATTCTAGTATAATAATTAACGATTCTATTATAAAACAAGATAAATTTTAATTTAAAAAATTGACAACAAAGTCAGAAGATAGACACAAAACAGTAAATTTACTCAATGTAGCTGCATTTTTTTCAATTATTATATCAACACGCCTTCGAAACGATTTGCATGCCTTCAAAATGAATTCTTCGGGCATTTTATTCCATTCCTCCTCAATAG
Organism: Sepioteuthis lessoniana; assembly: GCA_963585895.1. Lineage (NCBI taxonomy): Eukaryota > Metazoa > Mollusca > Cephalopoda > Myopsida > Loliginidae > Sepioteuthis > Sepioteuthis lessoniana. The sequence continues at coordinate 28,872,264 of OY757932.1, read as the reverse complement.
CTCTCTTAAGCAAACCAATATTTGGATGGAAAGTTGCATTTGTTTTGTTTTCGAAAACGTCCCATATCGTATAATCAGGGGTGTTAAAGTCTGGACTTAAATCTTGTTTAATTGCTGTCCTCACAGTTTCTCGTGGACTTTCCATTCATTAGCGTGCTTTCTTATTGACGTTGTGGGCTCCTTTTTAATCGCTGTAGAGAGAGCGAGCAGTTAAAAAGCCTTCTTTTGTTTTTTTTTTGTTCAATCCCTAACTCCCCTTCTTTTTAAAAAGCTCTTTTTCTGTAAAAAATTTTTTCTTGGCTTTATGCCAAGAAAAAAAATTTACAGAAAAAGGTAGACAAGGAAACTTTGGCTTGCTTTCAGTGTTAAGCAAATCATAGATTCTTTGTCGTTTCTTTTCTTACTCATATTGGGCTGAATTTTGATTTGAAAGTGCTTAAATATTAGAGCTAATTATGAAAAATTAGATGTATTGCACCCCCCGACAAAAAAATGGACTAATCATGTTAAAAAAAAAACGTTTTAAAATTATTCCCTATTTTGCTTCCGCATCCTGTAATTTACGGTCATAACCTTGAGACCCGACTTGGGGAGTCTTAGCCCCACTGCCGGGGATACAGTCAGCGTATTTTAAACCCCACAGACTAAACGCAGAATATAGAGAATAAAAAGCCTCTTCCCAACTAATTTTAGAGAATAAAAAAGTCTCTTTCCAACTATTTATAGAGAATAAAAAGCTTCTTCCCAACTCATTATAGAGGATAAAAAAGTCTCTTTCCAACTATTTATAGGGAATAAAAAGATTCTTCCCAACTAATTATAGAGAATAAAAAAGTCTCTTTCCAACTATTTATAGAGAATAAAAAGCCTCTTCTCAACCATTTATATACATTTTTAAAGACCCTTTTCCCGATGACTTCTCACAATCTCCATGAAAAACAAATATCTACAGGGTGAAACGATAAAATTGTCGTCCTAAAGAAAACAACACTACAGCTTTATTTTAAAACTTTTATTGAAAAAATCAATTCAGGTAACTTGATTATGTAGTAGAGCTGACATCTATTTAATGTAGCCGGCTTCATCCTCAATCACCGCCTCGATACAGATCCGGAATTGGGAGCATGTCTTTTCCACAAGCGCCGGCGGGAGCTCAGCGAATACTCGGCGGATGGCGGTGATCAGGCTGGCTTTCGTGTGATGGGAGGTCATGTTGGGGATGTTCTCGACCTATGACCAAACGAAGTAGTCCTGCGGGTTCAGGTCGGGGGAAGAGGGGGGATAGTGATGGAAGGGTACAAAGTCGTAGCACTCCTTCTGAAGCCAAGCCTGGGTCTCTTTGGACTTGTGGGCCGGCGCCGACTCCTGCTGCCACATCCATGGTCTGCCACCGGCCACCTGATTGCACTAGGGGATCACTACACTCTTTAGCACATCCAGGTACACTTTGGTGTTGACTTTCAAGCCAACTTCGAAGATGTGAGGTGGCATGATATGGCCCTCACTTGAAACCACACCAAAGACCATAACCGTAGCCGGAAACTTTGTTTTCATCACCCTGGGCATGTCCCTGTTATTCGTGGCAATCCAGATTTACATTTTGAGGGTGCTGGCAATGGTCCTGTTGTCATAATTTGGATCGGTAGAGAGCATGAGTTGTACAGCGGCGCATCTCCGATCTCGCTCGTTGAACATTGTGTCACTTTCAGACATGATAGAAGGCTCCTATCGCTCTTGGGATTTGTACACAACTGGCCAACTAGTAGATCGTCTGCAACAAAAAAAAAAGAAAACCGGTTTTCATTAAACGGAAATGGAATCATGTCGTCTTTGCTAGGGCGACAATTTTATCGTTCCACTCTGTATTTTACATTGAAGTCACCCTCAACTCGGGTCCAAGAAATATTCGTAATAAAATCGATAGTTCTATCAGTCTATCCATCTACAGATTACAAACAAATAAACTCTTCGCAACAATTTATATCGATAGAGCATACAATCAACGTTCTTCTTTTCTTCCGTCGGAGAAAATTTGAAAACCCATACAAGATGAATTTTTTGCACTTCATTCTATCGAGTACGAATAATTTTCAAACAAATCTATTTGACCCATAGATGGGAATCTTACAAGTACTACCACTGCGAGTTCAAGTGGACGTAGGAGTAATGGCAACGAAGAGGTCCTCCACATTCCCCAGATCTCCAGAACTGACCCAGTAAGGTATCATACACATGACATTCCTTTTTTTGGGGGGGAAGTCTCACCTCTCTGCTCGGGAAACATTCAGCGCGTGCTTGGCCCCATTAACCATATTTACCAACCCCTCTGCTCGGACAGGATATGACACAAGGTCAATTTTTAAGCGGAGTTTAACAGGTTTCAATTCAGAGTTTTCCTTCTCCTAGACTAGTTGCCTCACCTACTAGTTACCCATAGCTGGAGGGAGAATAATTGGGTTCATACCTTTCCCAAGGGTATTAGTGCTATGTGAAACGCAATCAGTCTCGTCCAGGATTTGAACTCAAGTCGCTGAGTCCATTTCCTATGACGATAACCATTACACCACGGGCACCTCCCATTAACAGGGCAGGATTAGGACATAGGACAATTATTAAAGCATTGAATGTACAAATAGAGTACACATAGAAGGGAGTACTAAAAGAAAGTACTAAAAGTTTATCCACAAGTTAGCCAAACAAAATAATATAGATATAATATGTAAGCTCAGCAATGTTATAAAGAATGATAGAACCCCGAAATACATCAAAAGAAACCGTTTTAAGGTGATGCTTTTGACATCTATTGTTATTGAAATACGATAAAACAAGTGTTGATGTTCTGTGACGCTTTCATAGCTTAAGACTGGTGGATACAAACCAGAGTTGATGATCAGAACAGCAATGCAAGTCTTGGGTATTCCGATGAAGTTTAGTGTCACTCATGAGATGTAGCTAGCAAAAAAGAAAATGAGAGTAGGACACGACAACAAAAGGTATGTAATATATTTGTGTTTGAAATGGCCTGGCTCCAATGAAAGCAAAAAAAGAACCACCCCATAAACCCCGCCCCACCGAAAAAACGAACAAACAAAAACCCCCAAAACAAAAAATAATTAAAAAAATTCAAACTGTATATATTCGGGAAATGTTAAAAGTGTTGGTCAGCCAGAAAAAAAGCGCATACAAAAAAAAACAACAAAAAACAAAACAAAAAAAAAAACAAAAAAAAAAACAAAAAAAAACGTACAAAAATGAGAGAATTACGTACATGTACGTATAAATACATACACACACACACATACGTAACCACATACACGTGTCCGTGGTGTAATGGTTATCGTCGTAGGAAATGGAGACTGCGACACGAGTTCAAATCCTGGACGAGACTGATTGCATTTCACATAGCACTAATACCCTTGGGAAAAGTATGAATCCAATTATTCTCCCTCCAGCTATGGGTAAATAGTAGGACAGACTGGGTTCTTCAGCCTTGGTGAGGCAACTAGTCTAGGAGAAGGAAAACTCTGAATTCAAACTTGTTAAACTCCGCTTAAAAATTGACCTTGTGTCATATCCTGTCCGAGCAGAGGGGTTGGGTAAATATGTATACGCACATACACGTATAGGCACATACACGTATACGCACACGTATGTAGACACATACACATATACACACATACCCATACACACATACGCACACATACGTATACATACACACATACGCATGCGCATACATATGCATACATACGTATACACACATACGTTTTCGTATGCGTACACACATACGTATGCATACACATACGCACACATACGTATACACTCATGCAAACAGATATGTATACGTACATACGTGTACAAACACATACACACATATGAATACATACGTGTAAAACACACACGAACACCTATATATGATTTGGTTTCTTTGATTTATGGCATATCAACCTTCGGCGGTTATCTAATGCCAGAGTCATCCTTGAGGAAAAACAGTCGTGGTACTATTGAATCCATAGCTGCAGGGATAAAGCGAGCCATGCCTTTTCGAAAGATAGGGCTAAGTCAAAAAGTGAATCTAATAGCGTGACTGGAGTTCGATTTGGTTTGGTTGATTTTATGGCATATCAGCCTTTGTTGGTTATTTAACGCCAAATCCATTTTTATGTAAATGATCTGTTCTATTTAAAACAATTCAGTTTAGCATAAGTACACAGTTTAATAGTCAAAAACATTTCTATTTGAAACTATTCAAGCAGTTATATATAAAAATTCAGTTTAGTGTAAATACAGTTTCAATGTCAAAAATAGTTCAATTTAAAACAATTCAACTTAGCATAAGTACACAGTTTAATTGTCAAAAACATTTCCAATTCAAACTATTCAAACAGTTATATGTAACAATTTAGTTAAGAGTAAATACAGTTTTAATGTCGAAAAACAGTTCTATTTCAAATAATTCAGTTAAGCATAAGCACGCAGTTTAAATGTAAGTACGGTTTGATTGTCAAAAAAAATTCTATTTCAAGCTATTCAGTTTACACAAACAATTCAGTTTAGCATAAGTATGCCGTTAGTTCTATCTAATCCATCGATAGGGCCCTATCAGGTGCTACCACTCTGGGCCAGAGTGGACCTGGGAGCGATGGCAATGAAGGGGTACTCCGTATTCCCAAAAGCTCCAGCACTGCTGGAACCTCACCATCAGATTGTTTAGTGTCATATCCAGGACACTCGTTGGTGGGGGTCTTACCCCTCTGCAGAGGTGCAGACAGTGTATTCTACAGCCCCAGCCGACTGGGCAATACACAGAGTTAAATGTCAAAAAGTTTTATTTCAGATAATTCAGTTCGGCATAAGTACACAGTTTAGACGGCAAAACAGTTCTATTTCGAGCAACTCAGTTCAGCACTAGTATGCAGTTCCAATGTCAAAATGCAAAAATCAGTATAGTGAAAGAAGCACGGTTTAGTTCTATTTAACGCATAGATAGGACCTTTATCAGGTGCTACCACTCTGGGCCAGAGTGGACCTGGGAGCGATGGCAATGAAGGGGTACTCCGCATTCCCCAAAGCTCCAGAATTGCTGGAACCTCACCATTAGATTGTTTAGTATCATATCCAGGATACTCGTTGGGGGTGGGTTTTTTACCCCTCTGCAGAGAAGCAGTCGGTGTATTCTACAGCCCCAAACTGGAGTTCGAACTCGCTACTACGATGTTGCAGTCCAGTACGCTAATCTTTTGCCATTCGCGTTCATTGTAGGCTCAGATTAACATTTATAGATGTTGCCTCCCAAACTTTTAAACAAATAAACTCTCCATACTTAGTTACAATATCAGTGTTTTCTCCAATAGATCTATTTGACCCATGGATGGCACTCTAACTGGTTGTAGCACTCAGTCTCTGAGTGGACCTGGGAGTAATGGCAACGAAGGGGTACTCTACATTCCCCAGAGCTCCAGAACATAGCCTTGGCCTTTGATGTTGAGTAGCTTATATTGGACATCCTGTAGAGTAATATAAATTAGAGCCAATAACTATACCTGATACTCTTATTCTCTCGGCCGACGTTTTTATAACTAAACGTGTTCTTCTAAACGATAAGTCTGTAAAGATATCATCGTTAAAGTGTCGTATCGAATTAAACTTTCTGTGCGTCTTTGCAGGAGCGTTAAAAAATAAGAGAAAAAAATTCAACAAAATAAAAAAAAAACGAACAAAATCAAAACAAAACAAAAAAAAACAAACAAAACAAACACACGTGACTTAATTTATTAACGCGGTAACTAGATTATATCTAATTATTTCCATTTTTTTTTTCGAAAATTGCCTTTTAAGAGACCCGGTTAATAGGATCAACCTATCAGGTCATGTGATCAATTGATCACAAATCTCGTTAGATGCAGACCCCCCACAAAAAAAAGCAAAAAAAAAAAAAAAAAAAAAAAAGAAAGACAAAAAGCAAAAAAAAAAAAAAAAACGTCTTGAAATTATTTTTCTTTTTTTTTATTAGGCAACGGCAAGATTTAGTTTTATATGACTGTTTTTTTCTGTAGGCGCCGAACGAAATAACATTTGCTTAAAAATTTGACAAAATAGATAATAAATTTACTTTTTGTCTGAAAGCAGAAATTGTCTCAAAAGTTTACAATGCCGGGTTGTATTGCGTAATAATAAAAAGAATAAGAGAGAATAATGATAATGATAATTGGCTAGAATACTGAGACGAATCCTGGAGACTTGAGGAGACTTGTTGTCACTCAAACTCCAGTGATAAACCATCAGCTAACGCTGGGTGTGAAAAACTCTTAAAAGAGAACAAATAATAATAATAATAATAATAATAATAATAATAATAATAATCAGAAGACCAGACCTCATCATAATCAACAAAAGAAAGAGAATCTGCAAAATTGTTGACTTTGCTGTCCCGGCGGACCACAGAATAAATCTGAAGGAAGGTGAAAAGAAGGATAAGTACCTCGACCTTGCTAGAAAATTGAAAAAAACTGTGGAACATGAAAGTAACGATTGTGCCAATTGTGATTGGTGCGTTAGGCACAGTAACTAAAGGATTATTAAAGGGCCTGGAGAACTTGGAAGTTGGCGGACGAGTAGAGACTATCCAAACGACAGCATTGCTGAGGACGGCCAGATTACTGAGACGAGTCCTGGAGACTTGAGGAGACTTGCTGTCACTCAAACTCCAGTGAAAAACCATCAGCTAATACTGATGTGAAAAACTCTAGAGGAGTAAATAATAATAATAATAATAAAAATTGTCAACTTTGCTATACCGGCTGACCACAGAATAAAACTGAAAGAATGTGAAAAGAGAGATAAGTACCTCGACCTTGCTAGAGAATTGAAAAAACTGTGGAACATGAAATGAACCATCTAATCCCAGCCAGATGATCACATCTTGTGATGATTAAGAAAAAAAAAAAGAAAAAAAGACAAAAAAAAATCTGTGGTCAAGTGGATTTTGCCTTCGCAGCAGGCCACAGAGTGAAAATAAAAGGAAACGAAAAGAAAGATAGGTACTTGGACCTTGGTAGAGAACTAAAAAAGCTGTGAAACACGAGGGTAACAGTTATACTAATTGTAATTGGCAGATTGGAACACTTTCCAAATGCTTCGACAAGAGGACTGGAAGAATTGGAAATCGGAGGACGAGCTGTGACCTTCCCAAATACAACATTGTTAAGTTCAGCCAGTACACTGAAGAGAGTCCTGGAAACTTGAGAAGATTTCTAGTTACTTAGACTCTCGTGAAAGATTATCAGCTCACGCTGGTGTGAAAAATTAGTGAGGAGTACAATAATAATCATAATGATAATTAAGATGATGATTATGATAATATATCTAACCCCAACCAGAAAACCAGATCTAATGTTAATTAACAAGAAAAAAGAAAAGAACTTGTCATCTTGTGGATTTTGCCGTTCTGGCAGATCACAGATTGAAAATAAAAAAAGAGAAAATGTAGACAAATACTTGGACCTTGCTAGAGAACTAAGAAAAGCTTTGGTACATGAGGGTGACGGTGATACTAATTGTTCGTATGGATGCAAGGTCTTCAAAGGAGAGGAGGTTAGAAGAACTGGAAATCAGACCATCCAGACCAAAGCATTGCTAAAATCGGCTAGAATACTCAGAAGAGTCCTGAGGAGATTCGCTGTCACTTAGACTCCTAATAAAGCCCACCAGTTAACCATATTTACCAACCCTACCGCTCGGACAGGACATGACACAAGGTCAATTTTAAGCGGAGTTTAACAGGTTTCAATTCAGAGTTTTCCTCCTCCTAGACTAGTTGCCTCACCAAGCCTGAAGAACCTAGTCTGCCCTACTATTTACCCATAGCTGGAGGGAGAATTATTGGATTCATACCTTTCCCAAGGGTATTAGTACGATGGAAAATACAATCAGTCTCGTCCAGGATTTGAACTCGTGTCGCCGTGTCCATTTCCTACGACGATTACCATTACACTACGGGCACAGTTAACGCGAATGTGGAAAACTCAAATAATAATAACTCCCCAAAACAACTAATTACGTCAAAGCAAAAATTGGTTATGTAATGGAAATTCAGGATATCCTAAAGCTTTTGACATGTAGCATATTTGTCTAAAGTGTTTTTTTTTTAATTGTCAATGCAAAAATAAAAATTAAATGCGTGGTTAGAAAAATTATGAATGTTGACTATACAATTGGCACCAAAGGTTGATCAGAGCTTAATGTTTTTGTCTCCGTCGAAAAGCGGAAATGACACTTGAGCCGAAATAGGACAGTTCACATTTGGGGTTCAATCTTTGAAATTTTTGCATGACGGGAGAGCATCACGCAAGCGAGACGAAATATGATTCATTTAAGAAACTAATTTTTGCGTGTGACCAGAGTCTGGCCAAAACGGCAGAGAAGAACGCACCAGTATACCTTTGTGAAGCACACACAAGCACAGATCTAAAATACAGTCAGGACGCAAACTTTAGCATTTTCTGAATCGCCATGACTTCATATTCTTATTTATTTGATTATTTTGACCACATGTATCAAATATCATCATCATCATCATGTCGTGCCGCTAGCACGGATATCCCTGACCCCCTCTCGCCACTTCTCCTTATCATTTATCGCCTCTAGCAGGTCTTCAGGACTACATCCTGTATCCTCACATTGCTGCTGTATGTATGTTCGAGCTGGTCGTCCTGCTTTTGCTCGGCCATATGTGGGGGGTCCATAGGAGTACATCACTTATGAGCTCGTCCTTGCTTCTCCAGCAGTGTTCTGCATGTCTGGTTCGTCTAACTTGGGTAGTTTTCGTGATGGGAGGCAGGTGGCCGTATAGTTAGTACCTTGTGGGGTGTTGCCGCCAGGACTTGTTCAACATTGCTCGCAGCATTCTTGTGTAATTGCCGTCTAGCTTCTTCTACAGCCGTTTAGTTAGCGTCCAAGTAGTGCATCCATACAACAGTATCGATACGACAGATGCCTGGAATAAACTGCGTTTCATTTTATCGGTCAGGTCTGATTTCCATATGATCAATAGCCTATCGATAGCTGTCCATGCCTTCGTTAGACGCGTGTTGATGTCCTTTTCGCTTGATGAAACCCTGCTTCCTAGGTAGGTGAATTTGTCTACTACCACATATCAAGTTATCAAGTTGAATAGTTTTATACCACGGCTTACGGACAGGAGAATAAAAAACTGACTTTCTTCGTTCGTCAGAAACACAACACTAGACGATTACCGACTGAGCCAGTGACTTTGTGACTCACCTGATCCGTTGCCAAAAGAAAAGTTCAAGTTATCAGAACGACCATAGATCCGAACTGAGTGGCACACGTCTAGACAACAACAAGGCTGTACCAGAGGAACTCATAAAACGTCTAAAAGCGGGTTACATTTATTGTAATACGCAGGAGAAAAGCAAGTGTAAGCAATGTTATAATAAAGATGAAACATAAGGAAATACAGAAAACTTGCGCAAAAATAACATAAGAACAGATACGACTGGGTGGGAAAGATGATCCATTGAGAATTGTGCTAGAAACTGAAATTCCGCTATACTAATAATTGGTATATGCATAAACCAGAATCTGTCCTTGAAAATCAAACACATAGAATTCTGTTGGCTTTGAAATACAATCGGATGACTCAATCCAAGCTAGAAGTCCAGACCTAGTTTAAATTAATAAGAAAGAATTTGTTATCTAATGAATTTTGCTGACAAGTACTTGCTTGAGTGCTTAAAAAGTTGTGAAATATGAAGGTGACAGTAATAACCATATTTACCAACCCCTCCGCTCGGGCAGGATATGACACAAGGTCAATTTTTTAAGCGGAGTTTAGCAGGTTTGAATTCAGAGTTTTCCTTCTCCTAGACTAGTTGCCTCACCAAGGCTGAAGAACCTAGTCTGTCCTACTAGTTACCCATAGCTGGAGGGAGAATAATTGGATTCATACCTTTCCCAAGGGTATTAGTGCTATGTGAAATGCAATCAGTCTCATCCTGGATTTGAACTCGTGTCGCCGTTTTTTTTTTCATACGACAATAACCATTACACCACGGGCACCTCCAAAAGGTGACAGTAATAACAATGGTCGTTTTGTCCCTAAGAATGGACCTCATGCATCTGGAAAAGAGACTTGATAAACTGGGAATTTGAGGGAGAATTGAAACCCTCCAGGCTACAGGATTACTGAAATCGTCCTGGATATTTAGAAATGATACGCACAAACTCCTCTGGGATTTTGAGATACAAACAGATCACCTAATCTCGGCTCGACGACCATACTTTGTGATAATCAACAAAAAAAAAAAAAAAAAAAAAAAAAAGAAGGAAAAAGAAAAAATAGAACTTGCCGAGTTATGGACTTTGCTGCCCCGGCAGACCATAGAGTAAGATCTAAAGAAAGTGAGAAGAGAGATGAGTATCTGGACCTTGCCAGAGAAATAAAAAACAAACCATGGAACATGAAAGTGACGGTGATACCAAGAATAATTGGCGCGGTCGGTACGGATACCAAAGTTTTGGTTTGGTTTCTTTGTTTAATGGCATATCAACCTTTGTAGGTTATTTAATGCCAAAGCCATTCTCCTAGAAGAACAGTAGTGGTACTATTTAACCCATAGCTGGGAGGATAAGGGGGTTCATACCTTTCCCAAAGGTATTTGCTCGAAAGTGAACGTAATAGCGCGACTGGAGTACGAACTCGCGTACAACGATTCCGCAGTCCAACGCTTTAACCATTACACCACGAGGACACCCCCACCAAAAGTTTTGGTATAGGGACTAGAGCATTTGGAAATAAGAGGACGAGTGGAGACCATCCAAACTACTACATTGTTGAGATCAGCTAGAATACTAAGAACAGTCTTAGAGCCTTGCTGTCACACAGACTCCAATAGAAAACCATCTGCTAACGCTAACATGAAAAACTCTTGAACAGGCATTTAAAATTGTTGTAGACTCTTGAAAATTCAGTATGTTATTGCTCTACATCTTATGAGATGACTGACCAATTTTTATGATTTCAGGTTCAAATGAACAGATACAGCAGGAATTGGAATCTACTAAAGCCCTACTAAAGCCTGATTGTCACAGCTGCTGAATTTCAAAAATGCATGTTGAGATCAGCTAGAATACTAAGAACAGTCTTAGAGCTTGCTGTCACACAGACTCCAATAAAAAACCATCTGCTAACGCTGACATGAAAAACTCTTGAAGGAATAAAATAATACAAAATCATAAGATTGACTGCCGGAGGAAAAAGTTCAGGGAGCTGCGCTTTCACCATTACAATTTGAAAATGCTTAGGGGACTACAAAGGAAGGAAAGATTAATCACCTAATTTACATGGACGACATCAAACTGTTTGAAACAAAATGAAAAAAAAAAATTGGAGACCAATACAAATTATAAGTACGTGGTGCATTCAATAAGTTTCCAGACTTTTTTTGACCAGGCATTTAAAATTGTCGTAGACTCTTGAAAATTCAGTATGCTATTGCTATACACCTTATGAGATGACTGATCAATTTTTATGATTTCAGGTTCAAATGAACAGCTACAGCAGGAATTGGAATCAACTAAAGCCCTACTAAAGCCTGATTGTCAAAGCTGGTGAATTTCAAAAATGCAATCTGGACTTTAGAAGAACGATATGCAATAATTTTTTTTTTTTAAACTTGGAAAAAATGTCATGCGATGAAAGCTGGATTTACTGCTATGACCCAGAGACCAAGAGACAGAGTTCCCAGTGGAAGCATGCTGGCTCTCCCAGACCCAAAAAGGCCAGACAGAGCAAATCCACCACAAACTTCTGATGATCCCTTTTTTGACAGCACTGGCATGATCCACATGCACTGGGTTCCCACTGGACAGAAAGTCAACAAGGAATACTATGTTGAGGTTTTAAGGGAGTTCAGGAAGAGATTCCGTCGGAAAAGGCCAGCACTCTTCAAATCGGCTTTGTGGCATTTTCACCAGGACAATACACCAGTCCACAACTCCATCCTTGTTACAGACTATTTGACCATGATGGGCATCAAGACAGTTCCTCATCCTCCCTATAGTCTAGACCTTGCTCCCTGTGACTTTTGGTTATTCCCTAAGCTCAGAGGCTGTCGTTATGAGACAATTGAGAAGATGAAAGAGGCTGTGACGAAAGTTTGACACGCTCACACAAGCGGACTTCGATGGGGCCTTGCAGAAGTTGTTGGAACGGTACAACAAGTGCATTGCAGCCGGAGGAGATTACTTCGAAGGAGACTAGAGTTTCATGTGTGTAATATCAATAAAAGTGCCAATACGAAGAAAGTCTGGAAACTTATTTAATGATCCTAAAGGAATGAAATTTGGCAGAGAAAAATGTGCAATGCTAATAATGAGAATCGGAAAAAGACAAATAATGGAAGGAAAAGAACTGCCAAACCAAGAAAGAATCAGAACGCTCGGAGAAAAAGGAACCAACAAGTATTGGGAATATTGGAAGCAGACAAACAAGTGGAGATGAAAGAAAGAATTCAAAAAGACGAACGAGAAAACTTCCTAAAACCAAGCTCTGCAGCAAGAAACTCGTCAAAGGGATCAGCACCTGGGCTGTCTCTCTTGTAAGATACTTGGTACCATCTTTGAAATGGACGAAGAATCTGAGAGAGCTCTTCCCAATTCAGTTTTACAACTGTTTTTTTTTGTTTTTGCTGTTTGGGTTTTATGGCATATCAACCTTTGCAGGTTATTTACTGCCAAATCCATTTCTATGCAAATTAACAGTTCTATATGAAAAAATCAGTTTCACATGAGTACACAGTTTAAGTGTCAAAAACATTTCTTCTTCAAGCTATTCAGTTTAGTCAAACAGTTTTATTTTAAACAAGTCATTTTAGTATAAGTATAGTTTTTTGTTTCCACACAGTTAAATGTCAAAACTGTTCTATTTCAAACAATTCAGTTTAGTGACAGTTGGTACAGTTTCAATGTCAAAAACAGATCCATTTAGTTTAGCAATTTAGTTTAGCATAAGTACACAGTTTCAATGTCAAAATAGTTCTATTTCAAGCAATTCAGTTTACCTTAAGTACACAGTTTAGTTCTATTTGATTCATAGAGTGAACCTGGGAGCGATGGCAATGAAGAGGCAATCCGCATCCCCCAAAGTTCCGTATTACTGGGACCTCAGCATCAGATTGTTTAATGTAATATCCGGGACACACGTTGGGGGGAAGGGTCTTACCCCTCTGCAGAAAAGCAGTCGGTGTATTCTACAGCCCCAGCCGACTGGGCAAGTTTACAACTGGTTTGAATTTGGAGTTTTCCTTTATCTAGACTGTGGACATACCAAGGTTAAAGAGCCCAGTTTGCCCTACTATTTACCCGAGATGAATAGTTGGATTCCTATCTTTACTTTACCAAGCCTATTAACAGTATCTGAAATGCAAATAGCGTCGTTATTTATCCAACGCCCCACCAGCGTACGAATGTGGCACAAGGCCGTTTTAAGGTGGGTCCTGTCGCAGGGCCGAAGCCCAACGCGACAGGCAGTTCCAAAAATGCCTCGGACCCCGTCGGCATTTCCCTTTTCGGGGCGCCTCAGGCGCCGGGCGATAAACCCAACCCCTCTGAAGAGGGTTAGAGCCTGGGGGGGGGGCGGCCCCCTGAGGCCAGAGGTGATGTATCCAGTGGTGGAACACACCCGAACGAACTGTGCGGTACGTAATCACAGCCGGTCGAGAGCGCCCCACCAAAAGACACAAAGTAACGCAAAGAACGCACCAAATAGCGTCGTTCAGTATAACGGTTAGATCACAAGTAAATAACCTCGTTCAGATAACCGCAACGCCGTAAGCGTCTCTGCTTACGCCACGTGTAGCTAATTATTAACAGTCAAAGATTGTGTTTTTATAAGGAAGAAACTAAGTTGACATGATAAAGAAAATCTTCACAGAAGAGAAGAAAGCATTACAGTCACAAAGGAATGGAAAACTGGGAAAAGTTACATCAGTAACGAGGTGAATGCCTTATTGAAACATTTTTCCGTAGTTAACGTCACCGAATTGAACTATTTTATTTAAGTGAACATTCAGATAGATAGATAGATAGATAGATTAAAAGAAAGATAGAGAGATAAAAAGAAATGTAAAAAAAACAAAACAAAAAAACAAAAAACAATGTACATATAAAGTTCCTCAGAGATAGATAGATCTATAACTTGCAAGATAGATAAATAAAAGAAATGTAAAAAATAATTACATAAATAAAGGTCTTCAGGATTAGATAGATAGATAGAAAGAAATATAAAAAAAGAATACATATTAAAGGTCATCAGATATATATATATATATATATATATATATATATATATATATATATATATCATCTTGTCGTGCCACTAGCACGGATATCTCTGACCCTCTCTCGCCACTTTTCCCTATTGTTCATCGCCTCTGGCAGATCTTCAGGGCTTCATCCCGTATCCTCACATAGCGTATATATATATATATATATATATATATATATATATATATGTGTGTGTGTGTGTGTGTGTGTGTGTGTGTATAGTAAATGTAGTCAGGTTGGAATTCTGATAAGGAACGCAAAAACGGAACTGAAAAATCTAAGTTGGCTGGTCGTTTGGTTGATTGGTTGGTGTTTAATGGCATATCAACCTTTATGGTTTTTTTAATGCCTTTTTTCATATATACGAGTTATAAGCGAATAGTTTGTATGTAACTTTATTTTTAAACGGGTGGTTAGGGCTAATTTGTTTTCACATGTACGTCTTCGTTATTGTTCATTGCTTAAGTCTTTTATTTTCTTGCAGCCTATGTATTGCTCTCTTTTTCATTCTCGCATAGATAGATAGATAGATAGATAGATAGATATGAACTGATTGAGATCGGTCATAGGTAAACAAGTCGTAATTTTATTTTGAATTTTTTTTAGTGTTAATGGTTTCAAGCATTTCTATCTATCTATCTATCTATGCGAGAATGATAAAGAGAGCGATACATAGGCTGAAAGAAAACAAAAGACTTAAGCAATGAACAATAACGAAGACGTACATTAAAAAAGACGTTGAGAAGCAAGGTAAAAAGATTTGAAGTTAACAAATGAATCCATTCTCGAAAGTGACAAAAGACTAACGGAGCGAAGCCGATTCAAAGGAATTTTTCTTTGATTGAAGGTAATTACTTTGACGTTTTTTGTTTTGTTTTTGTTTTCGTGTTTATTCGCCATTTTTCTCTTAATTCATTGGTCCAGACACCAGCCTAAGGCCCGCAAAAAAAAAAAAAAAAAAAAAGAAAAGAAGACACACACACACACACACACACACACACGCGCACGCACGCACACACATACAACAACAACAAAATCAAAACATCGATAGGGTTTTATCGGCGGTCACTTTTCCGTCCATCTGACATTCTGTCCGGTTGTTTAAGCAACACCACTTAAAATAATTGCTGTAAACCAAATAAATATCAACCAGCCTCTCACGGACGATGGCAGAGAAATATTACCCAAACTTTCTCTTTCCCAATTTCTCTTTCACTCTCTCCTAATTGGTATGGAAAACAAAACCAGTACAACAATCAGACAACATAGACTCTTCTTTAATGCAATTATTGTTCGTTTTTTAACAGAGTTGTGTTTTTTTTCCAGAGTTACCTAACTTTCTTTTGAAAGTTTTTTTTGTTTTTGTTTAATGGCGTATCAAAATTTTTAAGTTATTTAATGCCAAAACAATCTTCATAGAAGAACAGCAGTGATACTATTCAATCCAAAGCTTAGAGGATAAGGGGTCTATAGCTTTCTCAAGCGACCGGAGTTCGAACTCGCTTACTACGATGTTACAGTCCAGCACGTTGCCCACAAGGCCACGGGGACCCCCTTGTACTTCCTTATTTTTGTAATAGCAATTTTTAAAAACTTGTCGATATTCCTTTGTTTACACACAGTTTTATGATATCAAGTATTCTGATGTATATATTCATAGGTTTGGTTGCCCAGTTGGCTGGGACTGTAGAATACATAGACTGCACCTCTGTAGAGGAGTAAGACCCCCCCAATGAGTGTCCAGCATATGACACTAAACAATCTGATGGTGAGGTTCCAGTGATGCTGGAGCTTTGGGGAATGCGGAGCACCCCTTGATTGCCATTGCTCCCAGGTCCACTCTGGCCCAATTTGGTAGCACTTGATAGCGCCCTATCTATGGGTTAAATAGAACTAACGGCATACTTATGCTAAACAAAATTGTTTGAGTAAACTGACTTGTTCGAAATAGAAGTGTTTTTGACAATTAAACCGTACTTACATTTAAACTGCATGCTTATGCTAAACTGAATTATTTGAAATGGAACTGTTTTTTGACATTGAAAGTGTACTTACACTAAACTGAATTGTTTAATATAGAACTGTTTTTGACATTTAACTGTGTGCAAACCAAATCTGTACTTATACTAAACTGAATAAGCTGAATTAGAACTGCTTGACTAAACTGAATAGCTTGAAATAGAGATGTTTTTCAAAATTAAACTGTACTTACATTTAAACTTATGCTAAACTGAATTGCTTGAAACAGAACTATTTTCATAAAAATAGATTTGGCGTTAAACAACCCACAAAGGCTGATATGCCATAAAAACCCAACCAATCCATCAACCAACCAACCAACCAACCAACCAATAAATAGGTTTGGTTTCTTTGTTTTATGGTTTGTCAACATTTGCAGGTATTTTATGCCATAGTCATCCTTAAAGAAGAACAACAGTTGTACTATTTAACCCATAGTTGTGAGGAAACGGGTATTTTAAAACTCATCAACAGGGCAAGTAAAGCCTCTGAACCAGGGAACATATTATCTTAACAAGACCTTAAAGAAACATCCTTACAGAATCCATTATATGAAGGTTGTTTAAAAGGTCCTAAGCCTCTCCCTGATAGAAGAGGGTATTTCCTTGGCTAACGTATTGTACTAGGACATCGTTGTAAACGAGTTCGAACTTCAGTCGCGCTATTACGTTCACTTTTGAACTAATGCCCTTGAGAAAAGTATGAACCTCTTATTCCCAAATAGTACCACCGCTATTGTACAAGAATGGCTTTGGCCTTTAAATAACCCGTGTAAGTTGATATGCTATTGTTGGAGCCGAATCACCTACTAATGGACTCAACCACTCTCCATAATACCGGAAGACGCAGCAATATGAAGTCAGTCTAGATCCGGAAGCTAACCTCGCCCCCGCGCGGTTATGCGAACTAGCTTACCGTCCTATGTTATTGTAACCATCCTTTGTTCTTGTAAATATATACCTATACTATAACCGTGGTGTTCTGTTCTCTTTGTGACCCCTTCCAGTGCCATTACAGCTATTAAAAAAAAAAAAAAACTAAACCAGAAAGAGCAATAGCGGAACATTTTTGTTGTTGCAACACATTACTACTTTTTGTAAAATTTGAAAAACTAATTAAGATTTCTATCTTAATTTCTGTGCGTGTGAATCCCATACAAAAGTTAGAGGTGTGTGAAAAATCAAAAAATGGATAAAACACAGATCCGTTTAGTCACAAAGTATCTGTAAAAGAAAGAATGACACTTAAGGAAATCTATGTGGATGTCACACATAAACTTGTTGAGGACTTCTTTTTCTATGCAACTGTGAAGAAGTGGGTTACGGTATTCAATCGGGACAGGGACAGGACAGAAGATGACCCTCAATCAGGTCGTCCAAAAACCTCTACCACAGAAGAACAAGTTGCCATTCACCGTATAGTTTTTGATGATAGACGTCCAGCAGATAGTTAATTCCACAGACAATAGCGATAGTTCGGTTCAACTTATTTTAACTGAAATCTTGTGAATGAGCAAGCTGTTTGCAAGAAAAAGTCCCAAGAATGCAGACGCCAGAGCACAAGATGAAAAGGGTTGACATTTGCAAGACACTCTTCCAGGCTAACTCTAAGAATTCCTGTCGCAGTTCAGTAACTTAAAAAGAAACCTGGGTTCACAAATTAGAACCCGAATCAAAGATTCTTAGCAAACAATGGAAACATTCTGCTTTCCATCCCTGAAGGAGTTCAAGCAGGCAGCGTCAGTGGCCAAGATAATGGCTTCTATTTGTTTTTAGTCTGAAAGCGTAATCATGGTCGGCTTACTGGAAAATCGAAAAACTATTAAGGAACAGTACTATGCATCAGAATGAAGATAAGTGGTGGAACCAATCAAGTCAAAATGCTGAGAGAAGCAGATAGACTGGTGGGCTCTTACTTCAGGATAACGTACCTGTTCATAGTACTCAGTAGCTGAAGCAACCAATTATAGATTTGTATTGTTACTTACCAGACTTAGCTCCATCTAATTTCTTTCTATTTCCTAAGCTCAATTTTCTCCTGTGCGATCGCTATTTTGGAAAAAATATATAACCATATATGTTGTGAAGGAGTTTTTGGAGGATCTGGGTGCCTTCTTCCATGATGCGATTGCTACGCTTGGGTATCATTAGACCTAGTGTATCGATATCAAGGGAGACTATGATAAAAAATAAGTAGCGAAAAACTATTCTGTTTCTGCGACTCCTAGGTGTTGCCCAGTCGGCTGGGGATGTAGAATACACCGATTGCTTCTCTGTAGAAGGGTAAGACCCCCCACCAATGAGTGTCCTGGATATGACACTAAACAATTTGATGGTGAAGTTCCAGTAATGCTGGAGCTTTGGGGAATGCGGAGTACTTCTTCATTGTCATCGCTCCAAAGTCCACTCTGGCCCGGAGTGGTAGCACCTGATAGGGTCCTATCTATAGGTCAAATAAAACTAAACTGTGTACTTATGCTAATCGGAATTGTTTGAAATGTACTTATGCTAAATTGAATTGTTTGAAATAGAACTGTTTTGATATTTAACTGTGTGTAAGTAAAAAATCTATACTTATACCAAAATGAACCGTTTGAAATTTAATTCGGTGTTAAGTGACCCGAAAAGGATTGATATGTCGTAAAACAAGACAACTAATCCACCAAATCCATCTGGGTGAAGCGTAGAACTTTTAATCGATCCTCGTAGTCACGTTTTTGGATAACATTTATCAGATAATGTTTACAAAACTCCTGAAATTAAAGCAATGCTATATGTTCTCTTGTTTTATGTTTTTTTCTTTATCCAGACTTAATTAGAAGCCAAACGCACACACAATTATCGTCGTTTGAAGGAAGTAATTGTCTTATAAACGCATATTTTATGCTACACGTCTAAAATGGACGACAGGAAAAACCGGACCTGAGATTGGTTGGTTTAATTAGTCGGGTTAATTGAAAGTTTCATTTTAATAATTGAAGTTTTTGTAATTCTGTCTGCGTGAATTGATAACGACAAATAAGAAGATTTTTGATTTGTGATGCCTATTTGTATTCATTGGAAAAAGACAATAAATCATGTGAAATCGAAGTTACTAGAATTGAAAAAATACAGAAGTTTTTTTTTAGCGGCGAAAGTTTACTGAATGTCATTTCTGTGCACATTTAATTTACGATAACAAATATATATATATATATATATATATATATATATATATATATATATATATGATAAAAATTAGTGGAAAAGTGGATAAACCAAACACTTACAACGGGTTGAGTAAAGAATGAAATATTACAACTAAACTCGTTGTAAGTGTTTGGTTTTCCACTTTTCCACTTATTTTTATCATCTTGTCAGATTTACCAAAATTTGTGTGTGTGTGTGTGGAGGGGGGGCATAGACAAGCGTCATCTGAAAAGTTTATAGAGACCAAATTATATATATATATATATATAGTAGGCATGGGAAATTGAATAAGAAGATTTTTGTGCAAAAATATTCGCTTTAATTAAATCTAGTTATAATGTGTATACTGCCCCCCTATATATATAAGGGGGGCTGTATACACATTATTACTAGATTTAATTAAAGCGAATATTTTTTTTATTATATTAAGCCACTTAAAGCTGAAATGGCTCATTCTTGTTTAAAGATTACATTCTGTTTTATTTGTGTTCACAAAGAGTCTCCTACTGCTTACT
>OY757932.1:28707199-28847199 GCA_963585895.1 Sepioteuthis lessoniana | reverse complement strand
TACCTTTCTTAAGAGTGTGAGAGTAAACGAAATAGGGCGACTAGAGATCGAACTCGCTTACTACGATGTCGCAGTTCAGCAAGTAAGCCATTGCGCCCTCCTTTATATAATGCTTACTATCTATGATACAGTATTGACCATAAATAAGTACACCTTTTACAGTCTCTAATAAAAAGTGTATTTTCTTCAAAACAAAAGATACAGGCATCTTATAAAACAAAAACGTGAATTATTAAATACAGTAAATTAGTACACACATATCAATTTTTATAAAAAGTTAATTTTCTTCTTAATGAAAGATATAAGGATTTCAATATTTCCTAATGGAAGATTATAAAACGGAGTACATATGTTTGAAACAAGAAGGAGCCAACTTCATTCTAAATGACGCTCCTCTGAAATTAGAAGACAACTTCCCGTATCTCGGCAGCAGTGTCTTATCTGCTGAAAGAGATGTTAATATACGACAAGCAAAGGGGTGGATTGCTATGGAACTCTAATATATCCGACAAAATAAAACGGGATTTCTTCCAAGCTGTGTCTGTGTCAATACAACCGTATACATGCACCACATGGACGTTCACAAAATGTATCGAGAAAAATATGGGAACCATATAAGAATGCTACGAGCTTTTTTGAACAAATTATGGAGGCAACGCCCCACATAACAACAGCTGTATAGCCACTTACCACCCATCTCAAAACTATCCAAGTAAGACGAACAAGTCTTGCAGAGCACTGCTGGAGAAGCAAGAACGAACTCATAAGTGACATTTTCTATGAACCCCTACACATCGATGTGCAAGTGTTGGCCCACCAGCAAGAACTTATCAACATCAGCTCCGTACGGACACAGGATATAGGCTTGAAGACCTACCAGGAGTGATGGACGGTAGGGACGAATGAAGAGAGAGAGAGAGAGAGAGAGAGAGAGAGAGAGAGAGAAAGAGAGAGTCGAAGAAATCCGTGCTGGCAACCTGACTTGATGATAATTCAATATTAAATTCAACTGGATTAAAATTCTGTAATCAAAAATAAAATTGTATATATATCTATACGAAATGCACTTACGTATATTCGGTTGCAGTGTCTGAATGTCAGAAGAGTTTGGTAATAAATATGACCGAATGATATCCGTTTTAAATATACAATATTCCACCATTTGTCTAAATTTCTGAGATGAATCTTGATAGTTATTATTACTTAGAATATTCGGACTATTGACCTCATCTTTATTGTTATATTCACAACGAAGGACATATCGACCGAAACGTTGATAAAGATGAGGTCAATAGTCCGAATATTTTAAGTAATAATATTCCACTAAATGCTTTTTGTGGGTGATATTGAACTAATGATTATTATTATTTCCAGAATGTTTAAAAAAATGTTAACATTTCTATGAGTGTTCCTTTATGATCTTAAAGTCTCCACCAGTTCACCATCTCTATCAATAGATAACTGGAATCTTCCTCAGGTCATCTCCGTAATATAAGTTCTGCTTTTCTAATAAAGATACAACAATAGATATATGGTAATTTTAAAATCACAAATAGATTACAAGAATTTGTTCTCAGGGATGGTGATTATGTGGAGACTGCTTAAAATTATATCATAAAGGTACGTCCATAACGTTGTCAATATTTTTTTAATCTATCTATCTATCTATCTATCTATCTATCTATCCATTTGAGGCATTTGTGGTGCTCTAGTTATCCTCATAGGAAATGGACACGGCAAACTGAGTTCAAATTCTTTACTAGGCAGTTTGTATTTCACATAGCACTAATGTACTTGGGAAAAGTTGAAATAAAAGTATTCTCCTCCACCAATGAATAAATAGAAGGTTACGCTGGACTCTTAAACTTATTGCAACCGGTCTAGAAGAAGGAAAACTCTGAATTCAAACCTGTAAAACCCCTCTTAAAAATGTATGTCACATCCTGATCGCGCAGCGGAGATGGTAACACACAGACATTAATATATGTATATATACAAATATATATTTATATATATACACGCACACGCACCCAAACACACACACACACACACATATATATATACATATATATATACGCACACACACATATATATGCACACACACATATACATATATATATACACACACACGCACACACACACACACACACACACACACACATATATATATACATATATATATACAAACAACACTGAGATACTCAACATGTTATGTAATTCTTGGATGTGAGGAGAGAATTTTCATCATTTTATATTCTTAGAATAATCCAATTTACGAACAGTTGGGTCCTTAATGAATGCTAGTTTCTGTAAGCGTTCCCTTATTCTCAAAATGAGTTTCGATAACCCCGCAAGGAAAACAGATGGTTAAATTCTTATCGAACATCGAACGTATTAAGAATGCTGATTCTAGCATATTTCTCTGGTCGAATATTCATGCAAATAGTTTATTCTGTCCCTAGAAAGACAGGTAAGCGGCATGTACTTATTTATATGTACATGGTCGATCAATTAAAACGCTCAGATATTACCGATATTTTCAAATAAGAGAAACCTGTCTGAAGGAAGACTTCTAGAGAGTGCGTGCCTTGAAAATTGGCTTGTGCCATTAAATATTGAAGACTGTCGTTTACTAAGCTTATCTAGAAAGTAAGCTTATTGAAGGCTGTCGTTTACTAAGCTTATCTAGAAAGTAAGCTTATTGAAGGCTGTCGTTTATTAAGCTTATCTAGAAAGTAAGCTTATTGAAGGCTGTCGTTTACTAAGCTTATCTAGAAAGTAAGCTTATCTTAAAATATTTATTTATTCAAACTTTTGGCCACGGACAGGATGTGACACACAGTCAATTTTTAAGTGGAATAAAACTGGTTTGAATTTTGGATTTTCCTTTTCCCAGATTAGTTACCTAACTAAAGCTGAAGAGCCCAATCTGCCCTACTATTTACTCCTGGCTAGGGGGAGATTCATGCCTTTCCCAAAGGCATTACTTAGGGAAAGATTCATGCTTTTACCAAAAGCATTAGCGTGAAGTAAAACGCGACCTCGTCTAGGATTTGAACTCGGGTTGTCGATTCCCTTTCTTATGACGATAACTATGACGCTAAGCGTGCCTCCTAGTAGTGTTTGGTTTGGTTGGGTTTTATTGCATATCAAGTATTGTTGGTTATTTAATGCTAAATCCCGTTTTTACTCATATATTAATTATATGATTTGTAAACACATTTTGTAGATACACAGAGTTAAATGATCTTACAGTTCTATTTCTAATAATTCAGTTTAGCATAAGTCAACAAATTTGAATGCTTACAAGTATTGCTATGCATAACTGACAATTCAATCAAACATCAGTCATTTGTTTACACACAGCAAAATGATCAAACAGTTCTATTTTAAACAATTCAATTGAGTATAAGTCATTTGTTTGCACTCAATTTAAATGTCAAACAGTTCTTTTTGGCCTAAAGATAGGACCGTATCAGGAGCTACCACTCCGGGCGTAAGTGGACCTGGGAGAGATGGCAATGAAAGGGTACTTCGCATTTCCCAAAGCTCCAGCATTACTGGAGCCTCACCATCAGATTTTTTAGTGTTATATACAGGACACTCATTGGCAGGAGGGGTTTTACCTCTATGCAGAGATGCAATCGCTGTATTCTACAGCCCCAGCCAAATGGGCTGTCCTAGTAGTGTTTATGTGTGAATGTATATGGATGCGCGAGAATAGAGATATCAAACGTTTTTGATCGGTGATAAAACAGGAAGGAAAGGATTTCCTGATGGAGGTGAGAGAGTTAGTTTAAGGAGAAGAACAGATGGATTCATGCCTTCCCCAATGGCATTAGCACGAAGAGAAACATAAACAGCCTTGTCCAAAACCATTATACCACGCAAAATGTTCTTATTATTTACTAAAGTTTTCTTAGTCTTGCATAGATAGAGTATATATATATATATGTGTGTGTATGTGTGACGATACCCACTCGGCCCCCGTTTACGTCAACTTCTTTAAACCATTTCACTTCTTGGCCGGTGATCAACTAGTGGTTCCGATAGGGGCATTGCACATTTCTTCATGGCTACAAGAAATACAATCAAGGGAGTGAGAGGAAAGAACAAAGAAACAAACGAGCAATATGCTTGGGTTAACTCAAAGTGCAAGAGAGGAGTTATGTAACATTGCATTCCCTTGTGCATATGTAGACTAACGCTAGCGTGGATTTCTAGCGAAATTTCTACAAAGCTACTCGGAATGCCAACCCATCTTGACCGGTCTTCCCTCACTGGTACTGGACTCACTTATGCCGACTGGTCACTTCTGCTGTCCGGTGTCGACTGGCCACTCACGTCACCCTTCGCCAACTCCTTCCTCTGAGTTCCTTTGTCCAACCCCTCTCGCGTTCCCTTATCCACTTCCTTTTAGATCTCGAGTCCAAACACTTTGTCTGGTTTCGCGCCAAAACAGACAAAGGAATCGTCTGCTTGGCGGACCACCTACATAGTGTTACATATGTCTTATGATATCAAAAGAATGGTTTAAACAAGTTAGAAACCCCGGGTAGATTTATTAGATAAGATTGAAAGAGAAGGATTTTTTATGGGGATGCAAGGGCTATTTTTTATGTCTATCATAAACTCAAGTCTTTGGTGCTAGTACGATCAGAGTTCAGTTGACTTGGGTATAATTTTTTTGATGAGTTTAGTTCGGTGGTCGACATGGGAAAATAGTTTTATTTTCCGGAATCCTAGACTACGTAAGCTTACAACAACTGCTGTTACTAAGTGGTGCCCGTGGAGTAATGGTTATCGTCGTAGGAAATGGACACAGTGATACGAGTTCAAATCCTGGACGAGACTGATTACATTTCACATAGCACTAATACCCTTGGGAAAGGTATGAATCCAATTATTATCCCTCCAGCTATGGGTAAATAGTAGGACAGACTAGGTTCTTCAGGCTTGGTGAGGCAACTAGTCTAGGAGAAGGAAAACTCGGAATTCAAACCTGTTAAACTCCGCTTAAAAATTGACCTTGTGTCATATCATGCCCGAGCAGAGGGGTTAGGTAAATATCGTTACTAAGTGGTACTAGATAATGACAAGGTTCATCTTTGTTTCCCTTTGGTGAACCAGTGAGAGCCGGTGCTTTTTCAGAGTGATATTGAAGGTTGGTTTCAGATGTAAAGCTCGCCAACATTTCTACCACCATGCTGACTAAAAGATACATATATCTCCAAAAGCATCTGATATCAAAAGCATCTGATATCAAAAGCATTTGATATCAAAAGCATCTGATATCAAAAGCATCTGATATCAAAAGCA
Source organism: Sepioteuthis lessoniana (assembly GCA_963585895.1). Classification (NCBI taxonomy): domain Eukaryota; kingdom Metazoa; phylum Mollusca; class Cephalopoda; order Myopsida; family Loliginidae; genus Sepioteuthis; species Sepioteuthis lessoniana. The sequence continues at coordinate 28,841,880 of OY757932.1, read as the reverse complement.
TTTGATATCAAAAGCATTTGATATTAAAGAAAATACGACCTTCAAAAATATTTGCTTTAGTGACCTCTCTAATAACAGCGTCCTTTTCACCTTTTACAGTCATCCTGCCTGGAAAGTCATCTTTCGGGATTATCACTTTGTCGCAGTTACCTAATCTTGTCCACGCACGTTTCAATACCAATTTTAATAACAAACAAACAAACAAACAAACGTTGCCTGGAATCAAATAGATAATGAATTTATTTATTCAGTCATTTGTTCAATCCTTGCGATAGTTCCACAGTAAACAAAACTCATTTAATGGCGTTTCACTCCTAAATAACTGAAGGGGAGAGTCTCGTTCACCCACTGGCAGTAAGAACCCTTCTGATTGATTGTCAAGTTACAGAGGTCACACGAGTCTGTTACTGACAGAAAACAAATGATATAAGAAAAAAGGTAAGGAAGACAATAAGTGACCAAAGGAATGACTGACTGAATGATTTTTACGGTATATTAAGTTGTTAAGGGCAATTTATTCCTAGAGAAATGAGAATCGCGTTCATTGTACGTTCATATTTACATTTTTGTAAAGTTGTTTTTGAAGAGTATTTTTTGCACACGGTCCTATCGAAGGGAAACAATTTTTGAACTGATGCATTTGACAGGTACTACCTATCCGGGTCAAAGTGGACTTGGGAGTAATGGCAATGAAGAGGTGCCCTACACTCTCCAGAACTCATGCCATAGTACTGAATGCAGTTCAGAATCATACTGAAGACTCTGATATATTAAAAAAAAAACAATGATACAAAAAACATCATTGACTGATTGATTTTAACGGTATGACACCTAGTTTCGGGTTATTTTATGCTTGTAGATTAAGGAATCGTATTAATCATGCTTTCATATGTACATTTTTTGCAATTGTTTTTGAAGATGCTTTGCACTCGGTCCTATGGAACAGAAATGATTTTTAAACAGATCTATTGGTGCATATTGACCTTTGGCAGAGGCTTCAATCAGGGATTTCTGGGACAGGATGTTCCAGCTGTGTAAACAGGAAGACAGCCCGCATGGTTTGGCAAGCGGAAGCAGATCTTGTGAATCATAATCGGAATGCGTAGGCGTAATGAGATTATATATAAACAGGTACCCACGGTCAGTCATGGGGTCACGGTCAGCTAGTTGGAGCCACAACCAAATCAGAGCCGCATTAGGCGTCACCGGTTGAGAAGCAGAAGTGCTAAGTGAGGCCTTGAATATCGAATTACAACGTGGTTAAGAAGATGTGAATCAATATAACAACCCTCCACAAGTCTGTGCCCGCGTTCTTCGTCTCCCCGTTTCTTTCTCTCATTCACACTTACAGAATGTTGGACCCTTTCGAGTATGGCTCAGTCGGCTAGGGCTGCAGAATACACTATCGGTCTAAGCAAAGGGGTAAGACTCCCCCCAACGAGTTTCCTGGATCTGACATTAAACAATCTGATAGTGAGGTTCCAGTCATTCTGGAGCTTTGGGGAAAGCGGAGTACCCATTTATTGCCATCGCTCCCACGTCCGCTAAGGTCTAGAGTGGTAGCACCTGATAGGGTCCTATCTATGGATTAAATAGAAGTAAGTAGTGTACTTATGCTAAACTGAATTGTTTGAAATAGAACTGTTTTGATATCTAAACTGAGAAAATTATATTTTTATAAAGAAAGTGTTGTTGTCATTCATCCCTTCATCATGGCTACACTACACTCTTTGACCCATAGGTTGGGAGCCTAACGTGTACAACCACCCCGAGCCAGAGTAGACGTGGGAGTAATAGCAATGAAAGGGTAGTCCATAAATCCAGATCTCCGGAAATGGAGTCTCACTACCAGTGCAAAGCCAAACAGCTCCGTTCAGGTTTTGAACTCATCTTAGCGGTTTTATTTTTCGTGCTGATGACCCTTATGCCTTGATATCATAAGATTGGTTTGGTTTGGTTTGTTGGGTTTTATGGCATATCAACCTTTGTGGGTTTTTAAATGCCAAATCCATTTTTATTTAAATAATCAGTTCTATTTAAAACAATTCAGTTTGGCATAAGTACACAGTTTAATTGTCAAAAACATTTCTATTTGAAACTATTCAAGCAGTTACATATGACAATTTAGTTTAGTGTAAGTACAGTTTCAATGTCAAAAATAGTTCAATTTAAAACAATTCAGTTCAGCAAAAGCACGCAGTTTAAATGTAAGTACAGTTTAATTGTAAAAAAACATTTCTATTTCGACCTATTCAGTTTAGTAAAGCAATTCTACATCAGCTAATTCAGTTTAGTAAAAGTACAGATTTTGTTTACACACAGTTACATGTCAGAACAGTTCTATGTTAAACAATTCAGTTTAGTGTAAATACAGTTTCAGTGTCAAAAAACAGTTCTATTTGAAATAATTCAGTTTAGCACAAGTACGCAGTTCAAATGTAAGCACGGTTCAATTGTCAAAAAACATTTCTATTTCAAGATATTCAGTTTAGCATAAGTATGCCGTTAGTTCTATTTAACCCATAGATAGGGCCCAATCAGGTGCTACCGCGCCGGGCCAAAGTGGACCTGGGAGTAATGGCAACGAAGGGGTGCTCCGTATTCCTCAAGGCTCCAGTATTAATGGGACCTCACCATCAGACGGTTTAGTGTCATATACAGGAGACTTGTTGTGGGGGGGGGCTTACTCCTGTGCAGAGGTGCAGTCAGTGTATTCTACAGCCCCATTCGACTGGGCAAGATATCATAAGAGTAGAAAAACAAAAAACAAAAAAACAAAAAACCCCAAACAAATCAAAAACAAAGACCATATAATCATACCAACCCCTCTGCTCGGGCAGGATACGACACAAGGTCAATTTCTAAGCGGAGTTTAACAGGTTTCAATTCAGAGTTTTCCTTCTCCTAGACTAGTTGCCTCACCAAGGCTGAAGAACCTAGTCTGTCCTACTATTTACTTATAGCTGTAGGGAGAAATAATTGGATTCATACGTTTCCCAAGGGTATTAGTGCTATGTGATATGCAGTCGGTCTCGTCCAGGATTTGAACTCGTGTCGCTGTGTCCATTTCCTACGACAATAACCATTACACCACGGGCACCTCATAAAAATAAAGGCCATATAATGAATAAAGGCGACCTTAAACCCATGTTCAATTCTTTCATCTGAAGTATTTCCATTTCTTTTTGTTTGTTCAACGGATATGACGTCATAGGTGGCACAAGATGTAATGTCTTTCCTAAAAACCTTGCAATCAATCAATAAACAGAACGTTTTGTAGTTCTTGATTTCTTTTTCTTCCTCTCAATCTTCTTGATTTTCATCTTGTTTTAGTCATTAATAGTTTTTGATTTTGGTAATTTTTTTGTGTTCAAATCAGTTGTAGCCTCCCCCGACCGTAAGGCAAAGAAAGACGGCAAAAAAAAAAAAAAAAAAAAAATGGCTGGGTGTCACTAAAATAAACAGACAGGTCAGCATAATTTGTTTCTGTATAAGAAAAGAGGGAAAGACAAGAAATGGCACAAAAAAAAAAAAAAAGGGATAAATAGAAAAAAATAAATAAATAAAATAAATAAATAAAAACAAAGATGACTTGACGAAAAGTCAGACAGAACAAGAAGAAAAGAGGTAAGTATAGAAAAGGCGAAAAAGAAAGAAAAGGTCTAAGAGAGAGAGAGAGAGAGAGAGAGAGAGAGAGAGAGAGAGAGAGAGAGAGAGATACACGCGCGCACTTATTGAAAGGAAAAGGAAGAAAGAGAAACACATTCACACACACGTATATCTATCTATCAATCTCTCTCTCTCTCCAGAGAGAGAGAGAGAGAGAGAGAGAGAGAGAGAGTTGGTTGGTTAGATTGTTTTACGGCCTATAAACTCTTTTCGGGTCATTTACCGCCGAATTAAGTCATTTTGATAAAAGTTTCAAACAATTTAGTTTCGTATAAGTATAGTTTTTTTTTTACACACTGTTAAATGTCGAATCAGTTTTTTTTCAAACAATCCAGTTCAGCGTAAGTAAACAGTTCAAATATCAAAAGCAGTTCTATTTCAAACGATTCAGTTTAGCATGAATGCGCAGTTTAAACACAATTAAATGTAAAAACAGTTTATTTCAAACTATTTGGTTTAGCGTAATTACACAGTTTAGTTCTATTTGACCCATAGAAAGGACCCTATCAGGTACTGCCACTCCGGGCCAAATATATAAGACATGCAAACGGCGAAAGCAAGTATGATCCACGAAGAAAATAGCAGAGCCCTGCGGAATCTTCTGTAGTGAATTGACCTGTACCGGCTTTGTGGGGACAGAACGAAGAAGAAACGAAGATGATTAGATGTTTTAAGTCGGCCCTGAACTAGACTTGAGAAGACAGAGCGAAGAAGTAGGGCTATCTGAAGACTTCGTATCTCAACCCGGTGTAAATCTTAGCTGTTCCCCGCCTATACTGACTCCCTTTACGCAACAATTCTGCCACGATTTCGTAATAGTAATAAAAACGAAAAGATTATATTTTTATATAGAAGTCTCATTGTCTTTTTTCTTTAATCCCCCTGTATACAACAGTGCTTCTTCATTACTATTTCTCCATGATCCATTCTCTGCCTGCCAAGGGCCTTTCTATGGGCTTAAATAGATCTGTTTAAAAGTAGTTTGTATTCGTTTGTATCATATGCAAAGAAAAAGAAACTCTTAAGAAACAATTACACGAAAAATGTAAATATCAACGTACTATATATGCGATTCCCTAACCTCTGGGCATAAAATGACCCTAGACAGGTTGACATGCCGTTAGAATCAATCAATCAGTCGGTGTACAAAAGTTAGCACGCACACTCAAACACGCATGCATGAACGTATAACAAAAGCATGGCTGAAATCTAATAACCAATTGGTTGAATTCTAATAACCTAATGGCTGAAATCAAATAACCTAATGGTTGAATTCTAATAACCTAATGGTTGAATTCTAATAACCTAATTGTTGAATTCTAATAACCTAACGGTTGAATTCAAATAACCTAATGGTTGAAATCTAATAAACTAATGGTTGAATTTTAATAACTTAATGGTTTAATTTTAATAACCTAATTGTTGAATTCTAATAACCTAATTGTTGAATTTTAATAACCTAACTGTTGAATTCTAATAACCTAATTGTTGAATTCTAATAACGTAATTGTTGAATTCTAATAAACTAATGATTGAATTCTAATAACCAATTGGTTGAATTCTAATAACCTAATGGTTGAATTCAAATAGCCTAATGGTTGAAATCTAATAAACTAATGGTTGAATTTTAATAACTTAATGGTTGAATTCTAATAACCTAATGGTTGAAATCTAATAACCTAATTGTTGAATTCTAATAACCTAATTATTGAATTCTAATAACCTAATTGTTGAATTCTAATAAACTAATGATTGAATTCTCCAAGACATGTTACCATACCTTGGTATGGCAACCAGTCTAGGAGAATTCAAACTTAGCTGAAAAACTGACACTGTGTCACATACTGCTGTTGCAGAAGGTTTGGGTAAATACATATACATAATCATCTATATGTGCACACAAGTTTCTATAATTCCATATATGCATGTATATATCTATATTTAGGTATGAAAATATTCCTATGAAAATTATGTTGACATATGTTTACAAATGTTTGAAATTTAAAATGACTGCCCCTTTTATTTTACGTACACAGATGATATATTCTTGAGAGAGAGAGAGAGAGAGAGAGAGAGAGAGAGAGAGAGAGAGAGAGAGAGAGAGAGAGAATAATTACTGCAATCATTTAAACACTAAACACGATTCTTGCAAAATTGACCACGAAAAATTCCACACAATCAATAGCATTTAAAAACAAAACAAAACAAAACAAAAAACAAACTTCGTATACAATAATGGATCTATCTATCTATCTGTTAAGGAATACCATTACTGCTCCTCTGCAGGGATGGCGTTGGCATCAAATAACCCACGAAGGGTGATATACCATTTAACTAAGCAAAGCAAAGCAAAGCAAAGCAAAATAATTTATCCATGAAAGCAATAAAATACTGCCGAGTATGTCATGAAAAAAAAAAAAAAATACAGGCAAAATACAAAACCCTCCGAAAAAAAAATCAAAAACAAAAAACAAAAACAAAAACAAAACAAACACACAAAGCAAGACAAAACATAAAGAAATAAAAATAGAAAATAATCTTTTTTTATTTTCTATTCTTATTTCAGCTCCCAAAACAAAAAAATGACAATCCCTGCAAAAAAAAAAAAAAAAAAAAAAACCCTCCCCCCAAAATATCCAAATTCCCACCAACAAAAAAAAAACAAAACCAAAAAAAAAACAACAAAAGACAACAAAACAAAACAAAACAAAACAAAAAATGCAACCTTCCCAAAATCAAACAAAAAAAGAAAGAAAAAAAAAACAAAAAAACAAACAAACAAACAAAACAAAAAACAAAACAAACAAACAACAAAAAAAAAACCCCTCCTGAAAAGAATTTGCTTGTTCGGAAAATACTGTTTGATTTTTGTATAAACTATTTAAATTCTGTTCTAACATTATTCTAATTGTAGTTTTATAAAGGAATTCACTTTCCTAGGATTAAAGTGTACCCTTTTCTTAATTTTCTATCACTTCTTTCAGGATTTTATTTTGATGGTTACAAGCCCCTAATCAGGAAAATGGAGAAAAAAATGATGTGCTTACTTTTCAAGCTTGGTCGTAATCTTGCTTTAAAAAATGCTCGGACACATTGTGTCAGGATGGTACTGCAGAAACTTACTGGTTAAGGATATGAGACTTTGCTACATCCACCATATTCTCCTGATCCCTCACTCACCGATAGCCATTTTTAAAAGCATCTGGACATATTTTAGACAAAAAAATTCCTTTCTATTCCAAGATTTCTTGGCATCAAAACCTTCAGAGTTTTATGTAATATACTCAGCGTTTTGCTTTGATATGGTAAAAGGCCGTATGAATAGGGCACCTAATGAGACTCGAACTCACTCGTGAAGGTTTGTTAGTCTAGTTTGCGAACCATTACACCACCCGAGGTACCAGGAGCAGTAATTTACAAAGCTTTTTGCTTAGATGTGGCACAAGGCCGTATGAAAGGGGCATCCAATGAGATTCGAACTCACTTGTGTAGGTTTGCTAGTCTGGTATATCTTTGCACCACAAGAGGTGCCAACCTTTAGGGTTTTATTCTACCGGCATAAATAACCAAATAAATTGATAGCAGAAATGCGTAGATGTTCAGGGATCATATTTTCACTGATTAAAACCCTGTTTGAATTGATTAATTCAGGAATAAATGTTTATTCTAAAATCGGGCCATATTTTGTTAACGAACAAATACATTAATTTCTTTCCTAATTTTATAAACAGAGACACCTCGGGTAGTATAGTGGTCAGCAATTGTTTGTGAGTTCAGTTTCCACTAATTATTGCATGTTTCTGATTTTGTACCAAGCAAAGAAAATGCCAACCGTTTCTATTACCAGCAGGACTTATCTTTTAGAATACACACACTCAAAACAATATGTAAGAAAATTAAAATGGCCTTAAAGTTCTAAAATAAACAACTATACATAGCGATTAATTTTAACGGCATGTCACTCCGTCAAGGGTTAATTGATGCATAGAGGTGAGGGAATTACGTTCATTTTACATTTATATCTAAATTCTTGTGCAGCGGTTTTAAAAAGTTTTTTTGCTATATAATACAAAATCATTTTGCACACGGTTATATGATATCATTTTTGCTATATAATACAAAATCATTTTGCACACGGTTATATGATATCATTTTTGCTATATAATACAAAATCATTTTGCACACGGTTATATGATATCATTTTTGCTATATAATACAAAATCATTTTGCACACGGTTATATGATATCATTTTTGCTATATAATACAAAATCATTTTGCACACGGTTATATGATATCATTTTTGCTATGTAATACAAATCCTTTGCACACGGTTATATATCCTTTTTTGCTATGTAATACAAACCATTTGCACACGGTTATAAGATATCATTTTTTCTTATGTAATACAAAACATTTGCACAAGGTTATATGATATCATTTTCCCTATGTAATATCATATTTACCAACCCTTCCGCTCGGTCACTTTTTAAGCGGAGTTTAACAGGTTTTAATTAAGAGTTTTCCTTCTCCTAGACCAGTTTCCTCACCAAGGCTGAAGAACCTAGTCTGCCCTACTATTTACCCATAGCTGGAGGGAGAATAATTGGATTCATACCTTTCGCAAGGGTATTAGTGCTATGTGAAATGCAATCATTCTCGTCCAGGATTTGAACTCGTGTCACCGTGTCCATTTCCTACGACGATAACCATTACATCACGGGCACCTCACTATGTAATATAAAACATTCACACACTTTTGTATGGTTTTGATTAATTCATGATAAATCCTGATAAATAATGACAGCTTCAAGTAACTATTATTAATTTGCCCTGTCAGCTAGGGCTTTAGAATACACCAACTGCAGAGGGTTAAAACACCTCCAACGAGTGTCCTGTAAATGACACTAAAGAATATGATGATGATGATGTTCCAGTAATGCTGGAGCTTTGGGGAATGCGGAGCACCCAGTGCTGTTCAATTTATGCACACAAAGAATTTCAAGTATTGTTATTTCATCATCTTGTTGTGCCATCAGCATGGATATCCCTGACCCTCTCTCGCCATCCCTCCCAATCGTTCATCGCTTCCGGCAGGTTTTCAGGGCGACACCCAGTATCCTCACAGAGCTGCTGTATGTAGGTTCGAGCTGGTCGCTCTGCTTTTGCTCGGACATGTGAAGGGGTCCATAGGAGAACATCACTTATGAGCTCGTCCCTGCTTCTACAGCAGTGCCTTGTATGTCTGGTTCGTCTAACTTTGATAGTTTTCGTGATGGGTGGTAGGTGGCCGTACAGTTGGTGCCTTTAGGGGTGTTGCCTCCAAGACTCGTTCAAAATTGCTCGCAGCATTATATATATATATATATATATATATATATATATATATATATATATATATATATATACGTTAAGCTCTATAATAAATTTTGAACATAAATTACATCACATGATTTTGAAACAGAATCCTACTAATGCCAGTAGTATGTAAAGTGTTTTCTCTTTTTTTCTGTTTATTTGAAAATTGAATGTTATTCAGAATATACAACATCGCATATTAAACATTGCCCTGATAATGGTTTAATATAAAAACCGGAACTTTAACGTTGCCAAATAATTTAACTAGAAATAAAATCATTCTCTCTCCCTCTCTCTCTCTCTCTCTCTATATATATATATATATATATTGTTTAATCATTATTTTCATATTCTTACTCATATAAAAGAGGGTGAGGTTGAATTTCGATTCAAATTTTTTCTATATTTATATTTTCTTTGTTTCTTCTTTTAACCTTTTTTTCCTTCTTCCTGTCCTTTGAAGAGTTTTGTTTTTTCCTGTGAAAACCACCGGTCACTTCGTCATTTCTCGCTCATTTGAACGCTATGTCATTAATATTTTTTGTACAACCCCTTAAACCCACACAAACCTCTCTCCAAAAAAGAAAAAAAAAAAAAAAATAAAGAAAATAAAAAGAAAAAAGAGAAAAACCTAAACAAACAAAGAAAACAAAAGAAATAAAACAATCAAACAAAGAAACAAAAGAACAAAAATATTCTTAAGCGAAAACAAACTGTGTAAAAAAAGATAAATTAAAAAAAAAAAAATGAAAAAAATAGAAAAAAGATAGAGAGAAAGAGAAAAAGTGTCAAAAAGCTCACGATAATGTGTTTTTTAGTCTTTCATGTGGAGAAAAAAAAAATCAAAACGGATTTCTTCTGATTTATTTTAGAGGGAACATTACAGATTTTTTTCTTTGTTGGTTAAGAAGTTTTTACTCAGATTCAATTCTTTCTTGAACTATTTGCTCGCCTTTCATATTATTTTCAAGAAAAGTTTTTTTTGTTTTCCCTCTAATGAATTTTGTATTAAAAGAAATAACGAAAATCAAAAACTAACAAAGAAACAAAGAAAAAAACAAAAAACAAACCCACAAACAAACAAGCAAACAAACAAATACCCACCCTCCTAAAACCTATTAAGATTTCAATAATTCTCACATAATGTATGAGGCTTTTACAGAAAGTATGTAGCTATCAATAATTTAGTAAAATTAGCCTACCTAGGGTAGTGGCACCTTTGACCCCTATTGGAATGCACTTATCCAAACTTTTAAAACATTCCATAAAATTTATCTTTATGATCACCTTCAGCCGATCTGTTGCATTTACCTTAGAAAAGGCATGAATCTGTTCTCCCTTAGCTATTGGTAAATAGCCAGGTAGACCGGGCTGTATGACAATTCTTCCGCCAACGATGAGTAAATAGTAGGGCAGAGTGGAATCTTTAACCTTGGTATGACAACCGCTCTAAGAGAAGGGAAACTCTGAATTCCAACTAGCTCTACTCCTCTGGAGAATGGACACTGCGTCGAATAGAGCCAGTTTATTTTTTTCTTTTTTTTTCAATAGCATATCAACCTTCGTGGATTATTTAATGCCAAAGCCATCCTTGTAGATGAACAGTAATGGTACTATTCAACCCAGCTGGGTGGATATAAGGAGGTTCCTACCTTTCTCAAGAGTATTAGTCTGAAAGTGAACGTAATAGCGCGACTGGAGTTCGAAATCGCTACCATGATGTAGCAAGGACCCCTCCTGTTCTGCTCATGCCTGAGAGGTTGCGGAAATACAGCCTTAATCAGGCTCTTTTAACTTATGGTAAAAATGAAAATTGCATGGCGTGGTTATTTGCTTGGTTAGGTTTTATGGCTTTTGGTTTTGTTTGGTTTGGTTTTATGGAATACCAACAATTATGGGTTATTCAATGCCAAATGCATAATTTTGAATATATACTAAATATATATGATTCTTAAACACATTTTGTAGATAACATTTGTACACGAGCCTGACTTCATTTTTTGCCCACAGTTAAATGGTTTCACTTAATTCTGTTTAACATGTATAATTCTGTTTACTATTAATCATTTGTTTGCAAACAGTTTTGCAAACAGTTTTCAAGTACTGCTATGTATCACCAACAATTCAATTAAATATCAGTTTATACATAGTTAAATGATCAAAGAATTCTATTTCAAACAGTTCAGTTTCGCATAAGTCATTTGTTTGCATTCAGTTTACATGTAAAAGTACACAGTTTAAATGTCAAACAGTTCTATTTGACCCCTAGATAGGACCCTCCCAGGTGCTACCACTCTGAGTTAGAGAGGACCCGAAAGCGATGGCAATGAAGGAATATTCTGCATTCCCCAAATCTCCAACATTACTGGGTCCTCATCAGCAGATTGTTTAATGACATATTCAAGATACTCATTGTGGAGAGTCTTACCCCTCTTCAGAGATGCAGTCGGTGTATTCTACAGTCCCAGCCGACTGGGCTAGGGTTTTATGACATATCAGCCATTGTAGGTTATTTAATGCCAAATCTTCTTGATACATATATATCAAATATATTTGATTTGTAAGCATTTTGTCGATAACATTTTTAAATGTGCCTGAGCAAACAGTTACATGGTTTCAAACATTTCTATTAAATACAAATAATTCTATTTACTATAAATCATTTGTTTGCACACATTTAAATAGATATACATCTGATTTGTAAGCGAAGATTTTGTAGGTAATTTCATTTATAAATTAGTTATTACTAATTTGTTTACATAAAAGTATTCTATTGTTTGTACGTAGTTAAATGGTTTCAATAATTGTTATCTGGCAATAATAATTTAATTCAATTTTAATCATTTGTTTGTTGACACTTAAGTGGCTCCAAGGTTTGTTATTCAGCACTAATTATTCTATTGAGCATTATTCGTTCATTTACACACAGTCAAATGGTTCCAAGTATTGCTATGTTATACCAATATTTCAATTTAGGCACACAATTAAAGGGTTGGTGGAATCTTACCCCATATCAGAGATGCAGTCGGTGTATACTACAACCCAAGCCGACTGGGCTATTAGATTTTGTGGACTTTCATAACAACTCATTGATATCAGGTATTACTATATCAGACAAATAATTTTCAAACAGATCTATTTGATTTATAGATGGGACCGTATTTAGATGCAATAATACACGTGTGTTGGTGTCTTTTTGCTGCTTTAACTATTTTGGACAATGTGACACTATAAGCTCATCTACTCAAAGGAGTAAGTAAGTCGATGCAAAAATACACGTTTGTTGGTGTCTTTTTATAGCTTTAACTATTTTGGACAATGTGACACTCTCAGCGAATTTGCTCCTTTGTGCAAATAATTAGATGCAAAAATACACACGTGTGCAGGTGTCTTTTTGAAGGCTTTATCTATAGGCTAATCTGCTCCTCAGTACACATATTTAGGTGCAGCAATGCATATACGTGTAGGAGTTAGCGTGTCTGAATATGCGTATGTGTTCATAGATATTGTAACGTACATATACATCTCGTATATAAATATATATATATATAGATCTAATATGTGGGAGAAAAGGCCATTTCTTTCGTCATTTAGTTTAATTGATCGTTTGTGTTGGTAGATTCTTGTTTGTAGATTACTTTGGGTTTCGCCGATCTAATGTTCGTTACAATTTTTGCATACGCAACCCATCTGCCACGGGCAGCATGTGACACAAGGTCAATTCTCAAGCGGAGTAAAACATTTTTAAATTAAATTTTCCTTCTTCTACACTGGTTGCCTTACCAAGGCTAAACAATTCAGCATGTCCTACTATTTACCCATATGTAGAATAGATGGATTTATGCCTTTCCTAAGGGCATTAGCGCGAAGTGAAACGAAAATAAACTCGTCAAAGATTTGCATTGCTGATTCTGTTTTTTATGACAATAACCATTACGTTAAATGTGCCTTTTTTAGTGTATATGTTGGTATGCACATTGATACTGGTCCAGTCGGGTGGGGCTGCAGAATATACCGACTGCATTACTGCAGTGGATTCAGACTCCTCCAACGAGTGTCCTAGGGCTGCAGAATACACCGACTGCATATATGCAGAGGATTAAGACTCCCCCAACGAATGTACTCTATATAACACTAAACTATCTGATGGTGAGGCTCTAGTAATACTTTGTGGAATGCAGAGTATCCCTTTATTGCTATCGCTCTCTGGTCCATTCTAGCCAGGAATGGTAGCACACGATATGGTCCTATCTAGGGTTCAAATAGAAGTGTTCGACATTTAAACTGTACATATGCAAAAATGAACAGTTTTAAATAGAACTGTTTTTGACATTTAAGTTCTATTTCAAGCAATTCAGTTAAGTATAATTCTTAACTGAATAGTTTGAAATAGAACTGCTTTTATATATAAAAATGGATTTGACATTAAATAACGAACAATGGTTGAGATGCCATATAACCAAACCAAACCAATGCACATGGATGTGCGTGAAGTGAGATATCAAAAGCATAGATAAACAAGTTACGGTTGGTGGCAGTTTTTAATAGGTAATAAAATAATGAAGGTTTTCTCGCTGGGGATAAAAGGGTTAGTCTTTTTTAATATCCGTCATAGGCAGATGTCTTTGGCACAAGTACAGTTAGAGGTCAGCAGACAATGCTTTCATTCTTTTTTAAAGAATTAGTGTTGGGTGGTCTGTGTAGAAAAACAGTTTTTTTCTCCGGAATTCTCGATTGCATATATTCAGTTAAGCAACCAAAAGATACTCAGACCAGTTACAAGAGAGATGAATGGGAACACGGACCAGTAGGAGTTCGAGCAGCAGGGACTGAAAAATTAGCAATCGGCTGTTTAGAGACCGAGTGGGATGAGGAAATTTCGCTTGACGTCCATATTGCGATGATTTGCAAGTCAATAGTTTGCTGGTAATCTTGTTTTTAAATGAGTCTGAGCTAATTTGTTTTCAAACAAGTATTACCATTGTTTGCACACAGTTAAAATGGTTCCAAATATTTTAAATCGAATAGTACTATTTGTACACAGTTAAATGCTTGCATATATTGCTATGTTATACCAATATTTTAATTTAGGCACACAGTTAAAGAGTTTCAAATATACTATTCAACTATAAGAATTTTATTTAACATTACTCATTCGTTTGTACACAGTTAAATGGTTTCAAGTATTGCCCTGTATCACTAATAATTCAATTAGACATTAAATTGAGTGCAAACAGATGACATATGTTAAGTGAATTGTTTGAAATAGAACTGTTTGATCATCTAACTGTATGTAAACAAATGACTGATTTGTAATCGAACTATTAGTTATACATGGCAATACTTGGAACCATTTAACTTTGTTGACTTACACTAAATTGAATTGTTAAAAATAGAACTGTTGGCTCATTTAACTGTGTGTATCTACAGAATTTGTTTCCAAATCATGTATTTGATATATATGTAAAAACAGGATTTGGCGTTTAATAACCAACACTGGTTGGTATGCCATAAAACCAAAGCAAAGCAAACCAAACTATTTAAGTGTGTATAAAAAATGAGCTCGGGTTCGTTTAAAGACGTTATCAACAAATGTTTACAAATCAAATATATATCTAATATAAATGTATAAACAGGATTTGACATCAAATAACCTACAATGGTTGATATGCCATAAAATAAAACCCAACCGAATATAGATAGGACACTAACAGGTACCTGGGTCAGAGTGGACCTGGGAGTAATGACAATGATGGGGTATTTCACTTTCCCCCAAACTCCAGGAATGAACTCTCACTATCAGATGGTTTACGGTCATATCCAGAACACTCGTTGGGGTTTGTGTGTGCTTATGTGTGTGTGTGTGTGTGTATGTGTGGGGGGTCTTACCTCTCTGCAAAGATGCGTTTAGCGAATTCTATAGTCACAGCTGAGGGATTAGGAAATTTCGTTGGACTTCAACAGTAAGGAATCAGCAGGAAGAAACCCAAGGAGAAAAATTAAGAAACATAAGGTATATTTTCAGAATTTGCTTCATTTTCTTCCATGTGGAGTGGACACATGACTTGTACGTTTTCGATCAAAACCTGTGACCGACTAATCTTGTCTGAAAGAATCTACTCAATGTGGGGATGAGTCGTTTAGCTGTCAAAACTGTGTAGATCACGAAAAAAGTAGCTGCAAGGAAATCTTGTGGGTTGGTTTGCTAGTTGTTTGGGTTTTATGGCGTATTAAGCTATGTAGGTTATTTAACGCCAAATCCATTTTTATGCAAATTATCAGTTCTATTTCAAACAATTCAGTTTAGCATGAGTACATGGTTTAATTGTCAAAAGCATTTCTATTTCAAGCTATTCAGTTTAGTCAAACAGTTCTGATTTAAAAAAATTCAGTTTAGCGTAAGTACAGTTTCAAAGTCAAAAACAGTTCTATTTCAAACAATTCAGTTTTGCATAAGTACGCAGTTTAAATATCAAAACAGTTCTAATTCAATTCCGTTTAGTATAGGTACACAGTTTAGTTCTATTTGACCCATAAATAGGGCCCTATCAGGTGCCACCACTCTGAGCCAGAGTAGACTTGGGAGTGATGGTAATAAAGGGGTACATTCCCCAAAGCTCCAGCATTACTTGAACCTCACCATCAGATTGTTTAATTTCATATCCTGGACACTCGCTGGGGAGTCTTACCCTCCTGCAGAGAAGCAGTCGGTGTATTCTACAGCCGTAGCCGACTGGGCAAGGAAATCTTCTGGAAGAGCATTCGTCGGAGCTGCAAAATTTCACCTGCTAAACAATTCAATATTTTCTCGTGCCAATTCTTTTAAAGCAGCTTATCATTCACAGGTTAGGATCGAAACAAGCATCATATTCCATTAGGGAATGAAATGAGCCAAAAACTAATTCTGAAAATATACTGGCCGTTCTTTTTTTAATATTGATTTTAATTTCATTTTCACCTTGATCAAACGGAACCAGAGTAACACTTCGTAAAAATGAACCCAAACACGGATTCCTAACCATCACAACCACAGACGTTAAGCAAAATTTCTTATCCCGTTCTTTCCAACCATCAGTTAACTATGCAGTCTATGTTCTGCTCGTGGAAGTGGTGAGAGATCCTCACACCAACAAGCAATAAATAAGGGAAATCTATATATCATATCTACGAGGGTCATTCGATAAATAAGTGGAATCTATCTATCTATCTATCTATCTATCTATCTATCTATCTATCTTACCTTCGAGGATCGTTCAATTAATAAGGGGAATTTTTCTGTCTATATATTTACCTACGAGGGTCATTCAGTATATAAGGGGAATCTATCCATCTAGCTTTTTAGCTAGATTGCTACGAGAGACATTCGATAATTAAGGAAAATCTATCTATCTATCTATTAACGAGGTTTGTTCTATAAATAAGTTTTTTGAAAAAAGCCAAATAAGTTTTTTTTTCCCGTAAATGTAAATGTTGCATTGTTTGGAATGGGTTTATAGCAAAATTCGTTTCATTCTCGCACAAATATTTCTTTTGAAGCAATTCAAAATTGAAGTAAATCTAACAGAGCGATCCAGGCTTGAACAGAGGTCTGTTATCAAAGTTTTGGTTGTTGAGAAGTGCAAACCATGTGAAAATTTAAAAAAGAATGTGCCTGAGCATTGATTCCTTAAGATTGTCATCGCGGACGGTAGTCGAAATTCCTTATCCCATTATGTTCAACTGTCTGTAAACATTACGTTCTGTTCGACTACAGTGAACTGTTTGGGGAAAAACCTACCCGGTAAAACGAGCTCTTTATCTTGAAATGCAAGTGTCTGTTTCTTCTAATCTATTCTTTGAATATAGGCCATGTCTGTTTCTAGAGAATTAATCCCCGTGCCTATTGCGAGGACATCTCAAAATTAAAGTACTTAAAAATTATACCCTTGTTGTTTATTGGCGTCTGATTGTACTCGCACCGAATACCACTGTTTATGAAGGACATTAACAACTGTGTCTTTTAAGCTTATATAAAAGTATCCTTTCCTTTGTATTTTATTACGTAATGAAATTTGTCTAAACTTTCTATCTTGTTTAGCCTTTCTTTTGATATTCTATACACACTCATCCAAGTACATACATATATACATACATATATGCTCCCTATGCCTACACATAACTGCACAGATACGTCCCACTCCACTCAAAATATACATACATATATGGCAGGTGCTGATGGTGAAATAGTTAACGTCGTAGAAAACAGATACGGCCTCCCGAGTTCAAATCCTAGTAAAGGCTATTTGCATTTCACATAATACCCTTGCGAAAAGTATGAATCCAAGTCTTCTTCCTCCAGCTATGGGCAAATAGTTGGGCAGATTGGGTTCTCTAACCTTGGTATGGCAACCTGTCTAGGAGAAAGAAAAATATGAATTCAAACCTGTTAAACGCCACTTAAAAGTGACCTTGAGTCGCGTACTGCTCGAGGGGAAGGGTACGTACATATACAAACATATATGCTATGCCTATATCCACACATATACTATATAGACATGCTCGCACCTACACGTATATGCATATTGGAGGTGCCCGTAGTGTAATGGGTATCGTCGTAGGAAATGGGATCGACAATAAGAGTTCAAACCTGAACGAGGCTGATTGCATTCCACATAGCACCCTTGGGAAAGGTATAAATCCAATATTTCTCCCTCAACAATAGTAGGGCAGACTGTGCTTTTTTGCCTTGTTTTGGCAGTCAGTCTAGGAAAAGGAAAACCTGTTAAACTCCGCATAAAAATTGACCTTATGTCACGATTAGGTAAATACATACGCATATAAGCACGATTGCACTTAAATATATTCATGCCGAAACAGCAAAGCTTATAGAGACACAATTTATCTTATTTGAGATTGATGAATCACACAATAACAAAAAGTGACACTTTACAATAAAATAAAACAAAACAAGACAGCCCACAAAAACAAACAAACAAACAAACAAACAAACAAAAACTACGCGAATTAGACAGATTTGCTCATTATGCCGCTAGGTGTCACGAGTCGACACAATTCTGAGCTCGTCTGTTGTACAGCGAGTTTTTGAATTAACTTTTTTTAATGTAATTTTTTTTCTTCTGATGATTGCAGACACATTTAAAGATTTTGACAATCACTGATAAAAATGAACAGATGGTTCTTGTTAAATAAAAGCACTGCTGAAACTATTGTAATGTGATGCATGACATGTTCTTTAAGCACGATTTGTTCTACATTTGAAAGACGAGTAAGACACTTGCGTTTCAAATGCGGAACATGTCATTAAATGATCAATTACAATCTGGCTGAGCTTTTACAAACAAGAATAACAAAAACTTCGATAAAGTTCCGCAAGGAATTAACGAAGATCATTGATGATATATCTGAAGTGATTAATTTGTCTTGAAGTACATGTCAGAGAATATCTACGATTACATTCCGAGAAGCGTTTAGCAAAACGTTTATCATCGTAGGAAATGGAATTGGCGACCCGAGTTCAAATCTTGGACGAAGATGTTTGTGTTTCATTTCGTGTTAATATACTCAGGGAGGGCGTGAATTTAACTTTTCTCCATTCATCTAAATAGTTGAGCAGACTTCGTTCCTTAGCCTTTGTAAGGCAACCAGGCCGGGAGAAGGAAATATCTGAATTCAAACTAACCATACTCGTGGTGGATGTGTACTCCTACTTGTGGTTAATGTGTAAACAAATATATGCCAGGAGGCGTGTTTAGAGTTGAGGTTAATATCGTAGGAAATGGAATCGACAATCCGATGGTTTGGTTTCTTTGTTTAATGGCATATCAACCTTGGTAGGTTATTTTAATGCCAAAGCCGTTCTCCCAGAAGAACAGTGGTGGTACTATTTAACCCATAGCTGGGAGGATAAGGGGGTTCATATCTTTCCCAAGGATATTTGCCCGAAAGTGAACGTAATAGCGCGACGGGAGTATGAACTCGCTTACTACGATTCCGCAGTCCATCGCTTTAACCATTACACCACGAGGACACCCCCCTCGACAATCCGAGTTCAAATCTTGGATGAAGCTATTTCCATTTCAATTCTCACTAATACCCTTGAAAAAGTTCTCTATCTAGCTATGCGTAAATAGTAAGGCAGACTGATTTCTTTGGTCCTGGTTAAGGCAACCAGTCAAGGAGAAGGAAATCTGATTCAGATCAGCTGTCTTCCGTTTAAAAATTGATCTTGTGTAGTATCCTTGTTGAATTTTACTCCTGGTCAGTATCGTATGAGTTTTGAAATATTCTTTGTCAACAAAAATATTAAATTATGCAATAGTATGAAAGGTTTGAAACAGCGTAATTTCTCTTTCCCCCACAACCTTACTTATACTCATTACAACTCTGGCCCACCATACACGTTTACAAATCAGATTTTCACTAATTACTCACAACTTGCAGCGATGATAATTTGTCTCACTGTCAACGAAACAAATGTAAACACATTCGCTACCCATTTTCGTTATAACCAACGCTTTATGTTCCTGGCCTGACTTAACTTAAAAACACGCATCCACGCGCACACACACACACACACCCTCACCCATATATACACACATACTTACAACCACACATAAACGAGATCTTAACGGCTTTTTGTCTGCTTTTTGCCGTATTTTCGATTTTGTCTGTATTTTTGTCGTATTTTCGATTTTCAATTTCATTCCATCTTTTTAACTGCCTGACGAATGTTGTTATAAACTTCAAGAAACCATAGGTTGCAGAAAAATATTTTCCATGAATTAAATATATATATATATTATAAATATTTATTTATTATCATTATTATTATATGTATATATATATATATACTTTCTCTCACCCAAGTGGGCTAAATGAGGAGATAACTCTTCACCCCTCTTCTATCCCCTCCCACTCTTCTATCCCCTCCCACTCTTATGTGTCTACTCTAGTTTTTTTTATCTAAAAGATCTGATGAAGTCCTGTTAATTTTTTTTCGTGTTTTTGAAAATTTCAAAAATGCGTAACAGGATGGAAATAAATTTATAATCCTTTGTGATTGGTTTCGTTGTTTTTTCTTAAAGAAATTATTGCTCTGTATAATTGGTACATTGAGCTCTTTACCAGGAAGATTTAAATATTCATTCACGAATAATTTCTTGTCCTGATGGAATTACTCCCAACTCCGGTTTAACTGGACTAAGTATTCTCTCTCTCTCTCTCTCTCTCTCTCTATATATATATATATATATATATATATACCCTCAACTCCCCAAACATTTCTATACTTTACCAATCACACACACATATATAATCTCTCTCTCTCATCCCTCCCTCCTTTCCTCTCTCCCTCCTTCCACACACACACACACACACACACACACACACACACACACACACACACACACACACACACACATATACTCTTAAAATAAGTTTTTCCCATTGTCGAGTGTTCCATTGGATTTAAATTTTGTGAGAAAGTTCATAAATATGTTCTATTCAAATATATATATATATATATATATATATATATATATATATATAGTAGTGAGTGAGTATGTATGTGTGTGTGTGTATGAGAGAGAGAGAGAGAGAGAGAGAGAGAGAGAGAGAGGGAGAGCAGATATATCCGTGGAGTTGTGAAAGAGAGACTACATATATACATATACACGGGGGAGTGAGAGATAGTGAATATATATATATATATATCTACTATCTCACAACCCCAAGTATATATTTTTCTCCCTCAACCCATCTCTACATTTACCCTATTTCTCTATCTCATCTCCAGCCACACTTATATATATATGTACATTTGAATTAAAGGTATTTATGAACATTCTTACAAAACTTCAATCCAACGTAACGTCGGACAATTGAAAAAGCTTATCAAAAAGTGTAATAGATTTAATGTGTTTGTTATATGTAATAACACCCCAGATCCTTATTTTCAAACAGAACGCTATAAACGATTATAGAACGCTGAGAATTTTCTCCTTCAATCGTTTGATATTTTTTTTTAGAAAATAGTTTTCGGATGGAGCATTATAACATCACATTCTAATATCGGTCTGAAGATGGTTTAACAAAAAGCCTACACATTAAACGGGGCATATTATCGTGTACAGATAAATACATCTTCTGAATATTTTGCTTTTTCATATTCTATATGTACATAGCGTCGGATTTATTTCCATTTTTCTCTAATATATATATATATATATATATATCGACAAAGCTTATAATTTCATGTACATGTATATGTATATGTATATAATAACATTCTCAGCAGGACTTATGCTTAGAGATTTTTTTTTCGACAACAGTCTATGTTTGATCTTCATTGACCTTTGGATGTTCATGAGCAAAGAAAAAAACCCAAACCAAAACAAAACAATAAACAAAGACGAAAAACCAAAAACCAAAACAAAAACGAAAAAACAACCAAAAAACAAAAATTGAAAAAAAAAAAAAAAAAAAAAAAAAGAAGAAAGAACAAAACCAAAAACCAAACAGGGTTTAGTGAGAGACTTCTAATCTTCTGATTCTGAAAACAGATAAAAATAATTACTTCACTCATAAAGTTTTATTTTAACCGTTTTTAAAATCTACTGTTCTTTTCACTTAAAACTAAAACTTCCAAAGTTAGAAGAGTTTTTCGAGTGATATAAATTTATTAAGTTTATCTTAGGGTGAAACAGAGCGTAGAACAAAATCAAGCTCATCAAAATCTTATCATATATGTAGTTACCGAACCCCTCCGCAAGTGCGTGATTATGATAAAGTAAATCTTTTAGTGGCGTTTAATAGCTTTGAATTCAAATTTCTCTTTCTCTTAGCCCGTTTGCCATACAAGGTTAGAGAGCCGAGTTTTCCCTGCTATTTATGCATAACTGGAGGGAGAATAGTTGGATTCATACAGTTGTATATTGACCTTCGACCCGGGCAGACATGCCATTCCAAAGACGCGGAAGTTGCATATTCTATTGGCGTGGGTGAGCTTGGCTGACAATATGGGACAGGGTTAAAATCCTACGGTACAGTCACAGACTGATGCACAGGAAGAGAGTGACATGTGAACTGCATGACAGTTATTTCCGCTTGATGACGATCAAACATGCCATTCCAAAGATTGAGTGGGCGATTGAACTATTATACAACTCGGTGAAGACAGGAAGTCAGTTAGTTTGGAGATCGGAGAGTTTGGGGACAAGTTGTGGTAGAGAAAGTTAGCACTCAGCAGAGAGCTGGGCCCCCGGGCCTCCGGTTGAGCAGCCCAGGAGAACAGGAAAGAAAGGCTGATGGCCATAAGAGTGGGGAGGTCAATATGTTGCAGTTCTGTTCGGTCTCCAACTCCAATATTGCTCGCAGCATTCTTGTGTAGTTGCCGTCAAGCTTTTTTTCTGCATACGTTTAGTTAGCGTCCATGTAGTGCATCTATACAGCAAGAGAAGTAGGTTGAAACAAATATATTACAATAACAGAACACATATACCGAATTCAGGTGTTATACAACAGTTAGGAATGTCTTTCTGGTACTGTCAGGCAGCTTGGAAGTGATGGTATTTGTCCTTCGTCCCACCAACCGGACGAGTATGACACAAGGCCTTTTTTAAGGTGGGTCCAGACGCAGGGCGTATGCCACACGCGCCCGGCATTTCCAAAAATGCCTCGGACTTCGTCGGCATTCACCTTAAAAGGGGCGCCTCAGGCGCCGGGCGGTAAACTCAACCCCTCCGAAGAGGGTTAAAGCCTGGAGAGACGGCCTCCTGAGGCCAGAGGTACATGCAGTGACAAGACACACCTGACCTGAACCGCCCAGTCAGCTTGGAGGTGATCTCTCCGAGTGTCCAGTAGAGTCGGTATATATTGAGGAGGAAAAGTCCATTACTATGTAGGTCGGTACCATAACAGTTTTGCTCATCGTTTTTATATATTTTTGGTAACAGAGTTAAAATGCTATGGAGTTCGCTAATAACTACCACCTAATAATATATTTTGATTGTATAATATTCGACTAGAAATTATAAAATCCTGCTAATTTTGATTTAGACGAAAATATATGACTCATATATTATCTGGTCTTTCTGAATATGAGCTTTTTCATGATACATGAGGTCTGTCTGAAAAGTAACGGGATCTGGTGTGCTGTGTGAGTTATGAGTGAAAGAGGGATAAGCAGATTGTGTTATCATTTAAGATGATGTCTTAGGAGTATATATGTGTATCAGCGTAGCATATATGTGCGTATATGCGTATTAGGGTCAGCGTGTCTGTAAAGCTGTGTGGACATGAATAACATATATGTAAGTAGTCTGTCGGAAAAGTAATGGGATTTGGTGTGCTATGTGAGCTATGAGTGAAAGAGGGAAAAGCGAATTGTGTTATCATTTAAGATGATATCGTAGGAGAATATATCTGTAATCTTAGCTTTCTGTAACAATTGGATTTTTTCACGTGCTTTTGTTTACTGGTCCTCTTTTTCAGGTCGTTCAGCTATGAGTATTGAAGAACGAATAAAACTGAAATTTTTAGTCCTGTTACGGAAAATTCCGTCACAAGCATTTGGAATACTTCATCAAGGGTATGGAGATAATATCATAGTTTTAAGTGGCACAAGAGGTTCAAAGAGGGTCAAAAGGAGGTGAAAGATGACTCCTGGAGCGGGAGGCTTTCAACAAGCAGGACTGAGGTTAACATCCCGTTGGTAAGACAGGGTGTGTGTGTGGTGATCGTCAGTTGACTGTTTGAATGACGTCAAATCAACTGTAAAACGTGAAAGAACAGTGTTTGGAAGATTATCACCGAAGATTTGGAATGTCTTAAAAGTAACTAGACCAGGTGTGCTGTGTGAGCTATGGGAAAAAGAGGGATAAGCGGATACACGTCATTATCAGTGGCACAAGAGGTTCGAAGAAGGTAGCGACGAGGTGAAAGATTACTCCAGCAGCGGGAGGCCTTCAACAAGTAGGACTGAGATCCACTTTGAGCAGGCAAAGCAGGTGATGTGAGACGATCGTTGTTTGACTGTTTGAATGATGGTAAGTCAGCCGGATATGAAAAAGAACAATGTTTAGAAGATTATCACCGAAGATTTGGGTATGTCTTAAAAGTAACGCGACTGGGTGTTCTGAGCATCCAGCAGTTCCTGGCCGAGATGAACATCACCGTACTGCATAAACCTTTCTGTTCCCCTTATATTTCTCCGTGTGAGTTTTTTCTTTTCCCCAAGCTCAAGAGGATCATCAAAGCGACCCATTTTAAAGGCGCAGAGGATATCAAGAGAACTGTAACTACGGAGCTGAGGGGCACCCCGGAAGAATCCTACCAGCAGTACCTCAAATTGTGGTAGAGATGGACTTGAGGTGGAGTTATTTGAAAGGAAACCATGTTTTTGGTTTGAAATTGAAATAAAATGTTTGTGACACCAGTCTCATCACTTTTCATAGACACTTCGTCAGCTCATATCTATCTATCTATCTATCTACTGGGGGCTGTAGAATACGTCGAATGCATCTCTGCAGAAGGGTAAGACGTCCCTTTTCAACAGAGATGCATTCGGTGTAGTTTACAAACCCAATGAAGAAGTATCACATGATTGCCATCACTCCCAGTCCCAGGTCCACTTTGACCCGGAGTAGTAATACCTGTTGGGTCCTATCTATGGATCAAATAGAACTCTTCAATCCTTTACTATGCTTGAAACCATTTAACTGTATGCAAATAGAACTATTAGTGTTAGATAGCAATACTTGAAAGTATTTTACAGTGTGCAAACAATAAATATAAATACTTGAAACCATTTATCTGTGAGCAAACAAATGAGCTCTGGCTCATTTAAAAATATTTCCTTGCAAATCATATATATGTGTATAAACAGGATATTGCATTAAATAATCCACAAAGGTTGATATGCCATAAAACAAAACAAACCAACAACCAACCTTCTATCTATCTCTCTATCTATATCAGCCAGTCCCTATCTATCTATCTATCTATCTATCAATTAGTTCATATTCATCTATTCATATCTATCTCTATATATTTATCTATTCATATCTATCTATCAATTTTCATCAGTTCATATCTATCTATCTATCTTAATCGGTTCATATCTTTCTATCTATTAGTTCATATTTATCTATTCATATCTATCTCTAGATATTCATCTATTCATATCTATCTCTCTATCTATTTTAACCGGTTCATATCTATCTATCTATCTATCTATCTATCTATCTATGCTAACAGATTCAATGAGAATTTGTGACTCACCCCAAATCAGGGAAACTTGTTTTCAATTACACCATGAAGAGGATAAAAAAACCTCTTGCAGCCATGTAGGAATTTTACAGGAATGCCAACTGGGAATTGATTGCTCTTGGCTGGGCCCCGGGAAGAGAAAGTCTAATGTTGCGAAGACCCAAAATTCTCTATGACCCTCAGGAAATACATCACTGACGAGGCATTCCAACGTGTAGAAAACATAATTGCGTATATAACGAACATAATTAATTTTAAATGTTTGTTTTTGTGGTTGATTTGTAAGTAATGATGAGTCAGAAATTCAATCCTCCTCATCATCATCACCACCAAACCGTGCTGACAACATGGATTCCACTCTCTCTCTCTCTCTCTCTCTCTCTCTCTCTCTCTCTCTCTCACACACACACACACATACCATCCGTCCCGATTGGCCATCAATTTTGGCAAGTTCTCAAGGCGGCACCCAGAGCTGTAACACTAATAATTCTATTTGAATACTGTTAATGACATTTTTTACTGGTAATAAAATACCACTGTATCCATGTGTACGAGTCTATTCGAGGAAGTCGTTTCTGAATTTGCCTTTACTACTTCGGCAGTGGCCATCATATTTTTCTTGTATTTTTTGGATGATTTGTGAGATGGGAGGTAAGTGGCCGTTCTGCTGTTGCTTTGTTGGGTGCTGCTTCCCGGATTTGTTCCAAACAGCACATAGCATCCTTGCGCAGTTCCAATCTAGCTTTTTCTGCAAGTGTTTCATTAGAGTCCAAGTTATACAACCACAGAGTAGTACGGATACGGCAACAGTTTGCTTCCTTTATATTTCATGAAACACTCCTATATAATGTATAGACATGGTTGCTTCCATATAAGCTTATCCTTATTAGAAATTGTTCATGTGGAGATTTCTTGAATATCAGGCATCATCCATCTTTGTAAATTTTTTTCTTGTGACGTTTTGTTTTTAAAATGAGGGTGGTTCATTTTTGCCCGCCGGCATTATCAACATATGAACAACGCTCTACCTCACTTACTACTACTAGTACTAATACTACTTAGCCCAGTCAGATTGTGGGGCTATAGAATTCACTGACTGCATTTCTGCAGAGGGATTAGGTCCAGCTCCCAACGAGCGTCCTGTATATGACACTAAACTGTTTGATAGTGAGTCTTCAGTTCTAGATCTTTGGGGAATGAGGAATATTCACTTATCATATTAACCAACCCCTCCGCTCGGGTAGGATATGACACAAGGTCAATTTTTTAAGCGGAGTTGAGCAGGTTTGA
Organism: Sepioteuthis lessoniana; assembly: GCA_963585895.1. Classification (NCBI taxonomy): domain Eukaryota; kingdom Metazoa; phylum Mollusca; class Cephalopoda; order Myopsida; family Loliginidae; genus Sepioteuthis; species Sepioteuthis lessoniana. The sequence goes on along the minus strand of OY757932.1, from coordinate 28,815,299 downwards.
ATTCAGAGTTTTCCTTCTCCTAGACTAGTTGCCTCACCAAGGCTGAAGAACCCAGTCTGTCCTACTATTCACCCATAGCTGGAGGGAGAATAATAGGATTCATACCTTTCCCAAGGGTATTAGGGCTATGTGAAATGCAATCAGTCTCGTCCAGGATTTGAACTCATGTCGCCGTGCCCACGAAATATTCACTTATTATCTTTACTCCCAGGTCCACTTTGACCCGGAGTAGTATTATCTGTTGGGGTCTCATCTTCGGGTCAAATAAAACTGTTTAATCATTTATTATACTTGAAACCATTCAACTGTGAACAAACAAATGTTTAATACTAAACACAATTAGTATTAGATAACAATGCTTAAAACCATTTAACTGTGTGCAAATAGAGTTCTTAGTGTTAGGTAGAAATACTGGAAAACATCTAAATTTGTGGGAACAAGGACAAGCAAAACCTGAAACCTTTTAACTGTGAGCAAAAAAAAAAAAAAAAAAAAAAAAAAAAAAAGAAAAGAAAAGAAAAGAAGAGCTCTGGTTTGTTGATTGGTTGGTTGTTTTGTTTTACGACGTATTAACCCTTTCCAGGTCATTTAACGCCGAATAAATCCCTTTTGATAAAAATTTCAAACATTTCATTTTAGTATAAGTACAGTTTCGTTAATACACGGTTAAATGTAAGACAGTTCAATTTCAAATAATTCAGTTTAGTATAAGTACACAGCTTTTTGTTTACACACAGTTAAATTAACTGTTTTTCAGTTAATTTTAAACAATTAAGTTTTGCGTGATTACAGTTTAGTTCTATTTGACTCATAGACAGGACCCTATTAAGTGCTACCACTCCGGGCTAGAGTGGACCTGGGAGCGATGGCAATAAAGAGGTACTCCGGATTCCCCATAGATCCAGATTTACTGGATCCTCACCATCAGATTGTTGAGTGTCATAATCCAGGACACTTGTTGGAGGAGTCTTACCCTTCTGCAGAGATGCAGTCGACTGTGCCAGAAAACTAAAGTGAGTTGCTATCACTCAATCTCTATGAATGACCATTGGAGACCTGAAGTATGGTTAACCCTGTCCGTGGAACTAAGAATATGCTGGCTGTATTCGTTGCAGTGGGATAATATACCCACCAAAAAAGGGGTGTCCTGGATATTACACTACATTTGATAACGTAGTTCCAGGTCTGGGGAATGTGGAGAATCCCTTGATTACCATTACTCCCAGCTCCAATCTGGTTTGTTAAAAATGTAACCTATAAACTATTAATTTACAACTCATATGTAAAAGTGTGTGTGTGTGTGTAAAAAGGATTTGGCGTTAAATAACCTGAACGTGTTGATATGCTATAAAATCAGCCGACCAACACACCAACCAAGTAACTACTATCACTACTATTACGACTGTTCTGAAAAAAAAAAAAGATAGATTTTCGATTTTACTTAAAAAAAATATTACAACGACAGCTTATGTCATATTGACATCACCACCGAAGCAGAATACTTATGAGCATATGGAAAGATCAAACATCAACTGAATTCCGGTTCCGTTTCCGGCTTACATATAACAATGCATGTCTTCACCAGGAGGCGGGATAAACAAGCAAGACACAGTTTTTGATTCGATCCCAACTTGTCAGACTTTTCCCTTTAGTTACCTGCAATAAGTAAAATTATATATATATATATATATATATATATATATATATATATATAAAATTTTATTTTTTGTTTGGGATAGTTTTAAACAAAGAAAATGTCCTTTTGTAGCAATCACGTTATCACTTGAAGAATGTAAGCTAGCGCCATTTTTATTTGTCAATGTGTGACATAAAAACTGTGGAAAACTTACAAAAGAATTTTAATATTTCTTTGTCTCTCACTCACATACAGCTATATATATATATATATATATATATATGAAAATGTACAAATATGAAAAAACACAAGTTCTTCATGGCCTAGTCGGCTGGGGCTACAGAATACACCGACTGCTTCTCTACCGATGTGTAAGACTTCTCCAACGAGTGTCCTAATATGAAATTTAAAAGTCTGATGGTGAGGCTCCAATAATACTGGAGCTTTAGGGAATTCAGAGTATTTTTTTATTGCCATCGCTCCCAAGTTCACTCTGGCTCGCGGACGTAGCACCTGATAAGGTCCTATCTATGGGTTAAATAGAATGAAACTGTGTACTTATGCTAAACTGAATTGCTTGAAACAGAACTGTTTTACATTTAACTGAGTGTAAAAAAACTATACTTATGCTAAACTGAATTGTTTGAAATAGAACTGTTTATATGTATAAAATGGTTTTGGCATTAAATAACCAACAATGGTTGATGTGCCATAAAACCTAACCAAACCAAACTAGGTCTTCAGAGGATGATTTTATTTATAGTTTGAATTATTTGCCAACGTTAGACGTTTCGGTTTTTAAATACGAAATCATTAAACCATCATCAGGGCGTATGAATTGTTAAATAAAACGAAAAAATGAGGAAGATTTTAAATGTTCTATTTCCGTTGATGGTGTTCTGTTCTTAATCGAAGTGATGTATTTAGAGTTCGAAAGTTTAACGTATTTCCTTGAAAAAGTCAACCTTGTGTTCTTTCATATTCGTACATTTTTACACACACGCCCATACACACCCAAATGTGTGTGTGTATGAGTGTGTTTATGCAGCAGTTCTTATTAAAACAACTTTGAATAAAGATTGCGGGCAAGGAATCGCTATCTATCTATCTATCCATATGTAGTCATCATCATAAAAATTGGACTTGGGATACTGAGTTCAAACCTGAACGAGGCTGTTTGCATTTCACATTGTGCTAATATCCTTGGGAAAGGTGTGAATCTAACTATTCTCCCTCCAGCCATGGATAAATTGGTATTGCAACCAATTTAGGGCAGTGGTTCCCAACCAATCTTGGGCAATGCCCCACTTCGGTATTTCAAAAATTCTGATGCCCCCCCCCACTGTAATATCTAATTCTTAGATATTCATTAGCTTGGTCTCTAAATAAGCCCCACCAAAATATTGCACCCCCCACCAAGATATTACCATGCCCCACGTTGAGAAATACTGATATAGAGGAAAGAAAACTCTAAAACCAAACCTGGCATAGACCTGGAGAGGGATGGACTCCGCTTAGCTATTTGTGTTTAAGACACGCTACATATTGTGCTCTCATGACCAAACATTGTATATAAGTAGTGCTCTGATGACCAAACACGCTGCATAAGTAGTGCTCTGATGACCAAACACGCTGCATAAGTTGAGCTCTAACGATCAAACACACTACATGAGTTGAGTTCTAACGACCAAACACGCTATATAAGTAGTGTTTGGTCGTTTGAGCACTGCTTATGTAGCGTGTTTGATCGTAAACAAGTAGTGTTCTAACGACCAAACACGCTATATAAGTAGACCTCTAACGACCAAACAAGGTTACGGGACCAGTAATGGCGGAAAGAATTTAAATAAAGTAAAATTAGAGTATGAAGACCGAGTTTCGCCAAATTTTTGAACAGAAAGACTGGTTTGCCCTGAAAATCAGCCTTCAAAACATCTTCGCTTTTTTAACACTGAGTCATTGCACGTATATAGTTATCCATACACTCCGTCAAATTGTGACACAAGGCCAATTTCGAAAAACCGGAGTAAGGCTGGTTTGAATTCTCTTACACTGGTTGCCTAACCAATGCTAAAGACCCCAGTTTTTCTTACAATTTATCCGTCGCTGGGTTGGGAAGAGAAAAGATGCGTTCATGCCTTTCCCAAGGGCATCAGTGCAAAGTCAAAATCAAATAGTCTCGTCCTGGATTTGAACTCAGATCACCGATTTCATTCGGTTACCCTAAGTTTGCTACTGAATGAGACATGGTAAAGGTTTGGTTTCTTTGTTTAATGGCACATCAACATTCAAGAGTTATTTAATACCAAAGCCACCCTTGTTGATAAACAGCAATGGTGCTATTTAAACCTCAGCTGTGGGAGTGGGGATAAGGGAGTTCATGCCTTTTCTAAAGGTATCCGTCTGAAAGTGAACGTATAGCTCGACTGGAATTTGAACTCGCATGTAACGGTGTCCATTTCCTCAGTCATTACGCCACGGAGCCCCTCAACATTGTAACAAAAAAGGAGATTAGGAAAAAAAAGTAACACAAAAATAAATAAATAAATAAATAAAAATAAAAAAACAAGACAAAAAAAGCTTGAAAAGAAATGGAGAATATTCATGGCTACTGACATAAATAGTTTAAGAATCAATATCTGTTTTACGTCTCCCCTTTAAGTCTAAAGATCTCGACCCTTCATATGTCTTTCTAATATATATATATATATGTGTGTGTGTTTGTGTGTGTGTGGCTTTTAATGATTGTGTTATCTTCAGGCATCACTTCACACACTTTGCTTGTGTTATTAACTTTGAGTTTTTGTCGCAAAATCTTCAAAGATAATCGATTTTAAAAACTTAAAGAAAACTCTTTTTTCCAATTAATTTACTTGAGCAAAAAGAGTTGCCATTCCCAGCAATTGTTTCACTCCATTACCCATTAGAAATGACTATGTATTGAGGATGACAGCTTTAAAAGTACTTGACTCGTTGCTGAGTATGTGAGATTCGCCCGCCTCAAATAACAGTGAAAGTTGAAAATAAGTAAGCATTTTTTTAAATCTCCTATTTTTAAAAACTCAATTCCTAGTTCGAGGCCCCAGATTTATTATTGTTTAATGCTACAGGTTTTACTAGTATGTGGATGTACTGATGGATTACTTAACTTCATCTTTCCAACTTGATACATCGGTCATTTTGGCTGTTGTTTTTCTTCCCATTTTTGTTTTGTAGTTTTTGTTTTGTTTTAATCTTTGTACTTAACTTATAGATGTTGGTATTGCTCTTTATTAGTGTTTATTAATATTTCAGAAGAGATTTTTTGAAAATGCTTAGATCCTTGAAAAACGATAGCTTCTAGATTGATTGATTGATTGATTTTAACGGCATGTCGACCAGTCTAAGGTTATTTTATGCTTAGAGGTAATGAAATTGCATTAATTAAACGTTTATGTCTACATTTTTCTGTGCTGTTGTTTCTACAGAATTTTTGTTATGGCAGAAAATATTCTGGTATAACAAAAACAATTTGCACAATTATATGGTTTCAAATCATCATCATCATCATCATCATCATCATCATCATCATCATCATCATCAGGTCGTGCCACAAGCACGAATATCCTTGACCCTCTCTCGCCACTTCTCCCTATCCTTCATCGACTCTGGCAGGTCTTCAGGGCTACATCCCGTATCCTCACATAGCTGCTGAATGTATGTTCGAGCTGGTCGTCCTGCTTTTGCCCGGCCATATGTGGGGGTCCATAGAAGTACATCACTTATGAGCTCGTCCCTGCTTCTCCAGCAGTGTCCTGCATGTCTGGTTCGTCTAACTTGGATAGTTTTCGTGATGGGAAGCAGGTGGCCATATAGTTGGTGTCTTGTGGAGTGTTGCCGCCAGGACTTGTTCAATATTGCCCGCAGCATCAAATAGATAGTAATAATCTTTAGTAAAAACTGATAACTTCAAATCACTATTCTTAATCCAAATAATTTACTGTTATATGGTGTTAAGTATTCCTATCTAATACAAATACTTTTTAAACAGATCTATTTGAGAGGACAGCTCTCGTGTCATAATGGCTAACGTGCTGAACTGTGAGAGTGTAATATATGAGTTCGAACTCCAGTCGCGCTATTACGTTCACTTTTGGACTAACATTCTTTGGAAAATTATAAACCTCATCGGCAATGGGTTTAATAGTACCACTACTGTTTTTCTACGACGGAAGCTGTGGCATTAAATAACCCACGAAGGTTGATATGCCATTAGAAACAAAGAAGCTTAAATAGAAAGATCTGTTTAGCAAGTAGACGTATTTAGTTTGGCTTGCCTTCTGTGTTTAATGGTATATTAACCTTTCAGGGTTATTTAATGCCAAAGCTATTCTTACGGAAGAACAGTTGTGATACTATTTAACCCATAGCTTGGACGGGGTTAAGGAGTTAGTACCTTTCCCAAGGGTATTAGGAAGTGAACATAATACCGTGACTGGAGTTCGAACTCGCCTACTACGATGATGCAGTTTAGGATGAGGGTTCTTTTTTTGGGGGGGGGGATCTAATCCCTCTGTAGGGGATAGAGACAGCGTATTCTAAGTCCCACCGATAGTGCTGATAGCTTCTTAGAAAGGATATAGTTCGATGATTAGGTCACGTACAACGAATATACTATATTCAATTGGTTCCACATTATTAAGGGACGAAAGGGGCTCCCAGTGGTGTTGTGGCTTATGTGTTGGACTGCGCAATCGTATGAGTGAGTTCCGCTAATACGTTCACTTTCAGTCTAATACACTTTGGAAAGGCATGAATTCCTTTATTTTCCTAGCCCAGCCGGTTAGACTGTAGGATACACTGACTGCTTCTCTTTATAGGGGTAAGACTTTCCCAACGAGTGTCCTGATGGTGAAACTCCAATAATGCTGGAGCTTTCGGGAATACGGATTACCCCTTTATTGTCATCACTCCGACATCCACTCTGGCCCGGAGTGGTAGCGCCTGATAGGGTCCTATCTATGGATTAAATAGAAATGAACTGTGTACTTATGCTAATTTGAATCTTTTGAAATAGAACTGTTTTGACATTCAGTTGTATGTAAACAGAAACTATACTTTACTACATTGAATTGTTTGAAATAGAACTGTTTTGACATTTAACTGTGTGTAAACAAAAAAAACTGTAGTTATGCTAAACTGAATTGTTTCAAATAGAAATGTTTTTGAGATTTAAGCTGTGTACTTATGCTAAACTGAATTGTTTGAAATAGAAGTTGTTTATATATATATATATATATATATATATATATATATATATATATATATATATATATATACATGGATTTGGCATTAAATAAACAACAGTGGTTGATATGCCATAAAATCAAACCAAACTAAACCTCATCTCCCAGCCATGGGTTAAATAGTATCATTACTATTATTCTATAAGGATGGCTTTAACCTGCCACGGAGTTTGATAAACCATTACACAAAGAAACCAAGCCAAAATATCCACTTTAATAGTTACTTTGAAGGAGGCGCGTTTAGTGTAACGGTTGTCGTTAGAGGAAAATGAAATTAAAGCCTTAAGTTTAACTCCTGGACAAGGTAGATATCTTTTTCAACCCCAACTCTTGTGACCTTGTGCCAAATATAAGCTTTGTTTTGTAAATAACTACACATATACACAAAAATGCAAACACAGTATATATGCAACATTGGCCTAATGAGTAAAGTGTTCGCCAATGGTCCGGAAGACAGGGGTTCAATCCCTGGGAGAGTCATACCAAAGACTCCAAAAATGGTACTTGATGCGTCCTTTGCTTAACACTAAGCATTATAAAGTAAGGGTAAAGTGGAGCAATCTTGGGAATGGAGTAGTGCCCTCCTCTACACCTTGGTGTTGTAGCTATTGAAAATGGAGCCTTCGAGTCATCCTCGACTAAGGACGCAAACTTTTAGTACACATATATACATTAACATGGATACATAAATAGATGTATATACACACACATAAATATGTTATTTTTTTACCATAGTTGTTTCAACGATTGCTCCTCTGTCTCAGTCCTCGATGTCCAGTTATTAAAGAAGTGAAGCAAGTTGTGGCCTTGTGCTAGTGTTAGAAAATCTTATCAAATATCTCTATGTCAAGGTGCATCATCTTTTCGAAGATTATTTTTGATTGTTTGCGTTTTTAGTCACAGCAGGTGGGTTTCTGGAGTGCTATAGAATTTCAACATTAGTGTTTGACATGTAAGAATCTTTTTAAGGGCTTCCATATTTTCATTAGAAAATGAAAAGACCCCCCCCTTTAAGAAAGACACTTGGGAAGATCACATTGACGGACGACCTGAATTATTAATATATCAATAAATGTCACTTAAGAGATTTATCTTTGTAAACGTTTTTTTTTTCATTATGAAAGTCCTAATCAGCAAAAATACTATGTAATCATTTTATACTTCCAACCAATAAATTTCATTAGTCATGTTTAATTAAATGGAAATAATTATAAAGCGAAACTTATCAAATAGAAATATTCATTAAGTGATGCTTAATTAAATGGAAATAATTATTATCTCATGCTTAATTAAATGGAAATAATTATTAAGCCATGCCTAATTAAATGGAAATAATTATTAAGCCATGCCTAATTAAATGGAAGTAATTATTAAGCCATGCCTAATTAAATGGAAGTAATTATTAAGCCATGCCTAATTAAATGAAAGTAATTATTAAATGGAAATAACTATTAAGTCATGCTAAATTAAATGGAAATGATTATTAAGTGATAATTAAATGGAAATAATTATTTAATAGAAATAATTATTAAATCATGCTTAATTAAATGGAAATAATTATTAAATGAAAATAATAAGTGATGCTTAATCAAATGGAAATAATTATTAAATGGAAATAATTATTATTTCATGCTTAATTAAATGGAAATAATTATTAAATGGAAATAACTATTAAGTCATGCTCATTTAAATGGAAACAATTATTAAGTGATACTTAATTAAATGGAAATAATTGTTAAATAGAAATAATTATCAAATCAGGCTTAATTAAATGGAAATAATTATTAAATAGAAATAATTATTAAATCAGGCTTAATTACAAGGAAAAAAATTGGAAATAATCATTAAATGGAAATGATATGTGATGCTTAATTAGATGGAAATAATTATTTAATGGATATAATTATTAAGTCATGCCTAATTAAATGGAAATAATTATCAAATGGAAATAATTATTAAGACACGTTTAATTAAATGGAAATAATTAGTAAATGGAAATAATTAATAAGTAATGATTAATTAAATGGAAACAATTACTTAGTCATATTTAATTAAATGGAAATGATTATTTTAGAAACACAAGTGGTTAAATTACTAGTTTTTAAATTTATCATTTTTTTTTTTTCAGGTAAAATTCAATGTGTACTTTAAAATGCTACCAAAGAAACTGGACTATTTAAAGTACTGACAGAGAAATAAATCTTTAAATTATTCTTGATTAAATTACCAAACAAAGTTTGTTTTTTCCGACCAAATTTAAAGTACTGACAGAGAAATAAATCTTTAAAAAATTCTTGATTAAATTGCTAAACAAAGTTCGTTTTTTCCGACCAAATTTAAAGTACTGACAGAGAAATAAATCTTTAAAATATTCTTGATTAAATTGCTAAACAAAGTTCGGTTTTTCCGACCAAATCTAAAATGTTGATTTTATTATTGTTTCTGGTAGAATTGGACGCGTACGTTAAAATGCTGCTAGAGAAATTGACTAATTGGAATAATTGATGAAGAAATAAAGCTTTAAGCATCACTGACGTTGTAGGAAAAATATATACGACATAGTACATTTTTAAAGAAAAATAGCTACTTCTTGCAGTATCATGACGTCCTGTTGGTTATTTTGTCGTTAGAAACATTTCTGGATAAGATCCAATATTTCTTTCGTCGTTTGAAAAATAAGTCCATCAAAATGTCGAACCAAATAATGAATTGGTAGGTGAGGACGAACTGTTACAAATTGAACCCTTGAACTCTGATTTACTCCTTCAAGATCTTCAACGCCCGGTGCAACATTTGAACAAATATAGTCAACCATTACCTGAACAGGCCGACAACTGCTCGGCAATGTATTACGTGAGTATTTCATTTTATTATTCGCTTGGTTTAAGTGCTGGCAATTTAGAAAAATGGTCTAAAGTGCCTACAGATACAATTAGGAACCACAAATGTCCAGATTCGTGTTAAGTCTTTGGGTTTACCTTCTACGCGACAAAGGTTAAGTCAATGAGAAAGGAATAAATACTAAAAAAATCAACCACAAAAAAACAAAGCAAACTAAAAAAAAAAAAATGTAAAAAGAAAGAAATATATAAAGACAAAAGCACAAGAATTGTTAAAAAGGGAACTTTTCTAACAAAAGGCGAATACTGATTTGTCTCTTAATGGCCGACAAAATTATCTTATTTATGTTGGTCACGGTGAAGTAGGCGTAAAATTTGATCCGAGCGCCATCTACTTCCGATAATGGGACGTGGAAGGAGCAATGGCTGCCGGATACAGAAAAAAGAAAGACAGAACCCCCCCAAAAAAAACAGAAAAGAAAAGAATAAAAGTTGAACTCAATGAAAATTATTAAACTAGTAACCATATAAAATCAAACGTCTTAAATACGTTAACCATTCTACAACGAATACAATTAATTAGTTTAACTAGGTGACCAACTCTACAACTACTTCTAATAAGTATTTTAACTAGTCAACCACTCAACAACGAATACCTTTATTTAGCTTAACTAAGTAACCCACTCACCAAGGAATGCTATAAATTAGTTTAATTAGATGACACACTCCACAACAAAGACTATGGCTTATTTAAACTAGGTAATCCACTCTACAATAAATACTATTAATTGGTCTAATGAGTTGAATGTTCGCTAATGGTTATAGCGTCCTCGCCAACAACTCGGTGTAGTAGCTATTGAAAAGGGAGCCTTCGGGTCACCCTCGACTAAGGTCGCTAACTTTACTAGTTTATCTAGGTGACTTACACCAAAACAAATACTATTATCTAGTTAAACTAGGGGAAACCCTCGACAATGAATGCAATTAACTATTTTAAATTGATGATGCACTCTACAATAAAGGCTATAAACTAGTTAAACTAGGTGAACCAGTCTTTAACGAATATAATTAATTAGTTTAACAAGGTGATCCACTTTATAACAGGTACTACTTACTAATCTAACAACGAATATTCTTAATAAGTTTAAATAAGTGACACTCTACAGTGAATACTAGGCGACTTTTTCTACGACAAATATTAATTAGTTTAACTTGGTGACCAATTTTACAATAAATACAATTAATTAATTTAAATAGTTGATCAGCTCCACAATAAATAGTATTAACTAGTTCAAAATAAGTGACTCACTCCCCAATGGATATTATTACTTATGTTTGACTAGTTGACCCGCTATACAACGAATACTATTTATTAGTTTAACTCGGTGACCTACTTTATAACGAAGACTATAAATTAGTTTAATTTAGTTACCTATTCTAAAACGGTTACTATGAATTGGTTTAACTATATGACTTACAATACAACAAATGTTAATTAGTTTAACCAGGTGACTTGCAATGCAACAAATGTTACAACGTATACTATTAATTAGTTTAACTATATGACTCACAATACAACAAATGTTACAACGTATACTATTAATTAGTTTAACTTGGGGATTTAATCTACAGCAAATACTATTAATTAGTTTAAGTAGGTGACTCACTGTACAATGAATGCAATTAATCATTTTAATTTGGTGATCCACTCTACAACGAATACTCCTAATTTGTTTCACTAGTGACCCAAATTACAACGAATACTATTAACTAGTTTAACTAGTTGACCCATTTTAAATAAATGCTATTAAATAGACTAACTAGATGACTTAATCTAGAACGAATACTTATAATTAGTGTAACTACGTGACACTCTCAACAGCGGATACTAATAATTAGTTTAACTAGGAGACCCACACTACAACGAATACTGTTACATAGTTTAACTAGGTATGTATTTACAAAACCTCTCCGCACGGGAAGGATGTGACAAGGTCAATCTTTTAGCGAAGTTTAACAGGTTTGAACTCAGAGTTTTCCTTTTCCTAGACTGGCTGCCTAACCAAGGCTGAAGAACCCAGTCTACCCTAGTATTTATCCATAGCTGGAGGGAGAATAAAAGGATTCTTAACTTTCCCTAGGATTTTAGTGTTATGTGAAATACAATAAGCCAGGGCTTGAACTTCTATCACCGTGTCCATTTCCTTCGACGATAATCATTACACTACGAGCACCTCCAGCTATGGGTTAATAGTAGGACAAACTGGGTTCTTCAGCCTTGGTGAGGCAACTTGTCTAAGAGAAGGAAAACTCTGAATTCAAACCTGTTAAACTCCGCTTAAAAATTGATCTTGTGTCATATCCTGTCCGAGCGGAGGGGTTGGTAAATAGGATTACACCACGAGCACCTCCAAATAGTTCAACAAGGTAACCCACATTAAAACGAATACTAATAATTAGTTTAACTACATGACCCTCACTACAAAGTATACTAATAAACATTTTGTAATAGAAATTATCACTCGCGCAAACGACCGCGCGTCTGTTTGGCCTGTCAGGTAACAGGATCGGGTAGGAAAAGGGAAGAAAACTTGTGAATTATCAGGAATTGAACCTGAGACCTTCTCATTACAAATTGTAAGTAAAAGTAAAGATGGCGACCGTAGTCGAGGGCGATCTGAAGGCTCCCATTTCAATAGCTACTTCACCGAGGTGTAGGGGTGGGCGCTACTCCTTTCTATGGATTGCTCCACTTTACCCTTGATACGTACCTTATGATGCTGAGTGTTAAGCAAAGAGGCATCAAGTACCATTTTAAAAGTCTTTGGTATCACCCGATCTGGGATTGAACCTCGGTTTCCCGGACCATTGGCGAACACTCTACTCACTAGGCCAATGAGCCGGTTTTCACTGTTTCAGCCAATCGGAGGCAGGCTTGGGATTGTAGCAGGCACAACTTAAGACACACACAATTTTGGTCAGGCGGGAAAAAAAAGTCATTTCCCTGGGGAGGTGTTAACAGTCGAGCCTTTGACAGCAGAAAGAGAGACCCAGAGACCTTGTGCGACGAAACGAATTTGGTGCGACGAACTGAGATAGAAAGACCCTTGTTTTTAAATCACACATTTTAACTAGTTAACCCTCTACAATGTATACTATCAATTAGTTTAACTAGGTGACCCCCATTGTACAATGTATTCTGTTTATTTATTTTAGCACAAAAAGTACAAGAAATAAAATCTTCAATAATGAGCAGATATTTTCGTATTTTGCGGGATTTGATCAAAAGGTTTAATGTAAAAATACACAATTTGTATGAATGGTAATTAGATCGAAAATTCGAAATTTCTGGTAGATTTTCTTTAAAATAATCCACTTTGCAAGCAACTGTTGTATACTCAACACAATAAATATGCATATATACACATATACATGCAGAATATATTTTGACGCAATAATAAAAGACGAGCGAAGACGTCTTTAAAAAAATATACTTCTCACTTTATTTGAAAGGATTGTGTGTGTGAGAGGGAGTTGGAGACCAAACAAAGACTTCAACATCTTGACCTCCCCAGCCCCTCTGGACATCGCCGTGTGTCGTTCTCGTTCTCCTGGGCGGCTCAACCGGGAGCCTGTGGGCCCAGCCTCTCTGGGACATATTCTCATTCCAGCCTCTTATCACAAACTGGTCTCCAAACTTGCTGGGGGTCCCGAGGGCCCCTTCTGCTGGGTAGTGGTTTTCTCTACCACAAATTGTCTCTAACTCATCTGATCTCCAACTCTGACTTCCTGTCTCCACCGAGTTATATAATAATCAATCGCCCACTCAATCTTTGGAATGGCATGTTTGATCGCCATCAAGCGGAAATAACTGTCATGCTGTTCACAGGTCATTCTCTTCCGGTGCATCAGTCTATGCTTGTACCATGGGATTTTACCTTGTCTCATATTATCAGCCAAGTCCACCTACGCGATTTCTTCTCATAACTGCCATCGGAATGTGTCACTTCCTTCCGGTGCATCACTTTGGAATGGCATGTTTGGCCGGGTCGAAGGTCAATATACAACACAACATCATTATTCTAGTGAGTGTTCTGTTAGTTGAAGCACTCATGAAACGTTTTTGATATCGAGTCGTATTTTTTCAATATCATTCATATTTTTTTAAATCTTAGCCTTCAGTAAAATTTCCTACTGACGAAACAAGCAAAAAATGAATGGAGTTAGGTTTAGTGATTGTGAAGAGAACAGCACATGCATAATTCTGTTTGGTCGATTTAGGTTTCTTTATTTAATGCCATATAAACCTTTGTGGATTAGTTAATGAGAAAACCTACCTTGTGTGAGGACAGTAATAGTACTAACCTACCCATTGACCCTGTAGGCGAATACGACGAATGCATCTCTGCAGACCCGAGAATAATTTATTAGTTTAATAAGATGACCCACTCTATAACAGATACTATTAATTGATTTAACAAGGGAACACTAGAACCAAATCCCTTCTTCCACTCTAATATCTCATATAGATGACATCAAGTTCGTAGATGCAAAGACCTACTAACACCGTCCATTCCTTCAAAAACAGGACTTTTCTAACCAACTATATACAAGAAAAATCATACCTACCAGTATGTCCAAGGTTCTTCGTCAATCCTAACATATTTTCCCGGATTACATACGTCTATACCTTGAAAGTTCTATTCGTGATTTAAAATTTTCCGAGGCACATACATTTGAAAAAGCCAGACTTATAGGATTAGAACTTCGTCGAAAACAAGAAAAGATTCGAAATCTTTCTCGATAAACAAACGGAACATAAATTCTACACAGCATTTCTAATAAGTCAAAGGACGTGATTTAAAACAACAAACACTGATTCATTAATCAAACGGCCAACTTTTTCTTGTTATAAACGGTCAACTTTTTCTTGTAATACAAATTTTCCCAAGATTTTTTTTTCACTTTTTACACACCCATTGTTGATTTAACATCACTAATGTCATCCCTCATAGTCCTGATGATGGTTCACTAGAACCGAAACGCTATAGTGTCGATTTGGCTTCTCAACAAATCTCTCCTTCTACTTGGATTACCTTGTTATCAATTCTTCTTTACAAAGGGACACACTTTACAACGAATATACTAATTAAGTTTAAATAAATGAAACTCTACAACACACAGTGATAATTAACTTTACTAGACACCTCCACAAGTGGATATGAAACTAAACTATCTGATGGTGAGGCTCCAGTTTTGGAGAATTGGGTAATGTGGAGTACCCCTTTGCCATTACTCCCGGGTCAACTCCGAGTCCCATTTCGGGGTCAAATAAAAGCAAAAAGTAAAGTTGGCAACTGTTGTCGAGGGTGACCAGATCGAATATATTGTCTTGGGACACTTGGTTGCTCCCTATTCCTCTGAAGTAAGTGACATATACAGACTGAGAATAATTTCAGGTCTAAAATATTTATTTTTATAGTGATGACGTTCCTTTCTGGGGGGTGTTCTATAAATAAAAATGGTGTGTGTGTGTGTTCTGAAAACGAATCGATTCTCATTTAACTTCATCTCTCTCTCTCTCTCTCTCTCTTTTTTCGGCAGGACGTTGCAACACGCAGCTATCGACTTCCGGCCATCAGCAAAGATACAAGATGGCGGATGAAGACAGATGAGTCTCTTCGTTTGTTTGTGGGTATAATTTATGGCAGGAACGAGTCTAACGCATTTAGATGTCATCGAGTAACTGACAGAAAATGCATCAAGTCTCTACACGAATTGATTTACTCGCTTCTACGTCATCTGTCATTGTCTGTAGAAAGTGAATTGGGCCAACTCTTACCGGTTTGTCGAACTGAAACCACTTGAAAGCCATTTAAAACATATTTGGCAGATTTGTTTGGTTTTGTTTTGATGTCTTTTTAAAAATATTTTATTTGTCTTGTTTTTAATTACAAAACTTAAGAATTATGTTCACCAAAGTGACTGAACGAAATTTATTTTTGAGTATTGCGGGTGTGTTTTTTGAATAACCATTTTTTTTTGGTCAAACATAGTTGTCTCCCTTTTGGATCAGTTGACTTGAAATGCTAGAGTCTTCACCTTAATTGGACGACAGTTAAGTTATATTGAATAAAGCTTAAAAAAAGTAGTGGCCTTGTTCGTCTTTTATTACAGTCATAGCCTTATAATGCCAAAGAAAAGGAAATAGAATAAGAATTAGACATTTTGGATTTAAAAGTACAACCGAAATAAATAAGTTAAAGCTCGCCATCGTAGCTGAGAGCAAGCCGAAAGCTAGCTTTTCACTAATTACTACACAGAAGTGTTGGGGAGGGCGATACTCCTTTCCATGAATTTGCTCATTTTTATCCTTGATCCGTACCTTATAATGCTGAGTGTTAAGCAAGGAGGCATCAAGTACTATTTTTTAGCATTTAGTATGACTCGACCTAGTGATTGAACCCCAGTTTCCCGGATCATTGGCGAACACTCTACTCGCTTGGCCAATGGAAAATAATCCAAGTTTAAAAGTACTACCGAAATAGTCCATGCTTAAAAGTACAACCGATTGAGTCCAGGTTTAAAAGTACAGCCGGAATCATCATCATCATCATCATGTCTAGCTGGTAGCACGGATATATCCCTGACCCTCTCTCGCCACTCCTCCCTATCGTTCATCGCCCTAGGCAGGTCTTCAGGACAACATCCCGTATCCTCACATAGCTGCTGAATGTATGTTCGTGCTGGTCGTCCTGCTTTTTCACGGCCATGTGTGGGGGTCCATAAGAGTACATCACTTATGAGCTCGTCCCTGCTTCTCCAGCAGTGTCCTGCATGTCTGGTTCGTCTAACTTGAATAGTTTTCGTGATAGGAGGCAGGTGGCCGTACAGTTGGTGTCTTGTGGGGTGTTGCCGCCAGGACTTGTTCAAGATTGCTCGCAGCATTCTTGTGTAATTGCCGTCTAGCTTCTTCTCCAGCCGTTTTGTTAGAGTCCATGTAGTGCACCCATATAGCAATATCGATGTGACCGCTGCCTGGAAAAAACTGCGTTTCATTTTATCGGTTAGATCTGATTTCCATATAATCGATAGCCTATTGATAGCTGTCCATGCTTTCGTTAACCTCGTGTCGATGTCTTTTTCGGTTGATGCGACGCTGCTTCCTAGGTAAGTGAATTCGTCTACTAGTTTAAGAGGGGTTCCGTCTAGAGTGGAGATGTCCCCCGTTTGATTATAGCACATATATTCCGGTTTGTGAGCATTAACATAAAGGCCTATGCCTGCGGCTGCTCGTTCCAAACTATGCAGTAGTGTTTCGGCTTGGTCGGGTGTATTTGCCAGTATCGCTATGTCATCGGCGCAGTCGGCGTCGGTAATTGTTTTTGCGGGGCACCTTCTGCTTCTTTTCTTCGTTAGC
This sequence comes from Sepioteuthis lessoniana, assembly GCA_963585895.1. Lineage (NCBI taxonomy): Eukaryota > Metazoa > Mollusca > Cephalopoda > Myopsida > Loliginidae > Sepioteuthis > Sepioteuthis lessoniana. The sequence continues at coordinate 28,798,118 of OY757932.1, read as the reverse complement.
TCGAAGCCATTCTCTCTGATTTTGTCAATCGATGTTCTAAATACGTAGTCTAGACAAATGATAAAGAGGTACGGAGCCAGCGTGTCCCCTTGTAGTACTCCTGCTACCATGTCGAAGTATTCTGTGTCTCCATCTGGTGATCGTACTTTTACTTTGGTGTTTCTATAGAGAATCGTTATTGCTGCTACGGTTTCTTTAGGTATGCCGTACACTAGTAGGATTTGTTCCATCTTTCCTCTGTGAATGGAATCGAAGGCCTTGGTAAAGTCGACAAATATTAATGTCGCTTGTAGGTTTTTTGCCCGTATACCTTCAAGGATTCTACGGATGGTTAATATTTGTGAGGTCGTGGATCTATTTCTTCGGAAGCCATTTTGGTTTTTCCTAAGTATGTTGTCGATTTTGGGTTCTATGCGGTTTCGTAGATTTTGGCTGCTATGGATGTAAGTGTTATGCCTCGGTAGTTTTTGGCTAATCCGAGGTCCCCCTTTTTAGGGAAGGGGAGTATGCATCCCTTCATTCATCTATCTACCGGATTTTGATTGTATACTGCGTTGCAGTGTCGGAGCAGTATGTCGTCGAATTGTCTGGTCTTCCATACTTCTGGTGGAATCTCTTCCAGCCCTGCAGCTTTCCTATTTTTAATTTTTCTGAGAACCGAGTCGAGTTCTTCTTGTGTGAACGGTCCTAGTTTAATGTCTAATTGTTTACTAATTATTCTGGTGATTGGTTCATGTGTTATTTTCGGTGGGTTTCTGAGTAGGTTTTCGAAGTGCTGTTTCCACAGTTTTATTCTTTCTTGTTGGTTTGCAGCTTTCAGTTTTGCTTTGGCTGTGTTCTTTCTTCTACTCACTGATTTTGAATGTATTCTCTCTGTTCCTTTATATATATGCCTGCTAATTGATATTGTGCCGTTTTTAGTTTTAAGGCATTTGTGTTTGTTGGGTTTTTTCGATAGTTTTGGGAGGCTGTTTTCACTAGTGCACGTTTTTCTCTCACCGCTAAAGTTTTCCATGGGACTCTATATTTAGTTTTGAGTTTTGTTGGAATGCATTTCGTTGCTGCCTCGAGGTGCGCATTGACGAAATTTTCATATTCGTCGTTTGGTGTACTTGTTTCCGTCTTCTCTTGTAGTGTTTCGAATCTGTTTCTTAATTCTAATACGTATTTATCTCTTATATCTCCGTTGTTCAAAAGGGCCCAATCATAGTGTTTGGTGGTCGCTGTTCGTTTGGCGTTTTTTCGTAGGCTTAGCCGTATTTTCGCCGTGACTATTCGGTGATCGGAGGACACACCCTTGAAAGAGGAGTATGCCTCGCAATTCATTGCACTATTTTTCCATTTCTTGTTTATAAGGACGTAGTCTATCTGAGCTTTACTATTGTTCACGTACGTGTATGTCCATAGTTTGCCCTCCCTTTTTTGGTAGTTTGTATTGAGGCATGCTAATCTATTTTCTCTCATGAAATCTGTTAGATGTTGCCCATTCCTATTTGACGTGTTGTGGAGGCAGTATTTGTTGTTTCCGTTTTTCCCTATTTGGGCATTCATGTCTCCTCCAATGACTAGCATGTTGTATTTCGGGATGCTACGCACTAATGAGGATAACTCATCGTAGAAGGTGGCTAGTTCAGTTTCTTCACTAACATTGGTAGGGCTGTATCAGGAGATGATTGTTGCTCTGGGGTTGCCGTTAAAAGTAGCTGCCATCATCCTAGGTTGTATTTTCTCAATGCTATTTAGCGTTTTTAATGCTCTAGGTCCTATAAGCAATCCTACCCCTCCTACTGCGGCGTTTCCATGCCGATGGAATAGTCCACGCTTAAAAGTACAATCGATAGAATCCAGGTTTAAAAGTACCGCCGGAATAGTCCACGCTTAAAAGTACAACCGATAGAGTCCAGGTTTAAAAGTACGACCGGAATAGTTTAGGTTTAAAAGCGTGGTAAGGTTAACCTGAAGCCGACCTCTTTTGATCAAGTACCGAGGGACCTTATTTTCCGATGCATGTACTATGGGAGAAGGAAAAAGCTTTTAGTAAACTGGCGGGATGTTTACCAAAACTTTAACGAATAATAATCCAGAGTAAACAATTATAGTTCCAAGTAACTATTCTTAATACAACTAATTTACAAGGGGTAATCCTCGTGGTGCAATGGCTAAAGCGATGGACTGCAGAATCGTGGTAAGCGAGTTCGAACTCCATTCACACTATTACGTTCACTTTCGGACAAATGCCCAAGGGAAAGGCATGAACCCCCTTATCCTCTCAGCTATGGGTTAGATAGTACCACTACTGTTCTTCTTGAAGGATGGATTTGGCATTAAGTAACGTATGAAGGTTGATATGCCATTAAGCAAAGAAACCAAACTAATTTACAAGGAGTCCCTCCGGCGTAATGGGTAAAGTACTACCCCCACCCCGTCTCGAAGTAAGCGAGTTCGAACTAAAGTCGCGCTGATACGTTCCCTTTTAGGGAAGTTATGAACTTCCTTATCCCTTCATCAGAGAAGGGTTAAATAGTACCACTGCTGTCCATCTTCAAGGATGGTTTTTGCATTGAATAAACCCCGAAGTTTGATATGCCATTGAACAAATAAGTTAAATAATGTACTGTTGTTTGATTTCTTTGTTTAATGCCGTATCAACCTTCATGGGTTATTTTATGCCAAAGCCATCCTTGCACAAAGACAGTAGTAGTACTATTTAACCGATAGCTGGAAAGGGATTAGGGAGCTCATGCCTTTCTCAAATGTATCAGTTTGAAAGTGAATGTTACAGACTGAGTTCAAACTCGCTTCCTACGAAGCCACTATGCCACGGGGATTATCACTCTGCCACAGGGATTATCACTATACTACGGGGATTATCACTATACTACAGGAATTCCTCCAAAATATTCCTATCGAATGTAAATAATTTTAAACAGATCTATTTTATCTACAGATGAGACCTTAACAGGTATTCTGAGTCAGTGTGGACCTGGGAGTAATGGCAATGAAGGGGTACTTCACATTCCTTTGATCTCCGGAAATGAAGTCTCATTATTAGATACAGGTTCGTGTCATACACATGAAATCCTCTTTTTTGAAGCGCGAGGGGGTTCTTATTTCTCTGCTGGGGATACAATCGGCATATTCTTAGCCTCACGAACAAGATAGTCAACTTAAAGAACAACCTATGAACTTAATTAGTCATGTTTAATTAAATGTTGATTATTATTTTAGCATAAAAATATTTTTTTTTCTTTGAAAAATTAAATCCTGTACCATTAGCTATATCTTGAGGCATCATGGCATACTGATTTGGAGGTGTCAGTGGTGTAATGGTTATCGTCGCAGGAAGTGGACACGGCGACACGAGTTCAAGTCCTGGACTGATTGCATTTCACATAGCACTAATACCCTTGGGAAAGGTATGAATCCAATTATTCTCCCTCCAGCTATGGGTAAATAGTAGGGCAGACTAGGTTCTTCAGCCTTGGTGAGGCAACTAGTCTAGGAGAAGGAAAACTCGGAATTCAAACCTGTTAAACTCCGCTTAAAAAACTGACCTTGTGTCATATCCTGCCCGAGCGGAGGGGTTGGGTAAATATGATCATGGCATCCTGATGATTACTGTTTATCGTAAGAGACCCTTTCTCGACGAAAGCCTATCTTTCTTTCTCGATGAGAAAAATATCGGGTTGGCTGGTTGGTTGTTTTTTGTGGCATATCAACCCTTGTAGGTTATTTAATGCCAAATCTTTGCTATACATGTATATTAAATAGATATGATTGGGTTTGGTTTTATAGCATATCAACCCTTGTAGGTTATTTAATGCTAAATCCTATTTATACATATATTAGATATATATGATTTGTCTGCGAATAGTTGATTGGTGACATTTTAAGGCTGACCTTATGTTTGCACCCAGTTAAATGGTTTCAAGTATTGCTATTAAACTCTAATAATTCTATTCAATGTTACCAATTCGTTTGCATACAGATAGTTGTTTGGTTGGTTGTTTGGGTTTTATGGCATATCAAATCCACCTCCATGCAAATAGTCAGTTCTATTTCAAACAATTCAGTTTAGCATGAGTACACAGATCAATTCTCAAAAACATTTATTTCAAGCTATCCAATCTATTCAAAAAGTTCTTATTCAGTTAATTCAGTTTAGTATAAGTACAGGTTTTGTTTACACACAGTTAAATGTCAAAACAGTTCTATATTAAATAATTCAGTTTAGTGTTAGTAGAGTTTCAATGTCAAAAACAGTTCCGTCTCAAAGAATTCAGTTTAGCATAAGCACGCAGTTTATATGTAAGTACAGTTTGATTGCCAAAAAAACATTTCTATTTCAAGCTGTTCAGTTTAGTCAAACAGTTCTAATTCAAACAATTCAGTTTAGCATAAGTATGCAGTTAATTCTATTTAACCCATAGATAGGGCTCTATCAGGCGCTTACATTCCGGGCCAGAGCGGACCTAGGAGCAATGGCAATGAAGGGGTGCTCCGCATTCCCCAAAGCTCTAGCATCACTGGAACCACGCAATCAGATTGTTTAGTGTCATATCCAGTAAACTCATTGGGGGGAGGTCTTAACCCTTTGCAGAGGTGCAGTCTGTGTATTCTACAGCCCCAGCTGCCTGGGCAATACACAGAGTTCATTTCAAAACAGTTTTATTTCAGATAATTCAGTTTAGCATAAGTACACAGTTTAGCTGTAAAACAGTTCTATTTCGAGCAATTCAGTTCAGCATAAGTACGCAATTCAAACGTCAAAACAATTCTATTTTAAACAATTAAGTTTAGCACAAATACGCAATTTAAATGCAAAAAACAGTAAACTCAAACCACGGTTTAGTTCTATTTAACCCATAGAAAAGGGCCTTTATCAGGTGCTACCACTCCGGGTCAGAGTGGACATGGAAGCGATGGCAATGAAGGAGTACTCCGTATTCCCCAAAGCTCCAGCATTACTGGAACCTTACCATCAAATTGTTTAGCGTCATATCTAGGACACTCGTTGGGGGGTCTTACCCCCTTGCATACAGATAGATGGTTTCAAGTATTATCATATGACACTAACAATTTAATTTAAGATTTATTTGTTTGCACGCAGTTAGATGGTGAAACAGTTCTAATCGACCCATGAATGGGATCCTATCAGGTACTACTACTGCTGTTCAGTGGACCTGGAAGTAATGGCTATGAAGGAGTACTTCACATTACACAGAGCTTTAGAACAGGAGCCTCACCATCGGAGGCTATTTTGTGTCAGACTCAGGACTCTTTTTAAGAGGTGGCTCTTATCTCTCTGCAGAGATGCAGTTGGCGTATTGTACCGCTCCAGCCGACTGGGCTCCCTTTCTTTGGTTTGGTTTGGTTTGTTTGTTTTTTTTGTTTTTTTTGACATATCAAAAATTCCAGGTTATTTAAAGCCAAATCCTCTTTGTACATATATGGCTACAGTTTAGAAATTGCCTCATATCGTCTTCAGACCACGGCGCAATATGCATCAAGTTGTATTTGGCCGAGAACGCAAAGTCTTCAGCTTGAATGAAATGCACACGTGTAATTACGTAACACCGGTTACTGTAAGCGCGTAATGACATCAACGGCCGAAAGTAAACGCATTTTTTAAAATCACAAACTGCACTAAAAATGTGCCTTCCTTTTTTGTACCAAATGAAAAAAAAAACTGCCCTAAAGATGAAGATGAACGTACAATTTTAGTTGATCTGGCATATATATATATATATATATATATATAATTCTTTTAAATACCATGTCCGGAGGCAAAAGCTGCTTGGTAGCGCCAGGAGTGGCAGTGCCGCCTTGAGCTACCGAAACTATGTTATCACCCCTGGTTGGCGGCTGATGAGGGCAGGGTATCTCACCTGTTTTCACGTTGTATGATGAAAAAAAAAAAAAACGATTTGTAAACATTTTGTAGATAACATTCTTAAACGAGCCTGGGCTCATTTTTTTGCACAGTTAAATGGTTTCAAGTATTGCTATATAAAAGTCACAATTTAACATCAGTCATTTCTTTGTACCCGTAGTTTGTTCTATCTGACCGATAAATAGGACCCTATCAGGTTCTACCACTCCGAGTCAGAGTGGACCTGGGAGCAATGACAATGATGGGGTACACCACATTACCCAAATTACAAAAGCGGGAGCCTGGTAATCAGATACTTTAATGTTATAATCGGTATATTCATTGCGGGGTGAGGTTTTACCCTTCTGCCGAGATGCAGACAGTGTATTCTACAGCCCCAGCCGACTGGACTGGCCTTCCTTTGGGACCAGTAAGTATGCATATTAAAATAGACATGGGAGTAATAGTAATGCAGTTTAGAGTCATAACCCCGGACTTTCCCCTCTGCGCTGCATTGTAATCTTCACCAACAGAGCGAATTCAATTTTAAGAAGTTAATTATCAAATTATATTAATTTTCACTATTCTAAACTATGGCTTAGATTAATAATTTAATCTAAATCTTAATCCCATTCTTTTAAATTGTTTTAAAATCGAATATCAGATTATTGATGAATTAGTTCATCCACATCAAATCATTAAACTCACGACATTCGATCCATCTTGAAATTACTTTTGTACGGAGTTTACTTTGCTCATGTAATAAAATCTTAATCACATCAACTAGGCGTGTATTCCTGTCAGCTTGGATTGCAGAATACACCGACTGCATCTCTGCAGAAGGGTAAGACTCCCCCAACAAGTGTCTTGGATATGACACTATACAATCTGATGGTGAGGTTTCACTAATGCTGGAGCTTTGGGGAATGCAGAGTATATCTTTATTGCCATTGGTCCCAGGTTCACTTTGGCCCGGAGTGGTAGCACCTGATAGGATCCTATCTATGGGTCAAATAGAACTAAACTGTGTGCTTATGCTAAGCTGAACTATTTCAAATGGAACTGTTTTGACATTTAAACTGCGTACTTATGCTAAACTGAATTGTTTGAAATGGAACCATTTTAAAATTTAACCGTGTATAAAAAACAAAATGTACTTATGCTAAACTGAATTATTTGAAATAGAACTGTTTATTGGTATAAAAATGGATATGGGCATTAAAACCAAACCAAACAAACAATATTCATCTGTTATTCATCGTTCTTTCAGTTACAAACAGGTCTCTGGTCTCGTTTGGAGATATCTATCAGTATAAAGTGCCGCTTTTATTAAGCTCTACGTCGATCGATTCTGCTCAACAGCTGTAAATCCTGTCTCAGGCGTCGCGTTGACCAACAGAGTCTCGACGTCTTCGCCAATTTCTATCTCCACCGCAGCCTGAAAGATCACCCATGCGATCACACCTCTAACGATGAGCGCAGCAAACTCGTGCGTCTCCGAGGAGTGCTACTATACGGAAGGATTTGTGGTTCGGACAAGCCGAGCGGCGTCTCAGATCAAAAATGAACAACGAGCCTATTTTTCCAACGCCTCTTCGTGAATAGAGAAAATGCCAAGGAGCTCAGCTAAGGATCTAGTTAGCCACGGTGAAATCACAGTTCGAGCTTAGGTACAGCCCACATCTTTATGGTATCCGTCGATGGAATCGTGGATGGTTGGACATCGTGAAAGATGCTGCTGCCAAACGTCTTATATGAGGCATAGGGATCTGAGATGTCGTCAATTCAACGTGTGGAGCCAGCTTAATCCATATCGAGTGAATGCCGTCACTCACACACACACACACACACACTCTCTCTCTCTCTCTCTCTCTCTCTCTCTCTCTCACATACACACACACTGCTATCCATCTTTCAATAGTGTGAAAAATCAAAAGATGGCGGTGGCGCTGCACCTCTTTATGGTGGTTGGTTTTGGCGGGGTCGTCTCTCTGATTCTGTTACTCTCCCAATATCTTGGAAGTACATTTCTTGTGTCACATTCACAGATCGAAAACTTCTTTGATATTCAACCGTCAAACCAATGGACTAAATTTGAAGCACTTCCAACATACCGACGTGACAACATTGCTTTTCAATTCGGGCAGATGCCGATATGGGCGTCTTTGATTAAATATATATATATATACTTTGCAAGAGAACCTTTTGATATTTTTCCCACGCTGTTTGTGTAAAGCCGAGCTTAGAAATTCCACGATGCATAATGTGATTTACTAAGTATTTTTTCTTAGATGTGGCACAAGGCCAAAGGAATGGGGCATCCAGTGAGATTTGAACTCACTCGTGAAGGATTGCTAGTGTAGCTTGGTAACCATTACACCACTTGAGGTGCCCTTCCAAGGGGCATGTTGGTAACTGAAGAATACACTCGAGGATTTTATAGACACTCATAACGACGAGCAAAGGGAAGAACCTGTTTTTCAAAGAAATAATTGCATATTCACTTCACTCAAAAACAAAAACAAAAAGCAACAACAAATAACCCCAAACAAATAAAAAAACAAAAAGCACCCCCCCCAAAAAAAAACAAAACAAAAACAGAAGAAAATAAATGATGTCAATATTTAAGAGTTTAAAAAAAGTAATATTCGATCGAATTATTCTCTTTCCTTCAAAGCTTACTTCTTTAATAGAATACGCCGACTGTATTCCATGCAAAGAGAGATGACTTGAGTATGACATTAAACTGTATCTAATAATGAGACTTTAGTTCTGGAGACCAGAGAAGTGTAGAATACTCCCTCATTACCATTACTCCCAGGTCCACTCAGACCCGAAGTTGTTATGCCTGTTAGGATCTATTTAAAAATTTATGGTATTTGATCATAAATGCGTGCAATAAAACTTTTAAAAGAAACAACTCAAAAAGATGTAAATATGAACGCAAAATGAAGTTAATACCCTAATGTCTAGGCATAGAATAACGCTAGACGGGTTGATATACCATTAAAATTAATCAATCAATAATCTGTTGTTTTTTCTTAACCTTTGTTTATTGTTATACAGTATCATAGCAATATATTTTCTTAAATCTAAATTCATAATTAAGTTGTGACCCGGAGTGGTAGCATCTGATAGGGTACTATCAATGGGTTAAATGAAACTGATCGATATTTAAACTATGTGCAAACAAATGACTAATGCTAAATTGAATTGTTTGAAATAGAACTGTTTTATCATTTAATTGTGTGTAAATAAATGACAGATGTTTAAATGAATTGCCAGTGATACATAGCAATACTTGGAATCATTTAACTGTGTGTGAACGATATTCCTTAAAACCAAGATAAAACGAACCAAACCCAAGAAAAGAATTATTAGTGTTAAATAGCAATACTTGAAACTCTTGAAATATTGGTATTACATGGAAATACTTAGAACCATTTGACTATGCACAAATGAATGAATTGTGTTCAACGGAATAATTAGTGTTGAATAACAATACTTGGAACGACTTCACTGTCTGCAAACAAATAATAAATATCGAATACAATTATTTGTGCTAGATTGCAATAATTGGAATGATTTACCTGTGTAGAAACAATAACAATACTAATGTGAAAATTTGTTCTAACTCATTTAAAAATGAAATTACCAACTAAGTATTTATATTTACCAACCCCACCGCTGGGACAGGATATGACACTATGTCAATTTTAAAGCAGAGTTTAACAGGTTTGAATTCAGAGATTTCCTTCTCCTAGACTAGTTGCCTCACCAAGGCTGAAGAAACTAGTCTGCCCTACTATTTACCCATAGCTGGAAGGAGAATACTTGGATTCATACCTTTCCCAAGGATATAAGCGCTATGTGAAATGCAATCAGTCTTGTCCAGGATTTGAACTCGTGTCGCCGTGTCCATTTCCTACGACGATGATCATTAAACCACGGGCACCTCACAATAAACTATTCACTTATATATCATATGTATATCCATCTAACTGTGTGCAAGCAAATGAGTAATAGTAAATAGAATTATTAGCGTTAGATTGAAACACTCGAAACTTTTTAACTGCGTAGAAAGAAAGAGCTTTGGCTCGTTTAAAGATGTTATCAAGAAAATGTGTTAACAAATCATATATGTTTAATATATCTGTATAAAGAGGATTTGGCATTGAATAACCTACAATGATTGATATGTCATAAAACCCAAACAAATCAAATCATATACATATAATATAAATGTATAAAGAGGATTTGGCATTAATAACTTACAAGGGTTGTAATATAATGGCCGAGGGATTTCGTTTTATGCCTTTGGGTTTAGTTAGGCTGAGAACCTATCGGTCCAGTGCATGGGTTACTTAGGTGCAACATTAACGCAGGTGTTCACGAGCGCGGGCGGAGCGGATGTGTCACTCAGAGATGTCACCATAGCCCAGATGGGAAACGGGGCAAGAGAGTGTGAATGACGTCACGCACCGGAAGCGCGCGGAGGATTTTGGGGATTTTGAAAAAGACAGTTAGTTGAGTTCAGAACTAGACTCTGAACGGGAAGGGTCGACTTTCGGGGCGCGCAGAGACCTGACGAATTTGCGAGCTACCGGCGCCGCACGAGATGGGGGGCAGATGGAAAAGCCAGAATAGAAAGAATGTGTATCTCTCTCCTTATGTTGAAGAACCTTTAAACTCAAAGGTAATAAAAAGTTTCGTACCTGAACTAAGAAGTCGTAAGTGTTTTTCGTGTTTCGAGATTCCTATGTTCTATGTATATATGTTATGAACATTCTATGTACGTTTCGCATATCCGTATCTGGCTATGCTACAGGGTTGATATGCCATAAAAACCAACCAACCAACCAACCAGCCAACCAACCAACCAAGGAACCAACTAACCAACCAACCAACCCAATATTTTTCTCATCGAGAAAGAAAGATAGGTTCTCATCGAGAAAGGGTTTCTAACGATAAATAGTTATTATTATTATTATTATTTAATTAAAGCCATATAACAGTGTGCAAATAAATGACTATTATCTAATAGATAAATTTTCTTAAAACAATATAATTATTTGTCTTAGATAGGAATGCTTCATTCCATATAATTCTGTGCAAAAAAAATTCTTAAGATAGTACGACTCAAAAAAATGTAAATATAAATGCATGATGGACGCAATTCTCTAACCCCTCGGCCTAAAATAACCTAAGGCAGGTTAAGATGTCGTTAAAATCAATCAATCAATCAATCAATCAATCATATTTTCCTTTTGTGTGCTTGACACATGGCTCGTTTTAATAACCTTTTTGACAAGAAACGGATGAGTAAATATTATTTTATATTTGATATGTCCCTGTTACCTCAAAGGTCAAGATGCTAAATTTACAGAGTTTTACACCTGTTTTAAGACCTGGTAAAATTGAAGGTCAAATAGTTCCTACCTTATGTTTTCATATCTAGCTTTTTTTTTCTTGAAATAAAAATGCTTGTTTTAAAAGTCGGTGAATCTAACGAAGTGGCTATCAGTTTTTCTGCGAGCAACACGAAAGAGTTGTGTATCATTAAGTATTTTTTTTCTTTCTTTTTCGAGTTGGTCGTATTATGGAATCTAGAGCATCTGAACCAAACTCACAGAATCAATGAATGACTTTTGTCTTCTCCACTTCCTCATCTCCTGACGGAGCCAAGAGCACACAGATTCTCTCTAAGCTCCATTACTAAACAATAACAAAGGACAGCATCGAATTTTCTCTTTGTAGAGTTCGTCTTCCCGCTACAAAGGTGGTTGAAAATCTGACATCACAAAAATCAGGGCGACATCTTAGGCCGGGATTGTGTTTTTGTATTGTTTCTTTTCTTTTCATTGCTTTTTTCTTTCCGTTTTTTTTTGTCTTTCTTTATTCTTCCTTTATTTTACAATCTTCTTCTTCTTCTTCTTCTTCTTCTTCTTCTTCTTCTTCTTCTTCTTCTTCTTCTTCTTCTTCTTCTTGCTGTTGTTGTTTTTCTTGATCTCGTCTCCCGCTGGTTGTCATCGTCATCGCTGTCGTTATTGTTGTTGTTCTTCTTCTTTTATTGTTCTTCTTCCTCTGGAATACTTTTCCCGCATCTTCTTCTTGTTCTTCTTCTTGATATAATTGTATTAAATTGTTTCCAGTGTTTTATCAAAAAGCAGGTAAAGTACTTTTCTGTTTATCTTTCTCTTCCAGTTTCTCGTCTTTGCCTTCCTCCTCCATCCCCTTTCCCTTCTTCCTCTCCTTTTTGTTTCCTTCTTCCTTTCCCCGTATTTCGTTTTGTCTTCTTTGTCACCATTTCAGTTCCATTACTATTTATTTCTCTTACGTTTTTCTTTCGCTGTTCAGATCTCATTCAAATAATCTGTACCCGTTCTTTTATGACGGCACTACACTTCCTCACTATACATATCGAACCTGTAACAACTCGTTTCAATCTCCACTGGCCTTTTCTTCACGATTATAATACAATATGTACATTGCGAGTATACAATAACTTTTACTGCCTCCAACACATAGATAATGCTTTGTTAATCGTCGCTTTTATGAGCTAATCATATTTTATATTACCCAGCAGCAGCCTGCTAATAACTGTTGGTCTTATTTTCTTTCCATCTCCATGATTATTCAATATCCTCAACCCTACCCCAAATAAAATTGCTTGGAATTGTGCGTATTTATTTACTTAAATCCTCTGCTAAGGGCAGGATGGAACACAAAGTTAATTCTTTGGCCTAGTAAAGCTGATTTAAAATTGTGTTTATCTTACTTTTGCGCCTATTGCCTTAGCAAAACTAAATAATCCGGTCTAGATTACTATTTAATCATAGTTGGGAGTAAGAAGAAAATGATATACATGCCTTAGCGCAAAGTAAAACGCAAACAACCTCGTCCTCAATTTGAACTCGGGTCAGCAATTCTTTTTCCTAAGAAGATAACCGTTACGCTAAGTGTTGCATATTGACCCTTGACCGAGGGGTCAATCGGAGATTTCTCTGTACAGCACGCACCTATGTAAATAAGTGGAAGTAGTCACGTGGTTGAGCGGAAATGGTGGATGTTGTGAAAGGATACATGCAGATGACCACGTGAGATATGAACAATCTTGCAGTGGTCAGTCATATCGGCAGATAGAGAACTGTGGTTGCTGGAGGCCAAGCGGCCTCCTGGCGGGACCAGTTGATTTCGTCTCGTAAAGGAGGAAAAGAGGCAGGGTCTAAATTTGAAGATGATAAAGCGTGGTATGGTCAGGAGAAGAAGTTATGGGTCAGTAGGACAGTCTCTCTCCGTCCGTTTGCCTCTCACAGATCTATATGAATGCCTTTCCACAAAAGCAAAAAAAAAAAAAAAAAAAGGACAGGATGCGACAAAACGTCTGTTTTTTAAGCAGAGTACAGGATTCGTACTCAAAATCACCGATTCTGTTTCCTCAGTACACCTTCAAGTATTAATAATAAGAAATATAGATACCTGTAAGTAAAAGTAAACTTGTCTCCCTTTAGTCGAGCGTGACCCGAAGACTCCCTTTTCAATAGCTACTGTACCGAGGTGTAGGGAAGGGCGCTACTCCTTTCCCTAGATTTCTCCACTTTGCTCTTGATACGTTCCTTATAATGCTGAGTGTTAAGAAAGAAAGTATCAAGTAACATTTTTTGAGTCTTTGGTATGACTCGACTTGGGGTTGAACTCTGGTCTACCGGGCCATTGGCGAACACTCTACCCACTAGACCAATGGGGTATATTCCAATAAAGAATGCACACACACACACACACACACACACACACACACACACACACACACACACACACACACACACAGCAAGACAAAAACAAAAATTACTTAAACAAAAATATAGTGGCGTTTTCTGTCTTTTGACGCAGAGAACGAAGTGGGTTTGGGCTGCTGTCACGTGATCTCCAGTGGACTAATCGCAGGTGTCATTTGTTTGGTGCGTTTTAAGGACAATGACGTCACTTATACTTTTATCTGTTTCACTGAATCTGAATGAATCTATTGGTGGCGTTCTGATCGCACAGAGACAACAAACAGAGAAAAACGATCAAAAGCGGCTTAATTATGAAATTTTCTATTTCATTAGAAATTCACGGTGGTTTGCTAACGTTCAACAATATGGAAGTAATTTGAGCAGTTTGCAAACGTGTTTTTAATTTCAGTTCTAGGTGAAAAAATGGAAAGAAACAAAGAAAAGCTAAGTGCCAAGCAAAATGATTTTCAAATTGTAGGAAAGAACAATTGGCAGTATCTTAAAATGAAGAAGAAGAAGAAGAAGAAGAAGAAGAAGAAGAAGAAGAAGAAGAAGAAGTAAACAGTAGAAGATAAAGAAGGTGTGCAAAAACTGTTGACAAGCAAGAAAGGATTCAATAATAACAAAAACAAACGAAGAAGAAGTAAAAGATGGAAAGGAAGAAAAGGGGAAATATATAATGGAGAAAGAAAAACAAAACCGAAAAAGGAAAGGAAAAAAGCTGAGTAGTAGTAGTTGTTGTAGAAGAAGAAGAAGAAGAAGAAGAAGTAAAATAGACGAAATAAAGGAAAGGATGATGATGATGATGATGCAAGAAGAGGAAGAAGAAGAAATGAAATGAAATAGACGAAATAAAGGAAAGACAATAGGTATATAGGTATAATGATAATGCTGATGCAAGAAGAAGAAGAAGAATAATAAGAAGAAGGGAAATTATGAAACTATGGCCTGTAATTCACTCGATCAAAGTTTATTCACACTTGAATGAGATATGAAGGGGAGCGAAAATGACGTCTTTTGTATTTTCTGTTTTGTGAAGAGAAAACTCAAAAAGTCAAAAGAGTGGAAAAGGAAGGAAAACGATAAACGCGAAGAAAAGTTTTGGCAAGTATTGAATATTGACGATAACGTCAATAGATGTGAAATAAAATGGCCTTGGTTTTGTGGTTTTTAAAAGAGAGGGGAAGGGAGAAATGAAGGGATGGGAAGAACAAGAAAGGAAGAGGGCAAAGTGCGTGAAAAATATTGACTAGCAAGGAATACATCGATTCATCTCCACACACACACAAACACACACCCACATATATATACTTTTGAATTGCATACTCGTAGTCCTTTCTCTTGATTTAATCGGTTTAAGGGACAGTGCATTTGTGTAGACACTGGGTGCCGTCTAGCGGACTTATTAAGAGCGATGGATGGTGAGACGAGTGATGTTTGTGTCAGTGTGTGAGTGAGTAAAAGACTGAGAGAAAGAGAGAGAGGGGGAGAGGGAGAGGGAGAGAGAATCAATGAACTTATCAAGAGTGATGGATGGTGAGAAGAGTGATGAGTGTGTTTGTGTTTGAGAGAGAGAGAGAGAGAGAGAGAGAGAGAGAGAGAGAGAGAGAGAGAGAGAGAGAATCAATGAACTTATCAAGAGTGATGGATGGTGAGAAGAGTAATGGGTGTGTGTGTTTGTGTTTGAGAGAGAGAGAGAGAGAAAGGATCAAAGGAATATGTGCTGTCAGTACGCCTTGATGATGATGATGATGATGATTTATGATTGGAATATCTTTAGAAAATGGGTCTCAAAGACGTGATCCCGAAACTGCAGGGTGTTTAAGAAAAATTCATATAATTTCTGTTAAGCCTATTTTGTTTCATTTGCCTCGAACATGTAGTTACTTTGATATTTACATCTCAAATGATATCAATTTTTTGAAAAAGATAGCAATGTTTTTGAAACATTGTGTACTTTTTGGGGGTTGGGGTCAGGAAAATTTTTGTGACTAATATTATACTAAAACTTGGTAATTTGTCTCTCGTCCTTGACCCTGTTTCTCTTCAGAGATATCTACAGTGTTTTCAGTCGTTTTCAAGATTAAATTTAAAGAAATTATGTGATTTACATACATTAAAAACGATAACAACGTTAGTGAGTTTTACACCGGCTTCTTTCAAAGACTTATCAGACCAGTCGGCTAGGACTGTGGAATACATTGACTGCATATCTGCAGAGGGGTAAGATATAACACTATACCAGCTGATGTTGGGGCTCCAGTAATGCTGGAGCTTTGGGGAATGTGGAGTACCCCTTCATTGCTATTGCTTCAAGGTCCTCTCTGGCCCGAAGTGGTAGCACTTGATAGGGTCATATCTAAGGGTCAAATAGAACTACTTCACAATTAAACTGTGGAAAAAATGACTAATGCTAAATAGAATTGTTAAAAACAGGACTGCTTGATCATTTAACTATGTGTAAACAAATGACTTTATTTGAATTGTTTGTGATATATAGCAATACTTGGAACCATTTAACTGTGAGTAAACGAATGAGAAATTTTGAATTGAATAATTAATGTTAAATAGCAATACTTGTAACGAGTTCACTCCGTGTAAACAAATGAATAATATTGAATAGAATTATTAGTTTTACATAGTAATACTTAAAACCATTTAACTATGCGCAAACAAAAGATCTAGAGTAAACAGAATTTTTCGTGTTAGATAGAAATACTTGAAACCTTTTAACTGTGTGAAAAAGATTAGTATATACTTGTTGCTATAAACAAAATATGTTTACAAATCATATATATTTGATATACTCGTATATCTATAAGTATGGATTTGGCATTAGATAACCGACAATGGTTGATATGCCATAAAACCCAACCAAATCACATATAACTAATATATATATATGAAGAAAATTTGGCATTAAATAATCTATAGTGGTTGATATGCCATAAAACCCAACTAAATCATATATATTCTATACATATGTATTAAGAGGATTTGGCATCAAATAACCTATAGTGGTTGATATGCCATAAAACCCAACGAAACCCAAACTCAAAGAACTATTAAGGTGAAGGGCAAAGATTATAGAAGACTAACTCATGGAACAGAACACGAGGAAGTATATTACTTCACAACATGAGAAGGGTTGGATTTAACAACTCATAGTTTCGTGGAGGTTGTACTTTAGATGACAGACAACTAACACACAGAACACTAGGAAGTTTATTGCTTCACCACATGAGAAGGATTGGATTTAACAACTCCATATTAGCGTGGAGGTTGTACTTTAGATTACAGACAACTAATACACAGAACACGAGGAAGTTTATTGCTTCACCACATGAGAAGGGTTGGATTTGACAGCTCATATTAGCGTGGAGGTTGTACTTTAGATGACAGACAACTAATACACAGAACACGAGAAAGTTTATTGCTTCACAACATGAGAAGGGTTGGATTTGACAGCTCATATTAGCGTGGAGGTTGTACTTTAGATGACAGACAACTAATACACAGAACACGAGGAAGTTTATTGCTTCACAACATGAGAAGGGTTGGATTTAACAACTCATATTTTCGTGGAGGTTGTACTTTAGATGACAGACAACTAACACACAGAACACTAGGAAGTTTATTGCTTCACAACATGAGAAGGATTGGATTTAACAACTCCATATTAGCGTGGAGGTTGTACTTTAGATGACAGACAACTAATACACAGAACACGAGGAAGTTTATTGCTTCACCACATGAGAAGGATTGGATTTAACAACTCCATATTAGCGTGGAGGTTGTACTTTAGATGACAGACAACTAATACACAGAATACGAGGAAGTTTATTGCTTCACAACATGAGAAGGGTTGGATTTGACAGCTCATATTAGCGTGGAGGTTGTACTTTAGATGACAGACAACTAATACACAGAACACGAGGAAGTTTATTGCTTCACAACATGAGAAGGGTTGGATTTAACAACTCATAGTTTCGTGGAGGTTGTACTTTAGATGACAGACAACTAACACACAGAACACTAGGAAGTTTATTGCTTCACCACATGAGAAGGATTGGATTTAACAACTCCATATTACCGTGGAGGTTGTACTTTAGATTACAGACAACTAATACACAGAACACGAGGAAGTTTATTGCTTCACCACATGAGAAGGGTTGGATTTGACAGCTCATATTAGCGTGGAGGTTGTACTTTAGATGACAGACAACTAATACACAGAACACGAGAAAGTTTATTGCTTCACAACATGAGAAGGGTTGGATTTGACCGCGCATATTAGCGTGGAGGTTGTACTTTAGATGACAGACAACTAATACACAGAACACGAGGAAGTTTATTGCTTCACAACATGAGAAGGGTTGGATTTAACAACTCATATTTTCGTGGAGGTTGTACTTTAGATGACAGACAACTAACACACAGAACACGAGGAAGTTTATTGCTTCACAACATGAGAAGGATTGGATTTGACAACTCATATTAACGTGGAGGTTGTACTTTAGATTACAGACAACTAACACACAGAACACGAGGAAGTTTATTGCTTCACAACATGAGAAGGGTTGGATTTAACAACTCCATATTAGCGTGGAGGTTGTACTTTAGATGACAGACAACTAATACACAGAACACGAGGAAGTTTATTGCTTCACAACATGAGAAGGGTTGGATTTGACAACTCATATTAGTGTGAAGTTTGTACTTCAGATAACTGACGACTAACACACAAAACTGAACATGAAGAAATTTGTGAAAAGAAATAAATTTGTCAGCTGATATTGGCATAGAGATGGTGTGCCTGAGATGTCTGACAACACGCACAAATCGAAAATCTTAGAAAAGAGAGCGGATTGTTAGATAAACAGAAATTATATCCACTGTTTCTGTAAATGTGATAAAACTTTAAATTTTGCATTGGTTTTATCAGTTTTAATATTGTTCGGAGTACAATTTATTACTATTTACCCACGAAATATAATCAAATGGAAAAAATGGACTTTACCAAAAGTGAAAACGGAATTAAGAAAAAATTGTCTCTTTGCATTTTGTTTTAATTTGCATATCTCACTTGATATTAAATGTGTGTCCATTTTAACGGGGAAAAATAGGCAGCCTATCAGTTGTATTGCAAATTAGCATTATACTGAGGTAAGACAAAGGTTTTGTACTATGTGCGAGTTTAAAGTGCGTGTATAACTGTTCAACTATGGTAGTACTTGTTATGGTTGGTAGTATCGTGATAGTTGGTGCGCTAACACGTTGAGCATTTTGAAAACCTCACAGATAAACTTGCAACGGGAAATTACAGTTTCCGAGTTCGATCTGGGCCATAACGCCACGCCAGAAACCAAAAGCATTTCTTATGTGAAAATTCAGAGCGCAGTTGATCACAGTACTTGGTTTGCAAGGACCTCGACAATCAGCCAAGTCAGATTGTCAAAATATTGTGGCTCGGGAGGTGGGAGTGGGGGCTTGGTCCGTAGAATACACCGACTGCATCTTTGCAGAGGGGTAAGACACCGCCAACAACGTGTGACCTGAACATGCCACTAAATAATCTGACGGTGGAGCTTTGGGGAATGCAGAGTAGCCCTTCACTGCCATCGCTCCCAGGTCCATTCTGACCCAGATTAGTAGCTCCTGATAGGGTCAACTAGAACTGTTTCACACTTAAACTATGTGCAAACAAATGACTTATGCGAAATTGGATTGTTAGAAATAGTGTTTGCAAATCATATATTTAGTATATATGCAAAAACAGGATTTGGCATTAAAAAATCAACAATGGTTGATATGCCATAAAACCAAACCAAAATACTGCAAAAACTTTTACCTCATGCTAATAACTGGTAGAAATAACACCCCATCTCACTTTTGGCTCGCTGTGCCTCTCCTCAAGGACGTAATGGACCTTTTGAATCATTGAGTTTGACACCCCTGGTTTAGATTTTTGAGCAAAATAACGAGTAACGAATAAGCTCGTTTTTGTATAGACAAATGGCACAGATTTGTCTATTTCAGTCTAACGCAGAGACATGTAGCTCTTTCTTTTAGTAATTTTCTATGCTTAGTTTTGACTGGCTTAGGGACATTATTGTTGGGCGTCAAGGGAGGATCGAACTCATTATACTAGCGATTCGGTTTGGTGAAATGACCTCATTAGTTGGCTAAAGTATTTTTGCTTGCACATTTCAGAGATTTGATTTCTAATATTAGATGATTCTGAGGGCAAATTGACCGTTTCCTCTTCTGGTTTTGTTCCTTGATGGCAATTCGATTCCTGTCGGATGAAAAATATTTTTTGTAGAAAGAAGAAATGCAGGGAAGGAAAAAGTGTTGATTAGGAATGGTTCTGATGTGGCGACTTTTAAAAAGAAGAATTAGACAAAAAAGAAAAATAAGAAAAACAGGAAAAAGAAAAAAGAAAGATAAAAAATAGAAGAAAAAGATGGAAACAAGACAAAGAATAGAAAGGGAAGAAAGAGAAGGTAAAGAAAAAGAGGGAAACGATTGAAAGTGAAGAAAGAGAAGGACAAGAAGAAAAAGAGGGAAACAAGAAAAATGATAGAAAGAGAAAAAAAGAGAAGAAAAAGAAGAAAAAGAGGAGAAAAGAAAGAAAAGAAGAAAAATTAAAAAAATAATGAATGGAAAGAAGAAAAAAGCCAGAAACAGAAGAAAGAGAAGGAAAAGAAGAACAAAAACGGGAAAAAGAAAGGAAGGAACATAAGAGTGAAAGAAGAAAAAGGACAAAAAGAAAAGAAAAAGAAGGAAAAGAAGAAAAAGAGGAAAAGAGGAAAAAGAGAAAAGAACGACAAAAAAAAGAAAAGATAGAAGAAAAGGGATAAAAAGAGAAAAAAGAAAGAAAAGAAAAAAGGGGGAAAAGAAAGATAAGGAGAAAAATAAAAGTTACTAGAGATTGAAAGAAAAAAGAATAGAAGCTGAAAAATAAGAAGGAAAAGAAAGAAAAGAGCGAAAAAGGAAGAAAATAAGAAAAATAGGAAATAGTATAAAAAATGGAAAGAAAAAAGCACAGAAAGAGAAAATAAAAGGAAAAAAAGGAAAAGAGGGAAAAAGAAAGGAAAGAAGGAAAATAGAAAACAATTAAATGAAGAAAAAGAAGAAAAAGGACAGAAAGAGAAGAAGATATAGAAGAAGAGGAAAAGAAGGAAGAAAAGAAGTAAGCTTAGAATGAGATGGAAAAAAAAAGAAAAGAAAAAGAGAGAAACGGAAGAAAAGAAGAACGAGAAAAAAAGAAAGAGAAGGAAAAAAAAAAGAAATGAATAAGAAGCAAAGAAGTTTGTTAAGTAAGAAAGGGAAGGAAAACTTAAACTGATTCAAGGAAATATATCTAGAAAGATAGATATCAAGAAGAAGAAGAAGAAGAAGAAGAAGAAGATTTTTTCACTTGAGAGTTCAAGTTAATTAATAATAAAAGTGTTATGAGGCCATGGAACAATATTTCGGTAATATCACAAACTACTACTGTCGTGGTTTCGGCTTTTAGTGGATATTTTCCATTTGCTGTCTTCTACTTAACTTAGTCACGACCCTGTTGGGATTGGCCTTAGAATATGCTGACTTTAAGACCCTTACCAATGGGTTACCCTTGGAATGAAACAAAACTACATCTGATCATGGGGCTACAGTTATGGAGATCTGGGGAGTGTGGAGTACTCCTTTATTGCCATTACTCTCAGTTCTACTCAGACTCGTAGAGGAAAGATCTGTCAGGGTCCTATCTATAAGCCAAATAGACCTGTTTAAAACTATATGTGTGAGATAAAACTATGAGCCCCCACCCTCCAAAAATCCCTTAAGAAACAACAACACAGAAATGTCAATATGAATGTACAATTAACGCGATTCCCTAACTTCTGAGCATAAAATAACCCTAGACCAGTTTACATGCCAATAAAATCAATTAATTAATCGTAGACTAAGATAAATCGTTATTTTCTAATTCTGCCTATGATTCGTGGTCATACAGAGTAAAAAATCCATTATAAATTTTTCAAGAAAGTCTTTTTTATTGGCGCCACACAATCTTCCTGCCGAATTCTCTAATCGCATTTGGCCATATGCCATACTTAGCCGATTAAATAACAATACTAACAGTAGCAGAAGATGAAAGAAAGAAAAAATTGAGAAAGCAAGATGACGTGGATAAAACAAGCAAGATTTGCATTAATGATTGCTGAAGAAAGAAAAATAAACGAAACGAACAGCATCCAATTGGAGCTGTCAAAAAAGATGAACGACTTGCTTCCCGCTTGCAAAATCGGAAGTGTGAATAACAATGTAGAGACGGATTTTGGCGAGTCACCATCTTACCTTCACCGGCAATCGATTTGTCGACTATTGTTGACAACAGGCCCCGTTATATTTGTTTTTATTCTGTACGTTCTTTCTTGGCTCGGCCTTATCGCAGAGATGCCGCGTATGTTTGTTGTAGCATTGCTCTATCCAGAAGAGGAACAGAGGTGCCAGCGCAAGATAATCACTATTTATGTATTCGATTCTTTTTTCTTTTTGTACGTAGTAATGTTTTAATTATTCGTTGAGAGAAAAGCAAGGGATGGTTAAAGGGGGAAAAAAGGCTCAACGAATGAAAAATAACAAAACAAAATGGCCGCTAAACACGAAGGTACGCATGCGCATTTTACAATATGCACCGCCTGACACGTAAGGAAAAAAGAGCTCAGAGAAACTTTCTATTAACTTCAATTCTTTATACACATATTATTTATTAAAGAACCAATATTTATCCTATTAAGAGAATACAGTGCCTAACAAAAATTAACCTAAGCTGAAGTGATTTTGAAACGTCTGTGAATTATGAAATAATATTTTGGAGGGATAACAAATATTTTATATAGCGTCGCCCGTTTTCTTTTTAAATACTCTAAGTCTTTCTAAGCTTCTGCAGAGGGGTAAGACACCTCCCCCACCAAAAAAAAAATGGGTGTCTTGAGTATGACATTAAACTATATCCGGTGGTGAGGCTCCAGCTCTGGAGATCTACAGAGTATTGAGTACTCCTTCATTGCTTTTACATCCAGGTCTACGCAGATCTGGAGCGGTAGTATCTGTTTGGTCCTATCTGTGAGTTAAATAGATGTGTTAAAAAATCGTCCTTATTCATTTGGAGTACTTGATGTCATATAACTAAATTATTTATATTAAGAATAGTTATTTGAAGTTATGGTTGTTTACTAAAGATTATTATTAGTTACTTGAAATATAATTGAGTGTAAACAAATGATTATTATTAAGTAGAAATGATTGCTTGAAACTATATAATTATTAGTGTTAGATGAGAGTTCTTGAAACCATACAACTGTGTGTTGGTTGTTTGCATTAGATAAAAATACTTGATATAGAGCTAAATTATTTGTATTGGGAAGAGTACTTGAAGATATAATTGTTTACTATGGATTATTATTAGTTCCTTGAAACCATATCAGTGTCAGCAAAGCAATGATTATTATTAAATAGAAATAATTACTTGAAGCCATGCAATTATTTGTGTTAAATAGGAATACTTGAAACCATAAAACTTAAAAAAAACTGAAATAAAACAAAAAAACTTTTAACCACTATACAAAAATCGATGATAAACGTGATTCCCTAATCTTTATGGATAAAATAACCCTACATGGTTTGGCCTGTCGTTAAAATCAATCAATCGATCAATCAATCAATAAAGCGTCAGTTTAAAAACTAAAACGGTAGAGCCAACCAGAAACAACTACAAAATGAACGTAGAAAGAACGAAAAGTAAAGATGATTGTTCGTTTGTTTGTTTGGGTTTTATGGCGTCTCAACCTTTCTATGTTATCTAATGCCAAAATTATACAAATAAACAGTTCTATTTCAAACAATTCAGTTTAGCATAAGTACACAGTTTAGTTCTATTTGACCATTAGATAGGACCCTATCAGGTGCTACCAATCCGGGCCAGAGTGAATCTGGGAGCGATGGCAATGAAGGGCAACTCTGCATTCCCAAAGCTCTAGAATTACTGGAACCTCACCATCAGATTGTTTAGTATCATATCCGGACACTCATTGGGGGAGGGAGGGGAGTCTTACCCCTCTGCAGTGATGTAGTCTGTGTATTCTACAGCCCCAGTTGACTCGGTAAGAGTAAAGATAAATCAAAAGAGTATTACGAAAGAGTATTACGAAAGAGTATTACGAAAGTACAAGTATTGAACTGCATCTTCGACGCAAGCGAGTCCTTTTCTTTTCTTTTCTTTATCTTTTCTCCTTCCCTCTTTGAAGGCAGTTCCCAAGATGTCGAGGCTAACGTGCTTGATTGTACCCCTCTCCCAAATGGGTGTCCTAGATTTGACATTAAACAATATCCGGTGGTGTGGCTCAAGCTCTGGAGATCTACCGAGGATAGAGTACTCCTTCATTGCTTTTACTCCCAGGGCTACTCAGACCCGGGGTAGTAGTATCTGTTAGGGTCCTATCCAAGTATCAAATAGACCTGTTAAGAATTTTCCGTATTCGATAGGAATACTTGATGCTATATAACTGTAAATTATTTGTATTAAGAATAGTTACTTGAAGCTATAATTGTTTACTTTGGATTATTAATATCAATTACTAGAAACCATGTGGTGGCTGACGTGCTGGACAGCAACATCGTAGTAATCGATTTCAAACTGCAGTCGTGCTATCACGTCCATTTTGGGACTCATACTCTTGAGAAAGGTATGAATCTTCTTATCCATCCAGCAATGGAATAAATAGTATCACTGTTGTTCTTACTACAAATATGGCTTTGGTATTAAATAACCCACGAAGGCTGATATGCCATTAAGCAAAGAAACAAAACTAAGACTGAGTAAACCACTTATTAATCCTAGACGTAAACAAATCAAAAAGATTTGTTGGAAAAGCATTCATCCAATTTGATCCACAGAGCCTGTATTCATCCAACCCCTGCACCCTAGGCAGGATTCAACCCCAGCTCAATTTCTTATTGTAACGGATATCATCTTATATGAGATGGACACGAAAAGCCGATTTCAAATTTTGGTCAAAACTGTTTACGTTTCACTTCCTGCTAATTCCCTTTGGAAAAGGCATGAATCCACTTCTTCTCTCCCCAGCTATCGGAAGACTAGGCTCTTTAGTCGTGGTGTTATTTTTCTCATATGCCGTATCATAACGACACAATAATAAAGACGCACGCAAGGGTTCGAAAAGGTTATTCAAGTTTTGCGTGTGAGAGGGAGCTGGAGACCGAACAGAAACTGCAATATTTTGACCCCCACTCTTATGGCCGTCAATGTTGTGTCTTTCTCGTTCTCCAGGGCTGCTCAACCGGAGGCCCTGGGGCCCACTCTGCTGGGTGATGGCTTTCTTTACTGCATCTTATCAGCAACCTCTCTGGACCCCAACTCATCAGGGCCCCAAGGCCCCTTCGGCCTGATGTGGCTTTCCTTACCACACCTCGTCTATAACTCGTCTGATCTCCAACTGCAACTGGAACTGGAACTATCTTGACTTCTGTCTTGACTTAGTTATATAATAGTTCAACGCTCACTCAGTCGCCTACTCGATTTTTGGAATCGCATGTTGGATCGTCATCAAGCGGAAACCAAAGTTTTCTTTGACCGGTAAAAGGTAAAAGAATCTAGTCTGTCCTACCAATAACCGGAGGAGAATGTGTTAAATTGAATATATTTAATATATATGTATAAAGAGGATTTGGCGTGAAATAATCTACAATGGTTGATATGCCATAAAACCAAAACAAACCAAAGTTTTCTTTGACCGGTAAAAGGTAAAAGAATCTAGTCTGTCCTACTATTTACCAATAACCGGAGGGAGAATAATTGGATTTATACTTTTCCCAAGAGTATTAACGCATTGAGAAATATAAACAGCCTCGTCCAGGATGTGAACTCGGGTCGCCGTGTCCATTCTCCGATGGTGACCGTTACGCCGTGAATATATGTGAAACAAGTGAATATATATATATAATGAAATCTCACATCGATCTCGACACACGAGGGTCGAACTGTTATATGAACTGTAGGACTACTTACAGAAGTGATTTTTTTTTATAGTGGTGAAGGTTTGTGTAGAACCAGCAACACTTCTTGGACAAGCTGATTATAATAATAATGGGATGCCAATGTGTCACAAATTCTCCAGAAAAATACTCTTCAGGTTTCGGATTCAAAGTTTG
Organism: Sepioteuthis lessoniana; assembly: GCA_963585895.1. Lineage (NCBI taxonomy): Eukaryota > Metazoa > Mollusca > Cephalopoda > Myopsida > Loliginidae > Sepioteuthis > Sepioteuthis lessoniana. Next base: position 28,772,246 of record OY757932.1, on the reverse strand, counting down.
TCATTCTCCTAGACTGGTCACATAACCAGATCTAGTGTGCTCAATCTACCCAACCATTTTACTCATAACTGGGAATTGGATGCACCTAATGACAGTAAGATATACGAGTAATTTTTTTAAAATCACCTTTTCTAGACCCCTTTCTCGTGTGGGGAAAACCGTGTCATCTCCAGAAAGAGCTGCTTTGTTTTGATTTAAAGACACGAAGAGAAGAATTACCTGCAATTGTTCTGTCAGTGGCCGTCTATTTTCTCACCACCCACATGTGAAGTGCAAAGTGGGGGCTCTCAGTGGCACCCTCTACCTGCTCTCGTTGCTATCTCTTCTTAATAATGGGATTTTGTTATCTGAAAGTTGTACAAGAGCTCAAGATGGAAACAGAGAATGACTGCACGTACAATTGATCACACACACACACACACACACACACACACACACACACACACACACACACACACACACACAACACACACACACACACACACATATATATATATATATATATATATATATATATATATATATATAGCTGATTCTACACAAATCCTTATCCGTATGTACACGTTACCTCTGTGGGTAGTCCAACAGATTATATATTTAACTGCTCAAAGATCGACGAAAGAGTCTATATATATATATATATATATATATGTGTGTGTGTGTGTGTGTGTGTGTGTGTGTGTAAGTGTTTGCTTCTGAGTAAACCAAGTAGATAAATATATATATATATATATTTGTGTGTGTGTGTGTGTATGTGTGTATGTGCGCGCGCAGAACCAAATAAAGGCATTGTGTCTCTTACGTTGACGAACACTTTCTGCCAGGGAAAGGCGCTTTCATTTGTTTTTATGCCGAATTCCACCCTCCTGTCATTACTTATTTATTTACCATCTAACTGATGTTGAAAAGGAATTGGGGAAAATAGTCTTGGCCAACATTTTCCTCATAAAATTCGGAAGCTTGAAAGTATTCAATCTTACAACGACAAAATGCACTTCGGTTTTTTTTTCAGACATACCACACAAAGTGATATGCCATTTTATAGAGTACCAACTACTGATGGTGAGGCTCCAATCGTGGAGGTGTGTAAAATGTTGAGTATCACTTTATTGCTACTACAACCAAGTCCAATCTAACTAGGGGTAGTAAGCAGTACCCGTTAAGGTGCTTTTTTGTGGTCAAATAGATCCGTTTAAAAATTATTCGTATTCGGTAGGACCGTGTGCAAAAAACAAATCAAGAAAAAACAAAACAAAATCAAAGACAACAACAAAAAAAAAAACCCTATCAAGAAACAACTACACAACAAGACAAAAATCAACGTGCAATGAAGGCGATTTCCTTACGTCTAGGCATAAAATAACCCGAGATATGTTGACATGCCGTTAAAATCAATCAATCAATCAATCAATCATTTCCTGATATATGACGCAGGTGAATAACAGTTATCCGTTTCAGCTCCTACTGCATTGGAAACGCGGTTGGCATAACGGTTATCGTCGGAAGAATTGGACCCGAGTTTGAGTTTGGGTTTTGTTTAACGGCATATCAACCCCTGAGGGTTACATAATGCCAAAAAAGGTTAGACTGGGTTTATCTTCTATAAGGGTTTTAGGGTTTATAGTTTTTGATAATATTTGGTCAGATTTTATTTAATGCATTAATTAATTATTTTACGAAGTTATTAACTAATTAATTTCAATTGCTGATTGATTAATTTTAAGGGCATGTCAACCCATCTTGGATTATTTTATGCATAGAGGTTAGAGAATCACTTTCATATTTACATTTTTTTGTGTAGAGGTTTCAAAAGAATTGTTTCCATGCGGTCATATAAAATAAAAATGATTTTTAAACAGATCAATTTGATCCATATATTGGTTGGTTTGGTTTCTTCGTTTTAATGATATATCAACTTTCATGGGGTATTTAAAGCCAAAGTCTTCCTTGTAGAAGGACTCTAGTGGTGCCATTTAATCTATAGCTTAGAGGCCTTTCCCAAGGGTAGTAGTCCATAAGTGAACGTATTAGTGCGACTGGAGTTCGAACTCGCTTACTACAATGTCGCAGTCCAACATGTTAGCCACTACACTATGAGAACTTCCCATATAGGTAGGACCTGAGTAGATTCTAAAATTTTGTGTCAAAGTAGAGCTGAGTGCAAGGGTTCTGAATGGATACTTCACACTGAATTTAAACCGGCTTTACTTGCGTTTAAAAGTTGACCTTGTATCACATCCTGTTTCTGGCGGAAGGGGTTGGGTGCATGTACACTTCATGGTGGAAAAAAAAGTAGGATTGTCAATCCTTGATCTTTGAGTCATACCTAAAAGAGGGAATTTAGACGGACCTTTACCATTTTTCGCACTACCCAAACATATGTTGCCCAGTCGGCTGGGGCTGTAGAATACACCGACTGCACCTCTGCAGAGGGGTAAACCCCCCCCCAACGAGTGTCCTGATATGACACTAAACAATCTGATGGTGAGGTTCCAGCAATGCTGGAGCTTTGGGGAATGCAGAGTACCCCTTCATTGGCATCGCTCCCAGGTCCACTCAGGCCCGGAGTGGTAGCACCTGATAGGGCCCTATCTATTGGTTAAATAGAACTAACAGCATACTTATGCTAAAATGAATTGTTTGAGTAAACCGAATAGCTTGAAATAGAAATGTTTTGACAAACCGTACTTACATTTAATCTGCATGCTTATGCTTAACTGAATTATTTGAAATAGAACTGTTTTTCGGCATTAAAACTGTATTTACACTTAACTGAATTGTTACATATAACTGCTTGAACAGTTTGAAATGGAAATGTTTTTGACAATTAAACTGTACTTATGCTAAACTGAATTGTTTTAAATAGAATAGATTTACATAAAAATGGATTTGGCGTTAGATAACCTACAAAGGTTGATATGCCATAAAACCCAACAAACCAAATCAAACCAAACCAAACATATGCAGAAGGATCTCCACATAAAATTCGAACTTCTGTTAAACTTGTCTTCGTAGGTCTTCTTTGAGTCCATCACCTAGTTTGGTTGTCGGGGCACTATTCATGTAACGTGTCTTGGGTCAGAATAGCCTGGTGAAGCCAGTCCCGCTTCAGATTTTGAACAGATCTATTCGACCCATAGATCGTACTCTTACAGTTACTACCACTCCAGGTTATAGTGAACATGGGAGTAATGGCAATGAAAAGGTACTCCACATTTTTCAGAGCTGGGGTCTCACTATCAGATATCGTTTAGTATAATACTTTGGACACCCTCTTTTTGGGTTGGGATTCTTATCCATGAAGGTTAGTTTGGTTGTTTGGGTTTATGGCATATCAAACTTTTTTAGTTATTTAAAGCTAAATCCATTTTTATTCAAATAATCAGTTCTATTTCAAACAATTCAGTTTATCATGAGTATACAGTTTAATTGTCAAAAAATTTCTATTTCAGGTTCTTCAGTTTAGTCAAAGAGTTCTAATTCAAACAATTCAGTTTAGTATAAGTTGTGTTAAATGTCAAAACAGTTCTATTTCAAACAATTCAGGCTAGCGTAAGTACAGTTTCAATATATGTATAAATAGGATTTGGCATTAAATAACCTATAATGGTTGATATGCCATAAAACCCAACCCATACCAACCCAACCAAATCATATATATTTAATATATATGTATAAACAGGATTTGGCATTAAATAACCTATAATGGTTGATATGCTATAAAAACTAACCCAACCAAATTATATATATTAAATATATATGTATAAACAGGATTTGGCATTAAATAACCTATAATGGTTGATATGCCATAAAACCCAACCGAACCAATCCTATATGTCTAATGTATAAACAGGATTTGGCATAAGGTAACCTATAATGGTTGATATGCCATAAAAACTATTTAAACCAAATCATATATATCTAATATATATGTATAAACAGGATTTGGCATTAAATAAGCAATAATGGTTGATATACCATTAAACCCAACCCAACCAAATCATATATATTTAATATATATGTATTAACAGGATTTAGCATTAGATAACTGTGACGGGGAAATTGACTAAAATCCCAAAATGGGACTTTATTTTCGCACGTGTGAAGACGGGGCAGGTTGGCACTTGATCCCCTACAGAAATAAGTCCTGTTCAGAGTTCTTTTCTCAGGCAGATAAGAACTGGCATATTACGTGAGGGAATATTTTAGGGCCAGACTGGCCACCGCTGGCAAAGGGGTCAAAAATTTCACACTATCACACACCCACCAGGCCGCTAAACTTCTTTCCCTTAGATAATAGAAGAATACGGGCCTATAGGTCTTAGTTGTAATAATATTAATGTTGCTATAGTGGTAGTCGGTAACTCCGGTTTTCCGTGTGATACTTTAGGAATTAATAGGACAGTTCTAAGCAAGATAATGTAAGGCGAATAGAAGCTGAAAGGAAAGCATGGAATAATAACATAGACCACATGGTAAAAATGAAAATACATAGGTTCTTTACTACGGTTATATATATATATATACGTTCAAAATGTCAAAGATATATAATAGGATAGTCCATGAATATAAATGTCTTTTCTTGGCTTTTATCCTTTTTCAAATTGAGAGAGAGAGAGTGGTAACAAGATTTGGGTGTAACGGAAAAATGTCCCAAAGTTACTTATCTTATTTTTTTGACGGGGTTCCACTGGAGAATTTCTCTTCTTTCACGGGCTAATAGACTTTGTACTGTTTTTAATGCTGGCTTGAGAGACTCAGGTCTCTCATGTCTCAGTCTTTTGTCTTTAGCCCGGAGTGAAATGGCTATCGTCCGTCTCCCACGAGCGTTGCTCAAAAACTCCCTTTTTTTGTATTTACTTCCGTTGAGGGGAAGGGAACCCCACTTCCGTTTGGGGTCCCCCCACCAATCATTTGGCTTCATTTTCTCTTTCCCCTTCCGATGTCCGGCGACCCAAGGTCACTTAGGTGCAAACATCTGTGTGACCCACATTCATTTCTAACGGTCACTTTTTGACTGCTAGATAATTTTAGTTCAACGGGGGGAGAGTATCATTCCCACCTCCTCGTCTCCGTGAGCCATCACGTGACAATAACCTATCAGGGTTGATATGCCATAAAACCCAACCCAAACAAATCATATGTATTTAATATATATGTATAAACAGGATTTGGCATTAAATAAACTATAATGGTTGATATGCCATAAAAACTAAGCCCACCAAACCAAACCAAAAATTAAAAAAATCTATTTTCAGAAACTTGAAATGAATATTTCACTGAAATAAAATGTGTCTGTTATCAAATCTGCACCGAAAATTTTCTTAAAAGGTTACAATAAATTGATTTTTGATAGACTTTTAAACTCGTAGTGTTTTTTGTCTAAAGACTATTGATCTCATCTTTATAGTTATACTCACATTGTTTCGGCCGATATGTCCTTCGGCCTTCTTCAGGTGTTTCATGACGGACTTAGGAACCGACAAAGAATCACGAACTAAACCCTTTATATAAACTAAAGTTCTAATTCCGTTAACCATGACCGGGTAAAAGTATTCATAGTAAGTATTCCTTGTTATTCTTACTAGTTGTTGGGATTGAACCTGCAACCACCAGATGATTTCTCTTGAAAGCATCTATCACAACCACACACGTTATTTACAGCGTCATGTGTCCTAGTCTAAAATATTTTACTGCAATTTATTGAGTTATACAGTGTTAGGCAACTTTTCAAACATCAGGGTTTTCTATAGTTTACTAATATATATATTGATACATATTTCATTGAACACTATAGAAATTTTTTGTCTACATATTTTTTTCTTAATCCTTTCGAGTTGCCGTATCGATCTTATGATATTTGGCGGGAATTGGTTGATAAACCTTCAATAATTAGTTATTTCCCGAGTGTTTTCTGTCCAACCTCGGGCCATCATCAGGGAAGGATATATTACAAAAGTGATGTAACGTTTTTATGTAAATTACTACTTAGTAAAAATGAGCGTTTATTCTGGTGTATCGTGTAGCGTTTACTTTTTAAATTTGTTTCTATTAATAGCATCAGTTGCAAAACACATTCAAGTACATTAGCACTGGTTTCAAAATTAATTCTACTATGTTTCTAATATGTAGCGCCTCGAGAATCTGTAGTTTTGCTTGTTATTTTGTTGTTCTAATATTGTTGTGTTTTTTTCAATTATATAGATTTGCTCTGTATGTAGTTTATAAATTTATATATTAATTAGCATACATTGAGTACTCCTGAATATTTATATTTGGTTTGGTTTTATCGGCATATCAACCTTTGTAGGTTATTCAATGCCAAAGCTATTCTCCAAGAAGAACAGTAGTGGTACTGTTTAACCCATAGATGGAAGGATAAGGAGGTTCATACCTTTCCAAGGGGTATTTGCCCGAAAGTGAACGTAATAGCGCGACTGGAGTACGAACTCGCTTACTACGATTCCACAGTCCATCGCTTTAACCATTACACCACGAGGACACCCCCTTGATACACTAAGTAGAACGAATTTAAAGTAGTAAAACCAACAGAGCCAGACCAATTTACGACCATTTCACCAACTGGATCATGATTCTGTTGGTGAATTAGGTTGGTTTGGTTGTTTGGGTTTTACGGCATATCAAACTTTGTAGGTTATCTAACGCCCAATTCATCTTTATACAAATAATCAGTTCTATTTCAAACAATTCAGTTTAGCATAAGTACACTGTTTAATTGTCAAAAACCATTCCTATTTCAACCCATTCAGTTTAGTCAAACAGTTCTATTTCAAATAACCCAGTTTACTGTCAGTATAGTTTGTGTCCCCCCACAATTAAATGTCAAAATAGTTCTATTTCAAACAATTCAGTTTAGCATAAGTACGCAGTTTAGTTCTATTTGACCCATAGATAAAACCCTATCAGGTATTACTATTCCGGTCCTGAGTGAACATGGGAGCGATGGCAATGAAGGGGTACTCCGCATTCCCCAAAGCTCCAGCATTACTGTTGGTGAATTAATGGTTCTTGGTAAACAATATAGCTTTAAATAACTATTCTTAATAGAAATAATATACATTTATATGGTATCAAGTATTTATATCTACTACTACTCATTTTTAAACAGGGGGTGTCCTTGTGGTGTCATGGTTAAAGCGATGGACTGCGGAATCGTAGTAAGCGAGTTCGTACTCCAGTCGCGCTATTACGTTCACATTCGGGCAAATACCCTTGGGAAATGTATGAACCCCTTATCCTCCCAGCTATGGGTTAAATAGTACCACTACTGTTCTTCTAGGAGAATGGCTTTGGCATTAAATAACCTACAAAGGTTGATATGCCATTAAACAAAGAAACCAAACCAAACCAAACCAATCATTTTTAAACAGATCTATTCAACCCATATTTGAACCCTAACATGTGCTACCGCATAAAGTCAAAGTGGGCCTGGGAGTAATGGCAATTAAGGAGTGCTCCACACTCGCCATCAGATACAGTTTAGTGTCATATTTTCATAAGATCTGACTGAATAAACAAAATATGAATAAAAGTAAAAGTTAGCGACCATAGTCGAGGGTGACCCGAAGGCTCCCTTTTCGATAGCTACTACACCAAGGTGTAGGGGAGGGCGCTACTCCATTCCCTGGATTGCTCCACTTTACCCTTGAACCGTACCTTATAATGCTGAGTGTTAAGCAAGGTGGTATCAAGTTCCATTTTTAAAGTCTTTGGTATGACTCGATTGGATTGAACCCAGGTCTCCCGGGCCATTGGCGAACACTCTAACCGCTGGGCCAATGTCCCGGTTGACATGAATAAAAAGTATGAATTTATTACTCAAAAGAGCAAAAATATTCTAAAAAATTCAAAAATATTCTAGAAAATTCTTTATCTACCTGAAATGTTCTGGAAAATGGGTAAATTTGAAAATTGTAATACCCAGGTGACAAAACTAAAGTTTAAAGAAAAAACAATTCCCCGTTTACTTTAGGCGTAAGCAATTGGTAAATAATACTTTCTGGTTTGGTTTCTGTGTCTAATGGCATATCAACCTTTGTAGGTTATTTAATGCCAAAGCCATTCTCATAGAAGAACAATAGTGGTACTATTTAACCCATAGCTGGGAGAATAAGGGGTTCATACATTTCCCAAGGGTATTTACCCGAAAGTGAACGTAATAGCGCGACTGAAGTACGAACTTGCGTACTACGATTCCGCAGTCCATTACTTTAACCATTACACCACGAAGGCACCCCCAATACTGTCTGTTCGAGAATAGACAAATAAGTACCGCATTTGACGGCATATAAGGTGCACAGGGGTAGAAGATGAACTCCAATTTCTGCTCGGCAAATCAAGGAGAAATATCCCTAAAAAACAAAGTACTTATATTAAACGTGATGAAATCAATTGAATATTATCAATGATAACACTTTAAATCTGCATAATAGCATTTTAAACAATTTTAAACTAAAAGGAGTTGCCTGGTAGCTAATTTCGACCGACTATCGCGAATTTTAAACCTACATGTGGCACATAAGACGCAGGGGAATTTAAAAAATATATTTTTAGCACAAAAAAGGGCACCTTATAAGCTGTCAAATATGGTAACTAATTTGTTACATATTGTTATTTCTTTCCGAGCCTTATGGTTTTAACTAGATGAAAGGCATGACTCCATTCCTCCCCAACAATGGGTAAAATAGTTGAGCTGACTCGAATCTCTAGCCTTGGGCAGTAACCAGTCGATGTAAAAGATTATTCTGAATAAAAAATCAGGAGTTGGAGTCCCGAAGGCAATCTGACGTTGTCTAAAACTCCTGGGAGGACATTGGCGTTAGGTTGTACGGCATATTGTCTTTTCTTTAAACAGCATAGGTCGTCTAGAGAAAGGAGACTGACGACAACGGTCATCCGCTGGTCTTCCATAGAAAAAATGCCAATATCTGATCTTGTGAGACTAAAGGTTGCCTTCACATATTTCTGTTTGGTCATTCGTTTGTTTACTTCAGTCAGTTCGCATCTATCTATCTATCTGAAAAGAGGAAATAATAAGTAAAATAAAAACTGCGATATCGTCTCAAATGAAAATTTGAAAAAGATAATTCTCCCTCTTCTTCCCTTTCTCTCACTCTCTCTCTCTCTCTCTCTCTCTCCACACACACACATACATACATACATACACACACACACACACACACACACACACACACACACATATATATATATATATTGTACATATGTTTTTCTTGGCTATCGAATATTTGGGAAAACGGGACATTTTAGTCAGAACTTTTCTATAAGTTATGCTTGACAGATAGATAATGAACAGATGAGATGGATTGATAGATAAAGAACAGAATGATATATTTATATATATATAGATATGATAATGAATAGAATGAGATAGGTGATGATATGATAGATAGATAATGAACAGAATGAGATAGATAGATAGATGGGTAGATAGATACATAAAAGTGAAATCAATTTCGAGTCGATTCAGCCACTGGGAGTCAAATCATAGGTACGTTTTAGGAATCCAACCATGAAAAATTTTCGGATCTTACATAAACCAGTACAGTCATCTCTCTTGTCTTCCAAGGGAAGACTAAAAACAGTTCTGCATGGGAAAATATTTATGTTTATACTATATTTTTTAAAAAAATAAAGATTAGTATTCAGAGAATTAGAATCGTTAAAAAGATTTTGAAAAGCGACACCCCTTTTACAGAAAATCTGCCCTGAATCACAGAATGAAAAATTCACTGAAAATAAAACATCTTTTATCATTAAGAGTTTTCGAACTATTGTCTTCATCTTAATTGTTATTTCCACAACGTTTCGGCCGATATATCCGCCGACCTTCTTCAGGTGTTCGTCGAACTCGGGAATCTTCAATAAAGGACGTAGTTCGAAGTTCCGTGAAGGTTCCCGAGTTCGACAAACACCTGAAGAAGGCCGGCGGACATATCGGCCGAAACATTGTGGAAATAACAATAAAGATGAAGACAATAGTCCGAAAACCCTTAATGATAAAAATTATCAAGCTTCGTCTCAGAAATTTAGACAACTAAAACATCTCCTTTAAAAAAAAATCAGAAAGCTCTACATTGCTTTTTTAATTTAAGCAGGTTATGAATAAATAAATTTTCAGAAATCAAATCAAGAACTAAAACATTTCTGAATGGGAAAATTGTTATATTTCTTATAAAGATAAATCCCCGGAGAATTTAAATCGTTAAAACGATTTCGCAAAGCGACACTGCTTCTTGCAGAAAATCTGCCCTGAATTATAAAACAGAAAGTGCATTAAAACTAAAACGTTTTTTTTTTGTGATTTGGAAAATTTTACGTTTCTATTTCAGAAAAAAAAACTTTATAGAAAAAAATTTCTCTTCATTTATTTTTGTAATTTTTAAAACTATTTCATTATTGAAAATTTTGCACAGGAAAACTATTTTTGATTTAAATTGTATATTTAAATTTCGTTCAGTTGGCAATGATTGATTGATTGATTTTAATAACATGTCGACTCATTTTTTTTTATGCCTGCAAGTTAGGGAATCGTGTTCAATGCACATTCATATTTACACTTTTTTGTATAGTTGTTTTTCAGAGTTTTCTTTTTTGTACATGTTCCTATCGAATACGGATAACTTTTAAAGAGATCTATTTTACCTATAAATTGGCAAAGAACAGGTAATCTCAACTTTCCAGATCTCCAGAACTGGGGCTTAAACATCAGATGTATTTTAGTGTCAGAGTTGACCAGGAAATAATGGCAGTGAAGAGATACTCCACACTCTCTAGATCTCTAGAACTGAAGCCTCACGATCAGATGTATTTTAGTGTCAGGGTGGATTTGGAAATAATGGCAATGAAGAGGTGCTCTACACTCTCCAGATTTCCAGAATTGAAGCCTCACTATCAGAGGTATTTTTTAGGGGGTGGCGAGGGCGTGGGCGTGTGTCTTAAATCTCCACTGGGAAAACAGTCATCGTATTCTAAAGCCAACGATAGAGTATATAAGCAATAAAAGGAAACCCTATTTTAATATAGATTTTTATTAAGATCCACATTTCTAAACTAGTTGTTTGGGCTTATTCGTTTGTAAACAAATGTTTTCAAGTAATGTTATTTAACATTAGAAAGTCGAATTTGTGAACTTATGGTTTACGAGTTCGATCTGGGCCATAACGCCGCGGAAGCAATAAAAAAACAACTTGTGATACACAAGGTGAGGGCGAATTTGACCTGAGTATAGTAATCGGGTCGTTCAAGAAATTTCGCTTGAGTTGCAAGAACCTCGACGATCTAGTAAGGTCAGGCAGGCCCAAAAGCGTGGATTTCAAGGCCCTGCTCCAACCCATAGATGGAAAATCCGGCAAATAGCACCCGGAGAGTATCTGGCGAGCTCTGCATCTCATTGTTCAGTGTGGTTCGTGACCTTCACAACCTCGGCAAATCCGGCAAGTTGTACTTGGAGAGTATCAGGCGAGCTCTGCATCTCATTGTTCAGTGTGGTTCATCACCTTCACGACCACAGCAAAAAGATTCAGGGCTGTCGAACTGTGCTTCGCGTTACCAAAATATTGCAAAACTTCTGACTCACACAAGCATTTCAATATATATATATATATATATATATATATTGTTATTGTTATTTTCATATATGTATTTTTGCATTCTTTCTGTTTTCAGTTTAGTGATGACGTTTGTAAATGGCATTTGCCAGGATTTATGTGTTTACAGATCTGTGTGTCTGCTCGTGTGTCTTTGTCTGATTGTGTGCGTCCTATGAAGAAAGTTTTCGTTCAAAAGGTGAAGTGTACCGGGAAGTGAAAGTGAACAAAGCAGGACGCTTGATAAATAAGGGTCACACGACAGGGTGACGAACCTTTCATCTGTCAAATTTGACAGACTAGAAATTCCACACTCGACAATGCACAAATCTACACACAAGCATTGAGAATCAGAATAGGCTGATATGCCTTTCTTATATATATATATATATATATATATATATATATATATATATATATATGCTCTTAGCTGCAATTATTAATATCTGCATATATAAGGAACGATTTATACGAATACCTGCATGTAATCTATCTATCTATCTATCTATCTATGTCAGTTCCTATATATGTATGTATGTATATATGTATGTACGTATGTATGTATCTATTTACCTTTGTCTGTTCCTATCTATCTATCTATCTATCTATCTATCTATCTATCTATCCACCTACAAATATGTTATTGTCTTTCAATAAATATATTTGATCCGTTTCCCGATTACCTGAAAATGTATTGAAACAAACACACACACACGCGCGCACCCCCCTATATATATATACTGATGCTGTTACATGTGAAGAATGCTGAAAAGTTCTAACCCTTATTAAGAAAAGAACCTTATATATATATATATATATATATATATATATAACTTTTTTCAAAGGGTTAAAGAAACTTTAAAAAGTATGTGCCCTGTGTATTGAACTGGATTTTATGGCCAAAGCTTGTTCTCTTCTTGGTTAGTTCAAGAACTTTTTGGCATACCTCTTATACATACTGCATATACATGTAAATCTCTCACTCTTTCTCTCTCTCTCTCTCTATACAGATATATATATATATATATATACACTTTAAAATGAATAGGTTTACAAGAGAAATATATATATATATATATATATACAGAGAGAGAGAGAGAGAGAGAGAGAGAGAGAGAGAGAGAGAAAGAGAAAGAGAGAGAGATGTGTGTGTGTGTGGGTGTGTGTGCGTATATGTTTGGGCAGCATTTCTTCGTTAATACATATTTGATTAAACAATATAGACATTTTTTGTCTCCATATTTTTGTTTTTACCCTTTCAAGTTGCCGTATCAATTTTATGATATCCGGCAGGAATCGGTTAATTAACCTTCCATAATTAATTGGTTCCCAAGTACTTAATATATATATATATATATATATATATATATATATATATATATATATATATCCTTAAAAGCATGAAAAATTAATAAATATGCTCCATTGGAAATTTATTTCACCAGCTAATTAACAGACTCTTCAGATGGATTTGGACAGAAATTTATAATGGAGTATATCTCTTAATTTTCTTGTTTTTAATGACATATTTTGCTCTGCATGTGTTTTTTTAAATATATGTTTATATATATTAATTAGCAGTGCATTGAACACTCTAATTAGATTATTCTTTTTAAATCTATTCACAGACCTTAAATGATAATGACACACACACACACACACACACACACACACACACATATATATATATATATATAAAGAAATTAGGCATCACATTATCAGATGAAACTTAAGACTCTTAAGTTTTATTTGATGATCGTGTCTTAATAGATGTATGAAACTTTTAGTCCTGATTCCGCTATCAAGATTAATCCGACTTGGCTTGATCGAGTCATATCTGCAGAGTGGTAAGACTTCCCCAACGAATGTCCTAGATATAACACTAAACAATCTGATGGTGAGGCCCCAGTAATGCTGGGGCTTTGGGGAATTCGGAGTAGCCCTCCATTGCCATCGCTTACAAGTCCACTCTGACCCGGAGTGGTAGCACCTGAGAGAGTCCTATCTATAAGTCAAATAGAACTAAACTGTGTACTCATGCTAAATTGGATTGTTTAAAATTAACTGTTTTTACATTTAACTGTGTGTTTAAACTGTTTACTTATGCTAAACTGAATTGTTTGAAATAGAATTGTTTACTGTTAAAAATTTGGCATTAAATAATCCACACTGGTTATGCCATAAAACCAAACCAAACCAAATCTACTCAGATGGCCAGCATTTGAGCACTTTTTTTTTTGGTTTGCAAAACGTTTTTAAGAATTTGTTTATTCATATATATAAAACTGCTGGTTAAGCTCATTAGCGACGTTCTTTTATGAATTCCTACACATGTATGCGCTTTTATTGGTCGACAAACAAGGACTAACATGCATCAGCTCTGTGCGGACACGGGATGCAGTCTAGAGGACCTGCCGGGAGCGATAGAGGATATGGTCGGAGAGAGAGAGAGAGAGAGAGGGGGAGGGGGGGTTAATTTCCTGCTATCAGTACTGCCTGGTATATATATATATATATATATATATATATACACGCTCAACCCTTCAGTCCCGAGCAACGTAAGGTTAATTTTTAAGCGGAGTAAAGCTATTTTGAATTCTTTATTTTCTTGAGTTTGATTAGTGGTTAAAGAACAAAGATTCCTGTCTTTCCCAAAGGCATTAGATCAAAATGAAACGCAAATATCCTCGTATAGGATTTGAATTCTAGTCACCGAGTCCATTTCCTACGACTATATATATGTATATATATAACATAATATATACGAGGGTTATTCATAAAGAGAATTTTTTTAAAAAAGAGCAAGATAAATTCTTTTCAGGATTTTTAAAAATAAATGTAAATTCTGCATTATTTGGAACTGGTTCTTAGCAAATTTAATTTCGCGAAAACATTTGTTTAGGGGCTATTCAAAATGGTAATTGCCCAGTCGGCTGCAGAGGGGTAAGACCCCCCACCAATGATTGTCCTAGATATGACACTAAACAGTCTGATGGCGAGGTCCCAGTAATGCTGGGGTCTTGGGGAATATGGTGCACCCCTTCATTGCCATTGCTCCCAGATCCACTTTGGCCCGGCGTGGTAGCACCTGACAGGGTCCTTTCTATGGCTTAAATAGAACTAACGGCATACTTATGCTAATCTGAATTGTTTGATTAAACTGAATAGCTTGAAATAGAAATGTTTTTGACAATTAAACCGTACTTACATTTAAACTGCGTGCTAATGCTAAACTGAATTATTTGAAATAGAATTGTTTTTTGACATTGAAGCTGTACTTCCATTAAACTGAATTGTTTAACATAGAACTGTTTTGACATTTAACTGTGTGTAAACAAAATCTGTACTTATACTAAACTGAATTAGCTCAATTAGAACAGCTTGACTAAACTGAATAGCTCGAAATAGAAATGTTTTTCTCAATTAAACTGTACTTACATGTAAAATGCGTGCTTATGATAAACTGAATTATTTGAAATTGAACTGTGTTTGACATTACACTAACTGTACTTACACTAAACTGAATTGTTATATATCACTGCTTGAATAGTTGGAAGTAGAAATGTTTTTGACCATTAAAACTGTGTACTCATGCTAAACTGAAATGTTTGAAATAGAACTGATTATTTACATAAAAATGGATTTGGCGTTAAATAACCTACAAGGGTTAATATGCCATAAAACCAACAAACCAAACCAAACCAAACCAAACCATCAAAATGGCAACAATCGAAATTTCTTCTGGCGTGAACAGCGGTCTGTTGTAAAACCTTCGGATTCTTTTTACTAAGATATTTTTCTCAGTACACATCACACAAGTTTCATAAGGTTTTAGTAAAAAAAAATCCGGAGTCAAAAAGACAGTCTAAAGACTAGAAATACACCGACTCTCCGGTAAAGACTGAGTCCTGGGTGCAGTGGTCTGTAAAGAAGGTCATGCTGATAGTCTTCTCTGATATGAAAGGACACATCACTATTGTTTTCTTTGAAAAAGGTGGAACTGTAAACAGTGCTACCTATTGCCAACACCCGAGATAAGATTAATCTTTCTGGGTATATATATATATATATATTGGTTGATTGATGTTTTATGGCATGTTATCTATTGCAGTTTATTTAATGCTAAATTCTGTTTTTATGTGTGATTCGTTTGCGAATAGTCCGTAATGTAACTTTATTTTTAAACGATTTGTCAGAACTCATTCGTTTCCACACAAATTGAATTTTTTCAAGCATTGTTATCTAACGCTAATAATTTCATTTGTAAAGTATTCCTATGTAATATGGATAGATTGCACACAGCTGTATAGTTTCTAATAGCTTATAAAAATCCCCAGTAAATTATTGAACAGTTCTATTTGACCCATAGATAACAAGTACTAACATTTCGAGTCAGAGTGGACTAGGGAGTAATGGCAATAATTAAAAAAATTTCGTTTTATTTAATTACTTACAATCCCCGATGAAGGTCTACAAAACTGAATCGTTGGCAACAAATTCAATTAAAAATTATCATCTGAAGTGCATGACTTTTTAAAATCATTATTGTACATTTTCATACTGCCTAATTTATTTCCAGTTTTTCCATACACACACACACACACACACACACACACACACACATATATATATATATATATATATATATATATATATATATATATATATATATATATATATATGAAACGATATCACAGCTGAAAAAACATTAAATGTCCTCTGAAGAAAGCAACAAGCTGGAAACATTCGTTTGTAAGAACTAAATAAATAGTTTTTAAAATATATAAATCTCTTTGTGGACTTATTCATTTTGAAATATATATATATATATATATATATATATATATATATATATATATATATATATATATATATATATAAGTTAAATATGCTATACTGTAATTTATATGTTATCTCTGACAGGAAATGAATCCGTTATCATAAATATCATAGTAGGGATAAAAATACCTCAAATTCAATGATTGTCTATTCTTTCTTTTATAATTCAGATAAGCGAAATGACTAAGTAGCCCACTTCGACAAAAATGAGCTATATTGTACTTCTTTTATCGATTACCATTCGATGAACTCTTTAAGAATGGAATTTTGTTACATGATTTCGACTCCTGAATGTTCGTAATTGCATCTCTGATAAACACTGGACAGCTCAACGAATGCGTTGTAAAGTGATCAGGCTGATGATCACAGGTCAAGGGAACTTTAAACTGTCTCTCCACAGTAAGGTATTAATCATGTGACAATTTAGCTTACGGCAGATAGTCGTTGTCGTTAACTGTGCCTCTTCACTGAAAGAAGTTAGTGTGTTCTGATAAGAGACCATTCTAAAGATTTCAGTATGGATCCTGGCCACAAATCAAGATATGCCTTATTTTTTTTTCTTATGATTTAGTCAGTTACAAAGAACGTTCGGCAGCCGTAGTTGAACAGCTTCTGAGTAAATAAACTGTTAGCCTCGGATTATCATAATTATTAGGCTGCATCAAATATGTAACCGTTTTTTTAAAGCCTTTTATTTTGAAGCTTGTTTCATGTACACATTTAAAGACGTCCAATGCTTGTTCTATTATTGTTATTATATTACACCTAACAAGTTTTTCACACAAGCTGGAGTCTGAGTGAATGCAAATCTTTTCAGGTCTCCAGAACTCTCCTCAGTACTCTGGCCGAATTTAACTATGTTGTGGTTTGGATGGTCTCGGCTTGTCCTCCAGTTTCTAACTCTTCAAACAATCTTACCAAGCCTTTGGTGACCGTTCCAAGCGCACCAGTTTATAATTGGTATTCCTACATGTTCGATAGGTTTTTTTTTTGTTCTCTGGCAAGGTTCAAGTATTTATCTCTCTTTTTGCTATCTTTAATTTTCACACCGTGAAGCCCATTACACGGCAGGATCTTTTTTTTTGTTAATTATGACGAGGTCTGATTTTCTGGCCAGGATTAGGTGATCTGTTTGTATCTCAGAACTGCAGAGAATTTTGTATGCCTTATTCTTCAGGAAGGGTCCTGGCTTTTAGATTTATCATTTAATTGAATGGTCAAATTTCAATTTCTTGCAGCATTCCCTATGGATCACTTTCCTCACCCAGTCGTTTGGTTTGGTTTGGTTTGGTTTCTTTAGTTTAATGGCATATCAACTCTTTGTAGGTTATTTAATGCCAAAGCCATTCTTATAGAAGAACAGTAGTGGTACTATTTAACCCATAGCTGGGAGAATAAGGGGGTTCATACCTTTCCCAAGGGTATTTGTCCGAAAGTGAACGTAATAGCGCGACTGGAGTTCGAACTCGCTTACTACGATTCCCCAGTCCATCGCTTTAGCCATTACACCACGAGGACACCCCCTCTCCCAGTCGTGTCTCGTCTTATTCTCCTTTTGCTCTTGTTTGTTGCATTCGCTTATTATGTGTTTAATCGTTTCGTCTTTATCACCACATAATCTATTTTACTGCTTGTTGTCTTTTTATGCTTTGGCATAGTAAGTCCTTATAACGTTGTTTTGTGCTGCTATCAGAAGAGATTCAGGTGTCCGTGGTGTAATGGTTATCGCCGTCGGAAATGGACACGGCAACACGTGTTCAAAACCTGGACGAGACTGATTGCTTTTCACATAGCACTAATACCCTTGGGAAAGGTATGAATCCAATTATTCTCCCTTCAGCTATGGGTAAATAGTAGGACAGACTAGGATCTTCAGCCTTGGTGAGGCAACTTATCTAGGAGAAGGAAAACTCTGAATTCAAACCAGTTAAACCCCGCTTAAAAATTGACCTTGTGTCATATCCTGCCCGAGCGGAAGGGTTGGGTAAATAGGATAAGAAGAGATTCAGTTTCTCTCTTAAATTTTCCCTTTCTTAACCATGTCCAGGTATTCTTATGTGAGATTTCGTCTTTTTGTCGCTTGAAATATGCGTGCAGTTATTTTTCTTCGTATTTCTGTTTCATAGTTATTGTTGTTCTATTCATCTATGTTTTCAGTGCTGTTTCTGGTCACTGTAATTAGTCTTTCTTTGCTCTTTTAATATCGTCTTCAAGTGTTTGCATTGATGAATTCACGCTACTTTCAACGCTGGCGTATCCTCTTCCTCCCTCTTTGCTTGATACTAATATTTTGTCTATATCATCTCTCGTAAACAGCTTTTTTATTCTCTGCTCCATTTATTTAAGTTCTTCTCTCGTACATTTCAAGATTGGTCCCGAGTATCTTACGAGGGGGACAGCCTTGGTGTTTATCCCTTTGGTGAGATTCTTGCTGCAGAGCTCGGTTTCGAGAAGCCTTCTCGTTCGTTTTAGATACTCTTTTCTTATTTTTTCGTTCATCTCTGCTTGTTTGATGATGTCAGCTTCCAATATTCCTAAGTACTTGTAGGTTTCCTTTTCTCCGGGTGTTCTGATCCTTTCTTGATTTGGCAGTTCTATTCTTTCCGTTATTTGTCTTTTCTGCTTCTTATTACTAACATGGCACATTTATTATGCCAAATTCCATTTCTATATCCGGACTGTATATCCTTATTGTTTGTATAAGAATTTCCAGTTCTTTTTCATTTTTTGAAAATAGCTTTGCTAATTAATCTTTCATTGCGATTTAGTAAATTTGTAGCCCTCTCTGCTTTTTCTAAATATGCGATTCAGTGGCATCATTTCTATTACAAATAGTAATGGTGAAAATGCATCTCTATGGAAGATGACTCTGAATTTTCACCTCAGCTAAACTTTTTCCTCCTGCGGTCAATTCCAATTTTTCATGGGTACCATGATGAAGGGTTTTCATATTCCCCAACGCTACAGGATTGAAGCCTTTCCATCAGATGCAGTTTAGTGTCATATACATGACACTCTTTGTTGTTCTTACCCCTTGGTAGAAATGCAGTTGGCGTATTCTACAGCCCCAACCCATTGGTGTAGTTGTTTCTCAAGGCTAACAGGTTTTTGTTTATTGCAATTAAAATGCATAGACTATGGTTTTATTCACATGGAAAAATAGTGCTTGTAGCTGAAATTTTGGTCTATCCATTTGCTCTTTTGCTTCCTGTATCTGTTGGAGTTTCTGAGCAATAGGAGGCATTATTTTTAGAGCTCCCTTGAATAGCTTATTTTCTGTAAGTAATATAATGGCCGAGGGATTTCGTTTTATATATCTTGGCTTTGGGTTTAGTTAGGCTGAGAACTTTTCGGCTCAGCACATGGGTTAGTTAGGTGCAAAATTGAGCACAGGTGTTGACGCGCGCGCAGGGAGGATGTATCGTTCACAGATATCAAAATAAAAATCCCAGATAAGACTTGGGGATGTGAATGACGTCATGCACCGGAAGCGCGCGCGGAGGATTTTGGGGGATTTGAAAAAAGTCAGTTGAGAACTAGACTCCGAACGGGAAGGATCAACTTTCGGGGCTCGCTGAGGCCAGACGAATTTGTGCGCTACGGACACCGCACGTGATGGGGGGTGGGCAGATGGAAAAGTCTTCCTTATGTCGAAACCTTTAACTCATTGGTAATAAAAGGTTCCGTACCTGAACTAAGAAGTCGTTACGTGTTTTTCGTTTTTTGGGATTCCTATGTTCTATGTATATATGTTATGAACATTCTATGTACGTTTCACACATATTCAGGTACGGGTATGTTACATATAGTGAAATATACCAGAATGAAGTGCTATTCCTGAAGTTATTGTATATAAAAGAAGTACTTCCTTTTGATTAAGACAAATTTCGTTACTATGTAAAACGTCGTCGTAGGAAATGGACACGGCGACACGAGTTCAAATCCGGGACGAGTCTGAATTCAAACCTGTTAAACTTCGCTTAAAAATTGACCTTGTGTCATATCCTGCCCGAGCGGCGGGTTTGGTAAATATGGTTACTATGTAAAACGCTTGCTTAAATAAATGACATCATTTTTATGGGTTTGGTTTCTTTGTCTATCAACCTTCTTGGGTAATTTAATGTCCAAAGTATCAATATAGAAGAACAGCAGTGATATTATTTAACTCACAGCTGGAAAAATAAGGGGTTTCATGCCTTTGCTAAGGACATTAGTCCGAAAGCAAACGTAACAGCGCGACTGAAGTTCGAACACGATTACTTCGAGGCCGCAGTCCAGCAAGTTACCCACGACGCCATGGGGATTCTCCGCACTTTCATTCCATTATTATATTATTATAAAAATTCGTCTTCACATCTAAAAACTATAAATGACACCACTAAGCTGTTGCTTTTGTTTCATATACCATTATCATGGATACTTGGTGGGATTGTTTTAAACTGGACCACAAAGCCACTGTAGCTGCATACATAATTCGGAAGGCTGAAGGTAATGAAACAGTACATGACTGTGCTCTCAGAAACTGTTTTAGTATTCTTGTGTGTCAACCAATATTTCTTAGTAGCTGGCAAGCTTATCTAAATCAAATCACGAATACGGTTTTAAAAGAGTCTAGCGTATTTAACAGCCTGATGTGACCACGAAAAATCGTAATAGTGTGTTTAAAAGGGTGTGTATATGTTACACGTAGAAGTAATTAATCAAGCTTTTTGCTCAGATATGGCACAAGAACGTATGAATGAGGCACACAATGAAACTCAAACTCACTTGTGAAGGTTTACTAATCTAGCTTGTTAACCATTACATCACCTGAGGCGCCCGTTACACGAAGTAGAAAGAGAGTAAAGTATTGCGTAATTCTCATAATAACAGTAAAGAACAGTATAAAAACCAAAACAAAACAAATAAAACGTTTTAAAAGAACCTCCAAAAGCAAACAAAATAAACAAAAAAAGGAGAAAGAAAGAAAAAATAAAAAAAGAAAGAAAAAAAGAAAGAAAAAAACAAGCAAGCCAGAAAGAAAGAAATAAAGAACAAAGGAAGAAAAAAAAAAGAAAGAAAAAAGAAGGAAAGAAAAAACAAAGCAAGAAAGAAAGAAAAAAAGAAAGAAAAAAGAAAAAAACAATGAACGAAACAAAAAAATAGGAAGAACAAAAAAGAGAAAGAAAGAAAAAAGAAAGAAAGAAAAAAACAAAGTAAGCAAGCAAGCAAGCAAGAAAGAAAGAAAGAAAGAAAGAAAAAGAAAAAAAAACAATGAACAAAAGAAAAAAAGAGCAAGAACAAAAAAGAGAAAGAAAGAAAAAAGAAAGAAAGAAAAAAAAAAGCATGCAAGCAAGCAAGCAAGCAAGAAAGAAAGAACAATGAACAAAAGGAAAAAAAGGAAGAACGAAAAAGAGAAAGAAAGAAAGAAAGAAAGAAAGAAAGAAACAACGCATACCATAGTAAGTAACTATGCCGATGTGAGAACCTTTCTTGGGTTTTACAACTCATCGGCAAATCTCGTTAGATTAAATGATTTTCTTGGACAAAGTCACCATGACCCAAATGATTAGAAACAACTGAGCAACTATTCATTAAAAATTTCTAAAATTAATCAAAATTCAATAATTCAATTTTTAAAGATTTAGTTTAGGAATATCAACAACGTCGACAAAGAGAATGGAACGAAGTACAGGCGTATATAAAATAAGATTAACGAAAGTAAACGAAAGAGCGACACTAGAAAATGGGTTTCTGTGTCGCTTGTTTCAACAGCATATTGGCCACACACACAATCTATATATTTCTCTCTCTCTCTCTCTGTATATGTGTGTGTGTGTGTGTGTGTGTACACACACACACACACACACACATATATATATATATATAATCCATTTTGAGCTTTCGTTCTTTATTTCATTCATTAAATTTAGAATTAAAGAAGGAAAGAAATAAAATTTCTTTATATTTTATGTTTTAATTTCTTTTTTAAAATTGTAAAATTTATTGTCTTTTTTCTTTAAACTTTGAGTTTTTTCTTTATTCCTTCTTTCCTTTCATTCTTCTTTCATTTCAAAGTTTTTCTTTCTTTAACGTGGAAGCTTTCTTTTTTTCTTATATTAAAATTTCTTTCTTTCTTTCTTTCTTTCTTTCTTTCTTTCTTTCTTTTTAAAGTTTTTCTTTTTTTAAAACTAAAAGTATCTTTTTTTCCTTTTTTCATTTTTCTTCTGTCTTTCTTTTTTTTCATTTTTCTAGTTTTTCTTTCTTTAACGCGGAAGCGTTCTTTTTTTCTATAAATCAAAAGTTCTTTCTTTCTTTCTTTCTTTCTTTCTTTCTTTTAAAGGTTTTCTTTTTCTAAACTAAAGTATTTTTTATTCTTTTTTCATTCTTCTTCTGTCTTTCTTTTTTTCATTTTAAAGTTTTTCTTTCTTTTGTGCAGAAGCTTTCTTTTTTCTTTAAATCAAGAATTCTTTCTTTCTTTCTTTCTTTCTTTCTTTCTTTCTTTCTTTCTTTCTTTCTTTCTTTCTTTCTAAATCAGTCAATTACTCCCACCTCCTTACATGTTGTTCAACTAAACATTCACTCTGCTTCATTAAGCCCATTGTAAGATAATTAACGTTCAGCAACTTTCGTAGGTTTCTCACAATATCAGGAAACCATTTCAATTCACCGCAGTCTTCCCTTTGGCCATCGTTTCCCCTTCGATCAAATCTTTCGCCTCATGAGGTGATCAGGTCTTCCACTTCGACCCCAAACGATTAGATGAAAATACTTCGGAAAACCTGCTGCTACTTCCTGAATAAGGCAAATTCTCTCATCTCTCTTATCAACGATAAACACAATTAAAGAGAAAAATCTATTACAACTTCGGTTCAATGCAATATGTCGTACTGAAATAAACATTGATTTTTGAAGTCAAATTCCAATTATACTGAGAGTAAATAATATATATTTAAGTTAAAAATCTATAATAATAATAACATCAGTTTTAAGTTCCAATCATTCAGTCCGACCTTCACGGTCGAAGATTCAGATCATAGTAGCCATTTGATCAGATTATCAAATATCAAAGGTCACAGGGGTCACAGGATTAAATCACGTGATAACTGTACAAACCATTTTTTACCTTCTTATAATACATCTACCATAGGTTGATAGTTGCACAAACTATAAATATATCAATGCCTACGCTACTTAGAAAACGCTGGTTTTATTTCCTGAAGATATGCATGAAATCCCCCATTAAACTGCATCTGATGGTGAGACTACAGTTTTGCAGATTTGGAAATTGCGACTACTTCTTTTCTTGCCATTATTCCCCGGTCAACTCTGACTCAGAGTGTTAGGGTCTTATCTATGGGTCAAATAAATCTATTTCAAAACAATTCATCTTCGATAGGAATACTCAATGCCATATAACTGTAAATTATTTGTATTAAAAATTGTTAATTGAAGCTATAATTGTTTACTAAGGATTATTATTAGTTATTTGAAACCATGTAACTGTAAATTATTTGTATTAAAAATAGTTAATTGAAGGTATAATTGTTTGCTAAGGATTATTATTAGTTATTTGAAACCGTGTAACTGTAAATTATTTGTATTAGAAATAGTTAATTGAAGCTATAATTGTTTACTAAGGATTATTATCATTTGTATCTTGAAACCATATTATCAACTGCAAACAAATGACTATTATTAAATTGGAATAATTGCTTGAAACCATGTAATTATTGGTATTAGATAAAAATACTTGAAAACATTCAACTGTGTGCAAATTATTTGTATTAGATAGGAATTTTATGAATTGAATTAACATGACCAGGAAATCCGGCGAACACTTACGCACGACATACGGAAACACTGGACAGTTGTTTCGACCTTACTAGGTCACATCAGCAATGTATACCGTGATTTCCACCCCTGGAGATTAAACCAGTGACCACAGATTGCAGTGACGAAACTCTACAACTGAGCCATCAGTTCATATCGCACACAAGCGATACCAAATCAACTAGTCATGGTAATTGAGCGGCCAATTAACCTAAATGTGTCTTGCAAGTTACATTTGTACTCTTTACAGAGGACGCGATCTCCTCCAGGGCCACGTCTTCCCAAGAGGATTAGAAATACGCGTCCACGTAATTATTATGACCCCAAGGGCAAGGATACAGATCTTCATTTTCCTTTTTAAGTAGAGGAATTATATTCTGAATTACCATGACTAGATGATTTGGGGTCGCTTGTGTGCGATATGAACTGGTGGCTCAGATGTAGAGCTTCGGCATTGCCATCTGTGTTCACTGGTTCGATCTCCAGTGGTGGAGATCACGGTATACACTGCTGATGAGACCTAATAAGGTCGAAACAGCTGTCCAGTGGTTCCGTTGGTCGTGCGTTAGTGTTCGCCGAATTTTCTGGTCATGGTAGTTCAATTCACAATATAATTCCTCTACTTAAAAACAAATGTAGATCTAGATTGGAATACTTGAAATGATATAACAGTGAGCCCCCCTCCCAACCTCATAAGAACCAACGACCAAAATAAAAATATGAACATACAATGAACGCGATTCCTCTTAGCATAAAATAACCCTCGATAGATTGGCATACCATTAAAACTAATCAATCAATCAATGACTCCTTAATTGTAAAACTTGGTGCAGCAAATTCTTTTGACTTCCATTATGCAATAATAATAATAATAATCTGCCAGAATACTGAGAAAAGTTCTGGAGACTCGCTGTCACTCAAGCTTCAGTAGAAAACCATCAGCTAACGCTGCTGCGAAAAACTCTCAAAAGAGTAAAATAATAATAAGCGAATGCAGCAATTTAGCGCCAAGAGAGTATAAGACTAGACACGATACGGTGATGAAGGGGGATCCACTTGGAACTGTGCAAGAAATACGAACAAATAATATATGAACAACCAAGAATCCATCCGGGAGAATGAGATGCAAAAACTTAGGGATTTTGAGATACAAACAGATCACCTAATCCCGGCCAGAAGACCCCTTCTAGTGATAGTACCCCCACAAAAAAAAACAAAACAAAAACAAAAAAACATGCCGAATAGTGGACTTTGAAATCTCGGCGAACTACAGACTGAAAATCAAAGAAAGCGAAAAGAGAGGCGAGCACCTTGCTAGAGAACTAAAAACCTATGGAACATGAAGGTGATAGTGATACCAGTTGTATTTGGTGCACTTAGTACAGTCAGTAAAGGATTGATAAAGGGCTTAAAAGACTTGGAAATAAGAGGACAAGTGGAAACCATCCTGAGTACAGCATTATTAAGATTAGGCAGACTACTGAGTAGAGTCCTGGAGATTTGAGGAGACTTGCTGTCACTCAAACTCTAGTGAAAATCTATCAGCAAACTGTTGTAGGAAAAACTCTCAAAGGAGTAAAATAATAATAATAATAATAATAAGCTGTGGAACATGCTGGTAACAATTGTACCAATTGTAATTGGTGCATTTGGAACAGTAACTAAAGGATTACTAAAGGGACTAGAGGACTTAGAAGTGGGCGGACGAGTGGAGATCATCCAAACGACAGCATTATTGAGAACGGCCAGAATACTAAGAAGAGTTCTGGAGACTTGAGGAGACTTGCTGTCACTCAGACTCCAGTGAAAAACCATCGGCTAACGCTGATGTGAAAAGCTCTTATGAGTGAATAATGATAAGCTTAAATAGTTATATGTATTGGTTAATTAAAGTCAATCAATCAACTATAATTTTGGTCAGATTAAAAATATCGGACATAGCACTGTTCTTAACGGCACCTGGTAGCGTGACAACAGTTCATAGAGCACGCCTGTTAACAGTGAGATGGTGAATGATGATGATGAAAATGAAGATGATTGGTCCATTTCGTAATCGAGAGTAGTAAACATCAAAACATTATTCGCATCTTTTAGGCGACGGTGAGGGTTTATTGATCAGAACTTATAAGGTTTATTTTCTGTTTTTCGTCACAGTCGGAGAAAATGATGAAAATTGATTGGTTGATTGAATTTAACTGTATGTAAATCCGTCTGGGATTATTTTATACCAAAAAAAGTTTTGGAATTGCGTATATTGTGCATTTATATTTGCATTTCTGGTGTAGTTTCTTCAGTTTTTCACCCAGTTATATGATATCTAGTATTCTTATTTAATATCAACAATTTTCAGATTTATTTGACCTATAGATGGCACCCTAACAGGTACTACCACTCCAGGTCAGGTTTAAGTAATGACAACGAACGGGGTAACTCTATACTTCCAAGATCCAGAGTTGGAGCCTCACCACCAGATGCATTTTAGTGCTATACCAGGACACTCCTTTCGTAGGGGTCTTACCCCTGAGCTGGGGATGTAGTGGGCATATTTTAAGCCTTGCCGACAGGGTGACATAATTTAAACATGATAACAAATAATTATCATCTATAAAGAATTTTACAAGTGGTATAAACTATCTCTGTCAAATATTAATAATTCTATTAGATAATAATCATTTGTTTACATACAGTTAGATGGTTTCAAGTATTCCTATCCAGTGATGATAATTTTTAAACAGATCTATTTACCAATTGATGGAACCTGGGAGTAATGGCAATGAAGGAGCACTCCACTCTTCCCAGAACTCCAGAACTGGAGCCTCACAACCAGGCAGTTTATTGCGATACCCATGACAGTGAAAATTTAAGAATTGTACCAATGGTGACAGAATGCGATTGTAAGAACCTTACAGTTAACAATCACACAGAAGACACCCCCTTTTTTGAGAGTGAGGTGGGGTGTTGTTTATCTATCTTCAGGGGACACAGTCATCATATTCTAAACCTCACCGACAGGGTGTTAAGATAGATCAATGTCTTTACCAAAGCGAACTGAACGCTGCTCCAGGCGAAATTTGAACTCGGGACGACGATTCCATGCCAGCAATCATTAAGCCACTGAGAGAGAGAGAGAGAGAGAGAGAGAGAGAGAGAGAGAGAGAGAGAGAGAAATTTTACGCTGAGGTCCTAAAATCGTCTTATTTGGCACATGTGCAATTTCACACTCTTTTGCACGCATGCAATTCCCTTCCCAGACATAAGAATCTCAATTATTCACTTTGCTTAAACCAACCTAATTAGCTGCAGGTCATGGGATTTGAGTAAAGTCACTTTCACCTCCAACAACCATACACACCTGAAGCGACGTCACACTTCAATTTTGGGCGCATGTTTAGTAGTTTCTGGAGTCAATGGGTGAATCATCCGTACTTGGATAATGGGCTTTATCACATGGTAATATATATATATATATACAATCCGAGGAGAATATCCCACGGGTAGGAGTATCCAATTTGAGTGCTCAATGTCAACGGGTATCGAAGTACAAATAATTTGGGATAAAAAATACATCAAAATTCAACGTGCAGAGACAAAAATCATTTTTACATAAAGATGAAAATAAAATATACACTTCTTTGTTGTCATTATAAATTTATTTATAGTTGTGATGACCATCACCAGAGGTTACACGAAAAAATTATTTGGGTGTTCGTATATTGTTTTCGGCGAGTATTTAAATCCAAGCAAGTTTTTAAGACGATAGAACAGTTTATTATTTTTTTATTTTACTTTTTCAAGAGTCCTTGTTATTTTTCTAGTGTCGAGATCTAGATGGTAAAGGAATCGTCCAATATCCGAAAAGTATGGTCGAAAGCGCTTGGGCAGATTATATATATATATATATATGTCAAATGAATCTATTTGAATATATATATAAAGCTCCTTCTCCATTAGCTACTACACCGAGGTGTATAGGAGGGTACAACTAGTTTCCCTCGAATATATATATATATATAACCGGCCCATTGTTCTCGTAGATAGAGTATTCGCCAATAGCTCGGGAGACCGGGGTTCAATTCCTGGTCGAGTCATACCAAAGATTCAAAAGATGATACTTGATGCCTCCTTGCATAACACTCAACATTATAAGGTACGGATAAAGGGGAAGTGGATCAATCCAGGGAAAGTAGTTGCGCCCTCTTAGTAGCCAATCGAAAAGGAACCTTCGGGTCAATTTCAGGTTGAAAGTATTTTAGGTCATCTTCATATATTAGACAATTTCATTCATATTCGCCGAAACGCGACGGTGGACCTAAACTAATATACAGTTATAAATTTTTCTCATCCATTTATATGTTCTTTGATATATATATATATATATATATAATGTACCAGTAATTGATATTTGTGTTTAAATAAAGGTATTTCAATCATCGACATCAAAGCTTACCGACAATACGGATTCCTTTGACAATCTCTCGGCATCCATCCCTGTCGGCTATCGTATGTCTTCTAGACGGCATACAGTGTCAGTACTGAGCAGCTGAATGTGGTGATCGACCAACACTGGTGTGTCCATGTGTAGGAGTCCATAGAAAACGTCGCTAGAGTTCGTTCTCACTTCCCCAGCAATGACCAGAATGTTTTGTTCATCTTACTTGGATGGTTTGTGTGATAGGAAGTAAGTGGCTATACAGCAGCTGTTTTGTGGGGTGCTGCTTCCAGGTTAAACACTAACGAAACGCTTAAAGAAAAAGCAAAGATTCAGCTTGAGCAGGAGTATTTGCAAGAAGTGCAAATTGTTTCAAATACCACGTTAATCCTCTCTAGGGACTCACACGAACGAAAGCAATTTAACGAAAGATCTTGTGTTTATACCTTCTTCAAAGCTATCAGTATAAAAAGATACTCGTATTTACCTACCCCTCCGCTCGGGCAGGATGTAACACAAGGTCAATTTTTAAGCGAAGTTTAACAGGTTTGAATTCAGAGTTTTCCTTCTCCTAGACTAGTTTCTTCACCAAGGCTGAAGAACCTAGTTTGCCCTACTATTTACTCATAGCTGGAGGGAGAATAATTGGATTCATACCTTTCCCAAGGGTATTAGTGCTATGTGAAATGCAATCAGTCTCGTCCAGGATTTGAACTTGTGTCACCGTGTCCATTTCCTACGACGATAACCATTACACCACGGGCACCTCCAGTATAAAAAGATACAAACGTTCGGAAACTAAGATTTCTAACTGGTCATTTTTTTAAATTCCTGAATCACAATTCTTTTTGTTTATATTGAACCGTCGACATAGTTTCGACTTAGTAGTATAACGAAATGTTCATTTGTAGAATATTTCTGGATTGATTAGCTCATACAATTAAGTTATAAAGAGAAATTCCAATTGAAGACGATGAGTATCAGTCCTCTCTTTGACTTGGCATCGTCCTTGCTGAGTGATAATAACAATTATTATTCAAATGACTAACGCCATCTTGTGTACAGAATTAGCATGTTCATCGACTCTTGAAATGATTTCCCGTACTCCAGAGTTACATCCCTTGACTGCGTACTCGACATCTCAAAAAGAGGTCAACCCTGTCGACTGGGACAGCTGAATACGTTGACTATTCCTCTGCAGAGGAATAAAACCCTCCAATGGAGCCGTGATAAAGTAAAATTGGCAACCGTAGTCAAGGGCGACCAAAACGCTGCCTTTTCAAGAGTTACTACGCCAAGGTGTAAGGGAGGGTGCTACTCCTTTTCCTGGATTGCTCTGCTTTACTCTTGATACATACCTTATATTGCTGAGTGTAAAGCAAGGAGGTATCAAGTACTATTTTTAAAGTATTTGGTATGACGCGACCTGAGATTGAACAAATGTCTCCTGAACCATTGGCGAACACTCTACCCACTCGGCTAATGAGTTTACCGGACATTGGTATGATGGTTAGAGTGTTCGCCAATGGCCCGGGAGCCCAGGGTTCAATTCCAGGTCGAGTCATACCTAAGACTCAAAAAATGGTACTTGATGCCTCCCTGCTTAACACTAAGTGGAGCAATCCAGGGAAAGGAGTAGTGCCCTCCCAGACACCTTGGTGTAGTAGCTATCGAAAAGGGAGCCTTCGAGTCACCCTCGACTAAGGTCGCCAAATTTACTTACTTACTCAATTGTTTGGTAAGCATTCTATTCAGCAGGGGGGGGTAGCCGTAGTTGTGAGCGGAAATGTCTGAGGACGGGACCCTGGTGGCTAAGCGGTGAGTGATCCGGGCACTCAGTGGTCAAGTGATCGTCAACATTCACCTTTGGCTCTTGCTTGGGCTTGACAAAAGGATCGTAGAGGCCCCATCTGATCAATCTGCTGGTTATGTCAAGCTTTAGCACCTATATGATTAAATCCAAACTGAATTATTCAAATTGTTCTGATGGCAAACAAACACCTAACACTTTTATTAAATCTACAAATTATTATCATTAAATAAAATTATTAGTTTTATATAGCAGTACTTAAGACCATTTAACTGTGTGCAAACAAATGAGTTCTGTCTCTCTCTATATGTATATATATAGTATGTTGGCTGACCGTAATCGAAGGTGACCCGAAGGCTCCCTTTTCAATAGTTACTACACGAAGGAGTTGAGGAGGTCACTACTCCTTTCACTGGATTGCTCAACTTTACCCTTGATTCGTACCTTATAGTGCTGAGTGTTAAGCAAGGAGGCATCAAGTACTTTTTTTTGAGTTTTTGGTAGGACTTGACCGAAGATTGAACCCTTGTCTCCCGAACTGTTAGCGAATACTCTGACCATTATGCCAATGGGATATATATATATATATATATTCACCAACCCCTCTGCATGGGCAGGATGTGACACAAGGTCAATTTTTAAGCGGAGTTTAAGAGGTTTGCATTCAGAGTTTTCCCTCTCCTAGAGTAGTTGCCAAACCGAGGCTAAAGAACCCAGTCGGCCCTACTATTTACCCAAAGCTGGAAGGAGAATGATAATAATCATAATATATATATATATATATATATATATATATATATATATATATATATATATATAACCGGATTCGGTATTAAGTAACTCACAGACCAGCCGGTGGCGGTTATACAATCCGTCGACTGTACAGGGGTAAGACTCTCATAGCGGGTGTACTGGATATAACACTAGACCATCTGATGGTTCTGGAACTTTGTGAAATGTGTAGTACCCCTTCCCTTCATTCTCATTTGTACTCTAATCTGGAGTGGTTTGTATCCGTTAGGATTCAATCTAACGGTGAAATAGAACTGTTTAATCATTTAATCATGTGCAAACACGTGACTGACGTTAAATTGATTGCTGATGTCAAATTTCAATTCTTGAAACTATTTAACTTTATGCAAATAGAACTATTAGTGTTAGACTGGTATAACTGAAAGTATTTAACTGTGTGCAAATAAATGTGCTCTAGCTTGTTAAATATTTTACCAATAAACTATTCGTTAACAAATTATATATACTTAAAACACACACACATGCATACATATATATATATATATTTGTGCGTGTGTGTGTCTGTGTGCGTGCGTGTGTGTTTGTCTATAAACAGGATTTAGCATAAAATATCTTGTTGCTATCCCATAAAATCCAACCAACCAACCAACCAACCAACTTTTGTGTTTAATAAGTTCTTGAAAACATTCTTTGAGGTTCAATCGCGTCGAGAGAAACAGTTAAATGAAAACTATTCCTACCAATATAAATATGAAATTCATGATAAATATTTCTACTAATAATTCAACACACATTAAATTAAAGAAAATTATAACACCCAATCTATCAATACATATGAAATCATATGTACAAAAAAAAAAAATCAAAACAAAAAACAAAACAAGTTCTGGCAATAAATAACCCACAAGAATTGATACATCATCATCAACCAACCAACCAACCAACCAACTAAAAAAAGGCTTAAAAATTTATGCATCGATATTCTAGTCCGATTTTATTAAAAATCCATGCTTTGGAAATCAGTCTGTGGAAGTCACTAATTTTTCTTGGTCTACTTTGTAAAACAGAAAATATTATATATAAAAAGTAAGTAGGCGACCTTACTCGAAGGTGACCCGAAGGCTCCCTTTTCAATAGCTACAACACTGACGTGTAGAGGAGGGTGCTACTCCATTCCCTGGATTGCTCCACTTTACCCTTGATCCTTACCTTATAGTGATGAGTGATAAGCAAGACGGCATCAAGTACCATTTTTGAGTCTTTGGTATGACTCAACCTGTGATTGAAACAGGGTTTTCCGGACCATTAGCAAACACTCTATTCATTAGGCCAATGACTCATTGAATACTTTATATACAGGGTATTTAAAAATGTCAACATTTCTATGATAGGTCATTTATAATAGGATTTTTAAGTCTCCACCTGTTCACGGTTCCTGTAAACATATTGGAATTTTTCCTGGGTTGTCTCTGTAATATCTGTTCTGCTTTTCTAATAAAGATACTCTCATAGAAATATTGATATTTTTAAAATTATTGTGACGGCAAATTCTTTAAAATCCCAAAACGGGACTTTATTTTTGCACGTGTGAAGACGGGGCAGGTTGGCACTTGATCCCTTGTAGAATAAGTCCTCGTTCAGAGTTTTTTCCTCCGGCATATAAGAACTGGCATATTATGTGGGGGATTAATTTATGGCCAGACTGACCGCCGCTGGCAAGGGGTTCCAAATTTCAAACTATACACACACCCACCAAGGCCGCTAGACTTCTTCCCCTAGACAATGGAAGATATGGACCTCTAGGTTGAGACGTAATAATATTAATTATAGTAGTCGGCAATTCCGGTTTCCCGTGTGATATTTTAAAGGAATTAATAGGACAATTTTAAGCAAGATAACATAAGGCGAATAGAAGCTGGAAAAGAAACATGAAGTAACAAATTCGTAGCAGACACTGCAAATAACAACTTAGACCACGTGGGAATATTAAAATATATCAATCTTTTACTATACAAAGATATACACCTTCAACGTGTCAAATATATAATAAATGAACAGTCCATGAACGTAAATGTCTTTCTTCTTTTCTTGTCTTTCGTTTTTCTTCAAATAGAGAGAGAGAGAGAGAGAGAGAGAGAGAGAGAGTGGGTATATAAAATTGGTTATAAGGAGAAATGGTCTCAAAGTTTATCTTTTTTCTTTGATGGAGTCCTGTGGAGAATCTTTCTTCTTTTACGGGCTAATAGACTTTATCTTATTTTTAACACTGGCTTGAAGAAAATGGCTCCTTCGTGTCCGAGATATTTTTTTGTCTTCTTCTACCCGGGGTGCTTGGCTTTGGTTCTGCCCGCTACGAACCCTGTCCAACGACTAACTTTCTTATTTTCTATTTCCGCTGACGGGAAGGAGTCCCCACTTCCGTTTTAGGGTCCCAGCCAATCGTTTGGCTTCTCTCTTCTTCCCCCTGGTCAGGCGATTTTTTTAGGGCTACTAGATGTCACCCATGTCAGGTTACTGAGTACAGATAGCTTGCCCTAATTTACTATCATGCCTTAACGGTCATTCTCTGATGACTTGCCACGGTTGATTCAAACAGGAGGATAGTAGTAATCATATTTCAATCGTCTCAGTGGGACATCACGTGACATTATCCTTGGAAAATTCCAGAGAACGGTGAACATAGAGAGACTGTCTGAAATTATAATAATAAAGATAATCTCATGTCTTTATAGCAATGGTAAGTGGAATCTAAATGGACGTGAGAGATTGAGGAGAAAGTCTACGAAAAAAGTCTTTGAAATTGGAGCAAAGTGTTGCAAAAATACCCTATTTAAAGATAATTTAACAGGAGATAGATATTAAAATAATGAGATTCTTTATAAACATTGTAGATTATCAACTGAGATGGATTTGTAGATAATGTAGGTGTGATAAGACTGTGTTTAGTTTCTTTATTTAATGGCATATCAACCTTCTTTAAAAGAATATAACTTGTGTTCTTCGTAAGGTTTGTAAAAACCTGCATAGTTCAAGTAAAGATGAAGTTTTTTTCGAACATTTAAAATGCATTTGAATTATACAAGGCTAAAGAACTTAGTATCCCTGTTTCAATAGTGAGCAGACATGTTAAGGTTACTAAGCAACAGGAATTTCGGTAGACATTAGCAATGGAGGAAGAAAGTTAACGAGAGGTGTCTTTGAAATTGTTGCAAAGTGCGGCACAAATAAAAGGAGACAAATACGAAAATAATGAGGTTCCTTATAAACATAGTAAAATATGAATAGAGGTGAATTTGATGATGCTGTAGCTGTGATAAGATTGGTTTGGTTTGGTTTCTTTGTTTAATGGCATATCAACTTTCTTGGGTTATTTAATGTCGAAGATATCCTTGTAGATATCCACCCATAGCCGAAGGGTGGATAAAGGAGTTCAATACCTTCTCCAAGGGCATTAGTTTGAAATTGAATGTAATAGCCAGACTTGAGTTCGAACTCGCTTACTATGATGTCGCCATTCAGCTCGTTAGCGACTACACCACGTAGACTTCCCTGATAAGACTGAGATAAAAATCAAGAGAAATAAGTATGAAAAGTTGCCAACTATATTTGAACAAATCTGAATTACTTTGTTATGATTGCTGAACTTATCTATGGGTTAGATAATCCCATTGCTGCTCTTCTACAAGGGTGGTTTTGGCATTATATAACCTGCAAAGGTTTATATGCCATTAAACAAAGAAATCAAGCCTCGATAATATACATCCATCAAAATATTTGTTTGAATGCTCACTGTACCTTCTAACAAATGCAACATGGTTAGATCACATTTTTAAAAAATATTTTAATATTGTTTTTATATAAGCAAATATTTAATATAATCTCACAGTTTAATATTGCAAATTTGTAAATTAGATATTATATCAAATTACAGACGCGTTATACTGATTTTTATCACAATTATTTTCGTGTTCAAACCCACCAGGCGCATTTCACAACCTTAAACCGATTACTATTTCGCCCATTGATTCCTTCTCGATATTCATTTGATGTGTCTGATTTATTCCCCAAGAAATCTGACATAGCTAACCGTTCCAGCTTTCTATCTGCATGCATATGCAACTATACAAGGGCTATTAAATAAGTTTCCAGCCTTTTTTTGTACAGGTATTTAAAATTGTAGTAGACTCTTGAAAATTCAGTATGTTATTGCTATACATCTTATGAGATGATTGACCAATTTTTATGATTTCAGATTCAAAAGAATAGCTACAACAGCAAATGGAATACACCCTACTAAAGCCTGATTGTCACAGCTGGTGAATTTCAAAAAGGCAATCTGGACGTGAGGACACTTTAGAAGAATGATATGCAATAAAATTCTGTTTTAAACTTGGAAAAAATGCCCGAGAAACGTATGGAATGCTTCAGACTGCTTTTCGACCATCTTGTATGAATCGAGCAACAGTTTTTGAGTGGCATTGGAGATTCAAGGAAGCTAGGAAGTCTGTGAGGGATAATGAGAGGTGTGGGAGGAGTAAGGATGTCGGAACACCAGAATTGATTGGCCAAATAACGAATTTCATGGATAAAGACTGTTGTGTGTCTATAGAGACAATAAGTGCATAGTTTGATGTCAGTGTGGGAACTGTACACACAATTATTTGCGAGGAACTGAAGATGCAGAAGATTTGCGCGAAGTTTGTCCCAAGGGTGCTCAGAGAAGATTAGAAAGAAAGACGTTGTCATGACAGCAGGGAGATGGTCGAGCTGATCAATTCAGATCTCGCAGTTCTTGATGCTCTGGTGACCTGCGATGAAAGCTGGATCGACTGCTATGACCCAGAGACCAAGAGACAGAGTTCCCAGTGGAAGCATGCTAGCTATCTCAGACTCAAGAAGGCCAGACAGAGCAAATCCACCCAAAAACTTTTGATGATCCCTTTTTTTGACAGCATTGGCATGATCTACATGCACTGAGTTCCCACTGGACAGACAGTCAGCAAGGAATTCTATGTTGTGGTTCTAAGGGAGTTAAGCAAGAGATTCGGTCGGAAGGGGCCAGCACTCTTCAAATCGGATCAGTGGTATTTCCACCAGGACAATTCACCAGTCCACAACTCCATCCTTGTCACAGACTATTTGACCAAGATGGGCATCAAGATAGTTCCACAGCCTCCCTATAGTACAGACCTTGCTCCCTGTGACTCTTGCTTATTTCCTAAGCTCAGAGGCATGTCGTTATGAGACAAGTGAGGAGATGAAAGAGGCTGTGAGGAAGGTCATTGACAGGCTCACACAAGAGGACTTTCATGGGGAAGTTTTTGGAACGGTACAACAAGTGCATTGCAGCCGGAGGAGATTACTTCGAAGGGGACTAGAGTTTCATGTGTGTACTATCAATAAAAGTGCCCATACGAAAAAAAGTCTGGAAACTTATTGAAGGCACCTCGTATATGCAAGCACTAAGGTTACTCCGTAACAGATAGATAGAATAGGCTGAAAAGCTCGAATAGATAGATATATTTTAATAAAGAATTCATCGTTATTGTATCAACATTTGTTTAACCATCTTAAAGTCCTGATGAAGGTTTACTAAAACCCAACGTTTTAATGTTGACTTTCCTTTATAATAAATTCATCACTTTTGGATTACTTTGTTTTTCTATCATCTTCATAAATAGGTAGATAGGAATAGGCTGAACAATTTAGATAGATTTGAGAGATATGAATAAATTGAAAAGGTAAGATATATACATATATAAGATGTACTTTCAAAAGACCTTGCGGCTACAATATTATTCGTCGACTTCTCCAAGCCATTTGATTCCATAAACAGAGGGAAGATGGAGCAAATACTTCTCCCCAAAGAAACTGTCGCGGCCAAAATGATGCTGGATAAAAACACGAAAGTAAAAGACCGCTCACCGGATGGAGACACAGACTTTGTAACATTGTAAAAGGTGTGCTTCATCGAGACACATTAGCCTCCAAACTGTTTATTATTTGCTTAGACTACGTGCTTAGAACGTCTATAGATTTAATGAAAGAAAACTGTTTAAAGCTGGCAAAGGAAAGAAGCAGAAGATACCAGCATATCTATTACGGATGCAGACTACGCCGATGACATAGCGCTTTTAGAAAATACACCCGCTCAAGCTGAATCCTTGCTACCTAGTCTGGAACGAGCAGCAGGGGACACAGACCTCCATGTCAATACAGACAAGACAGAATACGCGTGCTTTGATAAAAAAGGCGTCATTTTCACATTAAAGGGTGGTCTTTCGAAACTAGTAGACAAGTTCATCTACCTCGGAAGCAGCGTCTCATCAAAAGAAAATGAAATCAAAAGTCATGGACAGCTATCGATTGGCTATCAGTCATATGGAAGTCAGACCTGATCGATAAAATAAAACGTAGTTTTTTTCCAAGCAGCGATCGTGTCAATACTGCTATATGGATGCACCACATGGACGCTAACTAAACGTATGGAGAAAAAGGTTGATGGCAACTACACAAGAATGCTGCGAGCTGTATTGAAGAAATCTTGGAGGTAACACCCCACAAAACAGCAGCTGTACAGCCACCTACCACCCACCACGAAAACTATCCCAGTTAGACGAACCAGATATGTGGAACATTACTGGAGAAGTTAGGACGAACTCATAAGCGATATGCTCCAGTGGATCTTTTCACATGGACGAGAAAAGGCAGGAAAACTAGCTAGAACCTATATACAACAGCTCTGTGCCGATACAGGATGTAGCCTGGAAGACCCTCCGGGAGCGATGGACGATAGAAACGGGTGGCAAGAGAGGGCCAGGGATATCCGTGCCAGCAGCGTGACATGATATATATATACATATATATATATATATATATATATATATATATATATATATTGTGTACTTTCTGCCCGAGTTTGGGCCATCATCAGGAGAGGATCTATTACAAAAGTGATGTAACTTTTGTTTTTGCATATTACTACTAGGTAAAAGCGTCTTTACCGTTGAAGAGTATACATATATAGGGATACATACAACTATGGACAATAGATAAATCAAAACTCCATGATCCTGCAGCTCATAAATATAATAGCACTTTGGAATACAGGTGTTGTATAGCCACATAATACCTATACATCTGCATGCAGAATCATAACGACACAATAAAGACGAGCCGCACAGTTCTTTAGAAAAATATACCTCTCACTTTATTGGAAAGGGTTGTCTGTGAGAGGGAGTTGGAGACCGAACAGAACTGCAACATATTGACCCCCACTCTATTGGCTATAACTGCGTTTCTTTCCCGTTCTCCTGGGCTGCGCAACCGGGGGCCTAGCCTCTCTGGGTGCTGGTTTTCTCTACCGTATCTTATCCTCAACTCATCTGATCTCCAACTGATTGAATTTCCTGTGCACTGAGTTATATAATAGTTCAACGTCCACCTTCTTCTTGTGGGCGTCACAAATCGCACTCATTCAACCCGTCCACGGTCAAGGTTATATTCTGATATTCCTCGACCGGATGCATCTGTTATTTACACAGGTGCATTTCCTATTTTGACAGCCCGGCCGGGTCGTAGGTCAATATGCAACACAGACGTGATCTCGTGAAGAGACAAATTATACTCTGTAAGAATAACATCAATACATTCAATCTTGAATCACAAAAAATACGAGACAAACTTGAAAGCTCTATTATATATATATATATATATATATATATATATATATATAAAGACAGATAGAATAGGCTAAAAAGCTAAGATCGATAGATAGATAGATAGAATAGGCTAAAAAGCTAAGATACATATAAATAACTGAAAAGCTAGAATAGATAGATAGATAGATAGATAGTAAATATACAGTTTAAATGTACTTAGTTGCCATTTCTTTACGACTATTTAGCAGTGTGCCTTAAAATGGCATTTATCTTCTGCATCCGGTTCTTTGGAAGAATGTACGTAAAGACCTTCAAAAGACTCTTTCAAAATGGCTTTGACATAAAATCAACGTTACATACGAAACGATGCCTCATAAAACAAGGTTTATAATTATTGAACATCTACTTTACCCTGTTTAAAAATTCATTTTGAGTTGCAGAGGCGGAGAGGTTGGCTCATTACTGACTATAAGAGTCTCTAATTCGATTGTTGGGTAGAACTACATACGAGAAAATTGTACAAAACGTTTTCCTGTTCATTCATTTTATTTCTTTTAATTTATTCATTTTATCGATCTATTTTTTTAAATTTATTCATTTTATTTATTTCGTTTGTTTTATTTATTCATTTCATTTGATCTTTGCTATTTAGTTTTATTCATTTTTAATTTATTCTTTTTACTTATTTATTTTTTTTTGTTAATTTATTTTATTTAATGTTCGCTAATGGTTCAGGAGACCAGGGTTCAATCTCAGGTCGATTCATACCAAAGACTCAAAAGATGGTACTTGATACCACCTTGCTTAACACTCAGCTTTTGAAGGTATGGATCAAGGGTAAATTGGAGCAATTTTGGGACTGGAGTGGTGTCCTCCCCAACACCTCGGTGTAGTAGTTGTTCAAAGGGAGCCTTCGGGTCACCGTCGACTTATGTCGCCAACTTTACTTTTGACTTTATCTATTTATTAATTTATTTGTTTACTTATTATTTTGTTTTATTTATTTATCTATTTATTTATTGATTTTTCATTTATTTATTCTTTTTATTTATTTATTTATTCTATTTCGTTTTTATTTATTAAGTTTATTTATTCATTTTTATCTATTCATTTTATTTTTTCTTTATTCATTTTACTAATTTATTTTGTTTTTATTTTTATTTATTTATTTCATTTATTTATTTTGTTTTTATTTTTATTTATTCATTTTATTTATTTATTTTGTTTTTATTTTTCTTTATTCATTTTCTTTATTTATTTTCTTTATTTATTTTTGAGTTATTTATTTTACTTATTCAATTTTTTAATTATTTTTTGATTCATTTATCAATTTATTTATTTACTTATATATTTATTAATTTGTTTATTAATTTGCTTATTTATTTATTTGTTTATTTATTCTTTCTTTCTTTCTTTCTTTCTTTATTTGTTTGTTTATTTATTTATTTGTTTATTTTTTCTTTGTTTATTTATTTATTTGTTTATTTATTTATTTGTTTATTTTTTCTTTCTTTCTTTCTTTCTTTCTTTCTTTGTTTGTTTATTTATTATTTATTTGTTTGTTTGTTTGTTTGTTTATTTATTGATTTGTTCATTTATTTATTTTTATTTTTTAATTCTGTTTATTTATTTCTTATATTCATTTTATTTATTTTGTTTTTATTCTTAATTATTCATTTTTTTTCCCTTGTTTTTAATCATTCATTCATTTTATTTATCTATAAATTCATTTTATTCCTTTATTTTATTTTATCTTTATTTATTTATTTATTTAGTTTTTTTGAATTGTCAATGACAAGTCGAGACGTCTATGCAGCACTCTTAAAAGAACTGTCAAAATCTTTTTTTTTTCAGTCGGCATAACGTTACGAGCGGATAAGATGGTATATGGCGTTCCTTGATTTATTAACATTAAGTCATCAAAAGAGGGCATATCTGTTTGCCTCCACACATAACCTCAGGAAACTGGAAGCAATAATAAAAATTAATTGCTATCAAAACACTTTAAAAAAAAGCCGCACCTTCTATAAACAATTTGATTTACGTACATATAACCAAGGGGTCACCAACCTGGAGTCTGCGGACCGCAGGAAGCCCTTGTAGACCATCCATGCTGCAGATCCATCCGTGCGGCACTGAACACAACTTCTTTTTCATTAAGTTATCGTTAAAGTGTTGTAATGGAAGAACCTATCACCCCTAACAGTGGATCTGCCCAGCCATATAAAATATGGTTACACACACTACAAAAGGGGCAGAACGTAAGAGAATAAGGAAGACGTAAGGAAAGTACCTACGCTCCCATTTCCCGTACCGGCTACCGTGTGTGGACTCATTCTACTTTTACCTTGAGTACAATAAACCTGTTATTGTTATTCCATGCGTGTTCGTGTAAGTTTTTCCACTCGGACTTATCTCATCGTTGATATCGTATTTTGGACGAT
The DNA here is from genome assembly GCA_963585895.1 of Sepioteuthis lessoniana. Lineage (NCBI taxonomy): Eukaryota > Metazoa > Mollusca > Cephalopoda > Myopsida > Loliginidae > Sepioteuthis > Sepioteuthis lessoniana. Next base: position 28,730,871 of record OY757932.1, on the reverse strand, counting down.
ATAACATAAAGTAATAAATTTATTTTTTGAAAATGTTAGCATATTTCTTAAAATTTTTTAGTCTAAATCAGTTATTCCCAACCAGTGACCAGCAGGCCTCATGTGTTCCTCAAGGACTATCTGTGCTGTCCTTTTGTAGACTATTAAATATTTAGTGTCTTTAGTTTGGCTTCTTTGTTTAATGGGATATCAACCTTTGTAGGTTATTTAATGCTAAAGCCACTCTCCTAGAAGAACAATAGTGGTACTAAATACTATTTAACGCATAGCTGGAAGGATAAGGGGGTTCATACCTTTCCCAAGGGTATTTGCCCGAAAGTGAACGTAATAGCGCGACTGGAGTTCGAACATCGCTTTAACCATTACACCACGAGGACACCCCCTTTAGTGTTTGTAGTATTTTTTATTAATTGAGTTTAGATGTGATTTGTGGATCAGAAATTACTATTAATGTTTTTACTTTTCAATGGCTCTTTATTTAAAAAAAAGTCCTGAAACATTGTGATAAAAATGAACCGAAAATGAATTCCAAATTTAAACCTGAAATTATAAAACCAAATACATTGATATGAATTCAGTAAGAAATCTCTATACGAATATATATATATATATATATATATATATATATATATATATATATGACAAGCTTGAAAGGCAGAAAATTGCCCAGTCGGCTGGGCTGTAGAATAGATCGACCGCATCTCTGCAGAGAGGTAAGACTCCCGCCCCAATGAGTGTCCTGGTAATGACACAAAAACAGTCTGATAGTGAGGTTCCAGTAATGCTGGAGCTTTGGGGAATGAGGAGTACCCCTTCATTGCCATCGCTTCCAGGTCCACTCTGGCCCGGTGTGGTAACCGCTGATAGGGTCCTATCTATGGATCGAATAGAGAACTAAACTGTGTACTTAAGCTAAATTGAATTGTTTGAGATGGGGCTGTTTTTGTATGCTAAATTAAATGTTTTGAAATCGAACTGTTTTTGACAGTGAAACTGTACTTACGCTAAACTGAATTATTTAAAATGGGACAGTTTTGATATTCAACTGAGTGTAAACAAAAAAACTATACTGAATTATTTGAAATAAAACTGTTTGACTAAACTGGATAGCTTAAAATAGAAATGGTTTTGGCGATTAAACTGTGTACTTATGTTAAACTGATTTGTTTGAAATAGAACTGTTTATTTGCATAAAAATTGATTTGGCATTAAATAACCTACAAAGGTTGACATGCTATAAAAACCTAAACAAACAAACAAATAAAGACAGAAAAAGACGAATTCTCAAATATTAGGGATGGAGGATACATTATCTCAAAATTTATGGCTGAATACGGAAGATGGGTTACAATGATATTCTAATAAATAAGTAAAAAAGTTAAGTTGGCGATCGTAGTTGATGGTGACCCAAAAGCTCCCTTTTCAATAACGAGGTGTAGGGGAGAGCGCTACTCTTTTCCCTGGATTGCTCCACTTACCCTTGATATGTACCTTATAATATTGAGTGTTAAGCAATGATGTAGCTATACCATTTTGAGTCTTTCGTATGATATAACCTGGGATTGAATCCCGGTCGCCCGGGCCATTGGTGAACACTCTACCTACAAGAAGCGTATTTTATTAGCTTTGAAGTATCTATCTATCTAACTATCTATCTATCTCATTCTGTTCATATCTATCTATCTATCTATCTATCTATCTATCTATCTATCTATCTATCTATCTATCTCAGTCAGTTCGTGTATATCTATCTTATCTGTTGCTAAGCTGAAAAGTTTAAAGAAAGTTTTCATGAGAGTACACACACACACACACACACATATATATATATATATATATATAGGATTATTTGCTTTCTTTGTTTAATAGCAGGAGCTATTTAATGCCAAAGCTATAATTACAGAAGGACAGCTGTGGAACCCATAGCGAGGGGTATGAGGAAGTTTATTACTTTCCCGGGGGTACTTGTCCGAAAGTGAAAGTAGGCAGGAAGTCGAACTTTTTTTAATTCGATGTCGCTGTCCAGCACTTTAGCCACTTTCGTACGAGGGCTCTTTCTGCATATATATATATATATATATATATATATATATATATATATATATATATATATATATAGGTAGCATTTCTTCATTGACACATATTTGATTGAACATTATAGACATTTTTTGGTCTACATATCTTTTGTTAATCCTTTCGAGTTGCCGTATTGATTGTATGATAATCCGCGGGAATTGGCTTATAAACCTTCTATAATTAGTTATTTCCCAAGCCCTTTCCGCCCAACCTTGAGCTATCATCAGGGCGGGATATATTACAAAAGTGATATAAATTTTGTATGTACTTTACTACTTTGAAAGAATGAGCATTTATATTGGTGTATTGTGTAGCGTTTACTTTTAAAAATTTGTTTCTATAAATAGAGTCAGTCGCTAAAGACATTTAAGTACATTAGCACTGGATTCAAAATTAATTCTCTCAAGTTGGGGTAGTATATTTCTAATATATAGAGCCTCGAGAATCTGTAGTTTTTGCTTGTTATTTTGTCTATAATGTTCAATCATATATATATATATATATATATAGCTATCTTTATTATACCTATTCTTTTCGGATTTTTTAAATTCCAAATGTATTAGTTTCCATGTGATTTTAGTTTCTGAATCATCATCTCATCATCCGTCCATATCAGCCATCACATTTAGTAAGTCTTTTATACGGCACCAAGTGTCCCCACAGAGCCGATGAATGTATGGTTTTTGCTAGTCGGCTCACACTGGTGTGTCCATGTGTAGGGGTCCATAGAAGAAAGTCATTTATAAAGATTGTCCTTGCTTTTTCAGCAGTGTCCAGAATCTCTTGCTTGCCTTTCTTGGATAGTTTGCGAGATGGGAGCTAAGTGTCCATACAACTACTATTTTGTTGAATATTTCTTTCAGGAGTGGTTTAAAACAGTTTTATCTATCTATCTATCTATCTATCTATCTATCTCAGTTTGCATATTTCTATCTATCTATCCATCTATCTGGTGGAGTCCCTGCGACGTAGTTTCAAAAGTGTTGAATTTCAGCCTCGAAGTATACGAGTTCGAACTCCATTCACGCAATTACATTCACTTTCAGACTGATACCCTCGATAAGAAACCCCCTACCCACCCCAAGGAATTGGTTAAATCGTATCTCCGCTGTTCTCTGCAAGGATGGCTTTGGCATTAAATAGCCCATTAAGGTTCATATGCCATAAAACAAAACAAAACAAAACAAAATCTATCTATCTATCTATCTATCTATCTATTAACATTTGAATTGAAATTAACACAGCAATGAGAAAAGTCTGGTCGTTGTAGCGACTTTTACGACAAATGGATATCAACCGTTCTAAAGCATCAGCTGCTCAGTTCCCAACGTCGAAGAGATTGGCTCGGTGCCATTTGCTGACGTCACCCATCAGGCCAATGTTAATTGGTCAGTTTAACGCCCAAGGCAATTGGTTGGGAATGTGTTTATGACTTGCCAATCACTTGTTGGCCCAGTTACCTCCCTTTCCCATTTCTTTACCGACTCTTTTGTCTCTGCTGAAAGGTGGACGGTAGGATAGGAATTAAGTTGTATTCGCCTCGCAGAACATTCATACATGGAGAAATGACGGAACGTATTGTTTGATTGTTGGGGCGTTTGTGTGTTAGACGCCGCGTTTACTTGTTTCTTTCTTTTTCGATGGAATAAAATAGCTCTGTATAGGTAGTGAAGACTTTATAGTTCCCTCAGAAAATTATGTGAATATGTACTTATGAATATAGACATATTTCTCGCTAAAAACTTATTATATCTACGTATATCAGTGTCTATCTATCTATCTATGGCCTTCCAAAAAATGACAGTTACTATCTATCTATCTATCTATATATCTTTGGCCTTCTGAAAAATGACAGTTACTATCTATCTCTCTCTATATCTATCTATCTATCTTTGGCCTTCTGAAAAATGACAGTTACTATCTATCTATCTATCTCTCTATCTTAGGCATTCTGAAAAATGACAGTTACTATCTATCTATCCATCTATCTTTGGCCTTCTGAGAAATGACAGTTACTATCTCTCTCTCTCTCTCTCTCTCTTTCTATCTATCTATCTATTTTTGGCCTTCTAAAAAATGACAGTTACTATCTATCTATCTATCTATCTATCAGTCTGTAAATATCTATGTATCTGGTTAGTGACCATGTCTCTCAGATCATTCCTCAGTGATTTAGATCCTCATTGTGAATTTCCACGCTTGTTTTTGTTAAAATAACCATCTTGAGGTTGATGGTTATGCATCCTGCTATATTGCTTCCACTTCCATTGAGCAAGAAATAAAAAATGTAAGCTGAACTATATTGGTTCCACAGTTATGGAGCACAAAATATGTCAGCAGAGTAGACGACGTCGGAGGTTGAGCCGAACATTAAGTTTCTAGTATATAAAGCCGCTCATTTGTGTCACTCTTGTTAAGTCCTGAAAGGATTAACCTTTGAATTTTATCAATTTTGTGTTTTGGAAAAAAATACAAAGAAACGCCGTCATTTGAGACTTGCCATTTTAACAAGAAAACTTATTATCGTTTTTTTTTTGGTTCGTCTTCGTAAAATCGAACAAGTGATCGAAATCTGATTTGTTCAGCACGAATGCCGACTCGACCTATCAAAAAGCAAAGCTAAATATTAAAAAATTTAATAACTCCAACATATTAATCCTCTGAATTCGTGTGTATTGGCTTGTCGATATCTGTCAAACTGTTCTTCAATTACTTTGCAGTTACACATTCCATATGCTCACAGACAGACATGACCGATTGCAATATTTCATTTGCGTTGAAGTACGCCATTACTCTGGTTAAAAAAAAATCAAACAAACGTTACTTTTGGTTTTTCAACCTTTTTGCTGACGTCATCAATTTATGTTCACTATGTGGCTGCATTGAAGTGCGCAATACTGATGACAAATGTTTCATTTAATTCCTTTTCATGTTTCGGTTTTCGATTTTGTTGAATGACAGAATGGAAGTGATTAGGACGGAACCACAGAAATGAAAGAAAACAAAATGACGTACAATAAATAAAATTATGACGAACGAAACAAGAAAAAAAAAAGAATCTGACAATATTCATTCGCATACGCAGCAGAACTAATTTTGTGCAAAAGATCATTTCATTTTGAAAATTTTTTTCCTTTTTTGTTCATTCATTTTTGTTGATTTTTTAAAAAAAAACTATTTTTTCATTAAACACGTGGAAAGTCAAGTATCGTCTAATTGGATATTCTGTTGATGGTTCCATGATGCTTTTTGAATTCATATTTCTCCCGTGTCAACTTTTTTAGTCTACGAAACGAATAAAATATTATGTATCTTTTTTTTGGGATGGGATTGAAAAATAAATTCCCCAATCATTTGAATATACAGAACGTTTCTTTCTTTCTTTCTTTCTTTCTTTCTTTCTTTTCACCGTACTTTCTTTCTTTCTTTGTAGTGACTGCAGCAATTGCATATACCCACCGTCGTCCGTTAGTGATGCTTAACCTAAGATATTTTTCTGGGCAAATAGGACTTCTTAACTAATTGATAGATCGACAGATAAGAAATGACTTAGACAAAATGGTGGTAAGTCGGTAGTTCAGGAGATCTGGGTAGTGTGAAGTATTCCTTCATGGTCATTACTCCTAGGTCCAATATAATCCAGTGTTTTAGTTCCTTAAGGGTCACTTTTATCAGTCAAATAGATCTGTTTTAAAAGAAATCGTATTTGAACTGATCGTGAGTCAAAAAGATACCACTTAAAGATCAACTGTATAAAAAATGCGAATATGAACACGTATTGTCTTTTGACATAAAATTACCCTAAACGAGTCGATATCCCATTAGAATCAATCCTTCAGTCAAACAATCAGCAACTCAATTATATATAATAGGCTCAGCTGTGAATGTTCTGCTTTTCTAAGAAACACACTCACATAAGAATATTTCCATTTTTTCAGTCATCTATAGGAGATTCCAAGAATGTGTTGACAGGAATGGTGCACACGTGGAGACTGTTTGAAATTATATCATGAATGTGTTCCCATAAGAGTGTTGACATTTTTAAAAATCCCCCTGTCCAATGATCGCATAGACGAGAAAATGCCATCAAGCGTCGTTCACTCAATGTCTACGCTATATTAATTTTGATATATATGATCTATCACTGATATTGAGCACTCTTAATTATAAATGTTGGAGAGATTGTTATTGCTACTATATAAAAGAAGTCGTTTCTCCTACCCAGGTTTCAACACACGAGATCTTCAGAGGGACACTGTATATATATATATGTAATGGTTAATTGTGTGTGTGTGTGTGTGCGCATGCACGCACACACACACACACACACACACACACACACACACACACACACACACACACACACACACACACAAATATCTATATAAATAAAAATGTAAATGTTTGTTACAAACCGATAATCTCCAGTTTTATAGCAGTAATTGGTTTAAAATTTTCAGAGAGTATTTTATTCGAATTCAGGAGTGTTTTTATATACTTACGAGCTGTACCCGGGCACGCGTTGCTGTGGCTCAGTTTGTTTAAATGAAAAAAAAAAGAAAATGCATGTTTCTAATATGTTTAATTTTCCAATACTTGGATTATAAGTATATAAAACCACTCCTGAATTCGAATGGTATAAAACTGGAGATTATCGGTTAGTAATAAACATTTACGTTTTTATTTGTATAGATTATCCAATTATTGGAAAGTTAAACATATTAGAAACATGCATTTTCTTTTTTTTTTCCATTTAAACAAATTGAGCCACAGCAACGCGTGGCCGGGTACAGCTAATGTATATATATATATATATATATATATATATCAGTGGCCACTCTAGCCTATTTTTGCTACTCGTGACCCCCACCCGCCCTCTGTCAACTTCAGTTCCCAACCCGTGGTCCGTGGACCCAAAGTACGTCATCATAGTTGCTATTGCGTGATTCTCCATTGTATAGCACAGATTGACTAACGTACCTTGCATGGTGTTTTTTTTGTAAACAATCAAGATACTATATAAGTTGTAGTCTTGTTAATACAGTAGATAAGATAATTTTTTCCTTTCAAAAGTATAGAAGAAAAGAGATGTTTATTACTATGACGAGAAAAATATGTTTATTAGAATAAAGAAATTGATGACAATGACAACTAACCAGGTTAGCAATTAAGTCCACAACTCTCCAGGTCATTTGTCTCATGGAATTATAAAATAATTAAATGATCGATTTTTTATTAGCACTTCACAATCGTTTTTTTATTTTTATTTTTTTTATTAAGGAATGGTTTATTCGTGAATTTTGAATCATAGAAATCTACGAAAAATACACAGACATAGCTAGTAGTTTCAATTTCGCTTAAAATAAAGATTATTTGTTGAAAATGAATTCAAATAAACAAATTTTAGTTACAGAATGTAATATATGCAACATTCATTAAAGAAATAGAGATCTGTTAGTGAAAAAACGAATTACAACACGCCGTTTAACCAACATTTACCATAGCGATGATGATGACGTCGGCGACGGCTATTATCTGCTATCCCCCCTCTCTCTTTCTCTCTTCCCAAGACAGGCATCAGCAGTCACATTGTGCTAATTTTTTTGAGCACGGTATATTGACTTTTTTTGCCATTGGCTACAGCCAAAAGTGAGATTTCTCTAACATTACTGTTATTATAAGGGTCTAGTGCTGGGCACGGATTACGCGTGTTCAACATTATAGCCGATTTTATGGGATGTTCAATGGATCTGACGGTGGCTGGACAAAGACCATCCGTTCAAAACAGCATCGTTGTATTATTCCCAGATATATTTATGAACTTTTGGCTACTTAGTTATCGAAACTTGAATAGATACGTAATTTAATTGAGATCAGACTAAGTATGTTTGCTTGAAATTAATGGATGATTTTTAATCCATTTTGAATAACATTGACCGAGTTATTGGTCGTGCCGGGCACGAGTAGCACTAGTCCCATCTCCGCCCCTGATATATATATATATATATATATATATATAACAACTCCTCCGCTCGAACAGGATGTGACAAGAGGTAATTTTTTTAGCGGATTTTAGTAGATTTGAATTCAGAGTTTTCTTTTTCCTAGACTGATTGCAAAACCAAAGTCAGAAGCTCAGTCTGCCCTACTATTTGCCCATAGCTTGAGGGAGAATAATTAGATGCATACCAAGGGTATTAGCGCAAATCATCATGATCATGATCATGTCGTGCCGCCAGCACGGATATCTCTGGCCCTCTCTGGCCACTCCTCCCTATTGTTTATCGCTTTTGGCAGTTTCTCAGGGCTATATCCCGTACCCCCACAGAGCTGCTGTATGTAGGTTCGAACTGATCGTCTTGCTTTTGCTTGGACATATGAAGAGTTACATAGGAGTACATCACTTATGAGCTCGTCCCTGCTTCTCCAGCAGTATCCTGCATGTCTGGTTCGTCTAACTGGTTCGGATAGTTTTCGTGATGGGAGGCAGGTGGCCGTACAGTTGGTGCTTTATGGGGTGTTGCCTCCAGGACTTGTTCAAAATTGCTCGAAGTATTCTTGTGTTGTTGCCGTCAGGCTTCTTCTCCAGCCGTTTAGTTAATGTCCATGTAGTGCATCCATATAGCAGTATCGAGACGACCGCTGCTTGGAAGAAACTGCGTTTCATCTTATCGGTCAGGTCTGACTTCCATATGACCGATAGCTTATCGATAGCTGTCCATGTCTTCGTTAGCCGCGTGTCAATGTCTTATTCGGTTGATGAGACACTGCTATCTAGGTAGTTAAACTTGTCTACTAGTTTCAGAGAGCTACCACCTTGTGTGGAAATGATTTTGGATTACATGGATATTATAGAAGGAAAATCCGAAAATAGATTCGTTCCCGCCATTGAATAAAATAAGGATATATATAAACATGATTTGGGATTAAATAATCTACAAGAGCTGATATGCCATAAAACTCAACCAATTAACCATCTCTCGATCTGTTTGTCGGGGATTTTCTTTTTACTATTTTCCATTTCAAGATTTCCTGCTTTATTTTTTACTTTTCAGATATATTTTTGGAAATATGGATTACCCCTTCATTATTATAACTCCCTGGTCCATTCTGAGGAGGAGTATTAGTACCTGTTAGTGTCAAATAGAGCTGTTTAAGTGTGAGCAAACAAATAGTTGATGTTAAATTGAATTATTATTATTTCATAGTAATACTATTTTGCCTTTCAAGATTTCTTGCTTTATTTCTTACTTTTCAGATATATTTTAATGATTCTACGCGGCACATGTTCTCAGCAGTATTGAAGCTGATTTTAATTATAAACGAGATTATAAACGGGATTATAAACGCGATTATAAAACCGTTTTTTGAATGGGCTCTCAGTAGATCCAATATATACTTTATTTGGGTGTTATCATTAATATATATATATATATAGAGAGAGAGAGAGAGAGAAAGAGAGAGGTCTCGACCCGACAACATAAAAATATAAGCTGTAAATTCTGGTTTCTTTTCAGCTATACCTTGTAATGATCTACTGAATGTGTGCTTTCAAACATACAATTCAGTTACATCTGTGTAAACATGCATTAATAAATATAAACGATAGAAATGTCTTGAAGCAGATATATGTATATATATATACATATATAAAGAGAGAGAGAGAGAGAGAGAGAGAGAGAGAGAGAGAGAGAGAGAGAGATGCAAATAAACAGACGGTAGAAATATTTGTATTTTTGTTGTGTGGTATATTCTGTATATTTCTATTGATTTGTCCGCCCTTCCGCAAAAGGCTACCGGAAGTGGGACAGTATGACAGCAGCAATGGTGTCCATGACATCAGCTTTTGCAGCGACAGCTTCTGATCCTTTTAAATTATTGCACGCTATATTAATTCACTTTCGCTTTATGTGGATTGATGTAAAGCAACCTGAGTATCCATATTGAAAATGCGCGCTTCCTGCGTCAGCTCAAATGCTGCGTCACTGAATACGTCATTCTGTGCAGAAATCGCAGTTGGTGTGAAGCAACCTAGTATAAATATATATTAATCAAAAGAGAGACCGCCCATCTAATGTCCTCTTCACCCAGAAACTAACCCACAATATCAGATAATGCATTCAATAAATCATTCGCTTATTTATTAATTTAAATAATAATGGCCGCCTCCACTGCGGAGAAATATATATATATATATATATATATATATAAGTAAAAAAAGGTGAAGTTGGCCGACCGTAGTCGATTGTGTCCTGGAGGCTCCCTTTTAAATAGCTACTACACCGAGATATAGGGAAGGGTGCTATTAATTTCTCTGGATTGCTCCATTTTACCCTTGATACGTACCTTATAATGCTGTGTGCTAAGAAAGGACGGATCAAGTACAATTTTTTAAGCCTTTGGTATGACTCGTCCTGGGATTGAACCTCGGGTTCCAGGGCTATTGGCAAACACTCTATCCACTATATATTATGATAAAATGAATAAGTCCACAAGTGAATTCGGTAATTTAGATTTTATTTTTCATAACTTGGTGCCCGTGGTGTAATGGTTATCGTCACAGGAAATGGACACGGCGACACGAGTTCAAATCCAGGACCAGACTGATTGCTTTTCACATAGCACTAATACCCTTGGGAAAGGTATGAATCCAGTTATTCTCCCTCCAGCTACGGGTAAATAGTAGGACAGACTGATTCTTCAGCCTTGGTAAGGCAACTAGTCAAAGAGAAGGAAAAACTCTGAATTCAAACCTGTTAAACTCCGCTTAAAGAATTAACCTTGTGTCATATCCTGCCCGAGCGGAGGGGTTGGTAAATAGGATAAAATCCGTCATGCTGAAGTATAAGGGATGTATCTACCCCACCCGCGCTAGTAGGGTGTGACACAAGGTCAATTTTTTAAACGGAATTTAACATGTTTAAGTTTTCCTTCTCCTCGACTGGTTGCCTAACCAAGGCTGAATAACCCAGTCTACTTTACTATTTACCCATAGCTGGAGAGGAGGATAATTGCAAATAGCACTAATACTTTCCCAAGAATATTAGTGCTATGTGGAATGCAATCAGCCTCGTCCAGAATTTGAACTCGTATCGCCATGTCCATTTCTCACGACGATAACCATAACCCCATCATATATAATGTTCGGTCCCACACTTCCCATCCTAATATATATATATATATGAACGCAAATAAAACAGACTTCATGTGTTTTAAACAAGAAGGAGCCATCTCCACTTTGGCTGGCATCTAAAATTAGTAGAGAAGTTCACATACCTCGACAGCAACATCTCATCCACTGAAAGTAATGTCAACATACGCCTAGTGAAGGTTATCGATCATATGGAAATCTGATCTCCTTAACAAAATAAATGGAGATTTTTTCCAACCTGGGGCTATGTCATTACTACTGTATGGATACAACACATGGATGCTAATGAAACGCATGGAAAAAAGCTAACTGGGAGCAATACTAGAATACTACGCGCTGTTTAAAAAAAAATCCTGGAAGCAAAAGCCTTCAAAACCGTAGCTGTATGGACACTTACTTCTCAGCTGTATGGACACTTACTTAGATCATTCGATCTAAGTAAGAAGAACAGGACATGCAGGGCAGTGCTGGAGAAGCAGTGACTGACTCATAAGTGATGTTCTCCTATGGACCCCCACATATTGACGCACAGTGTTAACCGACTGTAGAATGACAACAGTAATAACAGAAGCATTTACCAGTCCAGGGGTTCCAAAAAGCGTCCAGTCGGCAGGCAAAAATAAAACAAGCTGTAACCTAATACAGAACCTGTACCACTACTAAGTTGAAGCTGGTATTTATGTACTAACAAGTCCACTCACAGACCAGCTATCAATCATAATCCAAGGAATGGACTTGCCCGCGTAGGCGCGATGGAACGCCCCAATGTGTCATAAATAACTCTCCTTCTTCAGGATTCTGACAGAAGTTTACTCAACTTGCTACTCAACTGAGTGTTGATTCTTACCATATTTACCAAACCCTCCGCTCGGGCAGGATGTGACACAAGGTCAATTTTTGAGCGAAGTTTAACAGGCTTGAATTCAGAGTTTTTCTTCTCCTAGACTAGTTGCCTCACCAAAGCTGAAAAACCTAGTCTGCCCTACTATTTACCCATAGTTGGAGGGAGAATAATTGGATTCATACCTTTCCCAAGGGTATTAGTGCTATGTGAAATGCAATTAGTCTCGTCCAGGATCTGAACTCGTGTCGCCGTGTTCATTTCCTAAGACAGTAACCATACACCAAGGGCAACCTACCAAACTCAATACCGACCAGCAAAGACTAACTTACACCAGTTTTAAGCTGTCACTAGATGTAGATTGGAGGTCCTGTCAGGAGCGATACTATTTACCAACCCCTCCGCTCGGGCAGGATATGACACAAGGTCAATTTTTAAGCGGAGTTTAACAGGTTTGAGTTCAGAGTTCAGAGTTTTCCTTCTCCTTCACTAGTTGCCTAACCAAGGCTGAAGAACCTAGTCTGTCCTACTATTTACCCATAGCTGGAGGGAGAATAATTGGATTCATGCCTTTCCCAAGGGTATTAGTGCTATGTGAAATGCAATCAGTCTCGTCCAGGATTTGAACTCGTGTCGCCGTGTCCATTACCTAAGACGATAACGACTACACCACGGGCACCTGTCAGGAGCGAGGAGTAATGAGAGAGAGAGAGAGAGAGAGAGAGAGAGAGAGAGAGAGAGAGAGTGTTAAGGAACTCCATGCTGTCTATGCGATCTGATGATATATATATATATATATATATATATATATATTAACTTTCATATAAAGTTTTCTGTCTGTATTTGTCTGTGTATGTGTGACTATGATCTGTTTCGTTAACGCCAATGTTCCTGGAGACAGGAGATCAATCCCTGGTCAAGTCATACCAAAGACTCCAAAAAAGGTATTTGATGCCTCCTTGCTTAACTCTCATCATTATAAAGTACGGATTAAGGGTAAGTGGAGCCATCTAGAGAAAGGAGTAGCTCCCAGTCCAACAACTCTGTGTAGTAGCTAATGAAACGTAAACCTTCAGATCGCCCTCGGCTAACCTAACTACTTACATGTATTTACACGACTCCTTTACACGTACAAGATGCGACACAATGTCATCTTTTAACAGGAGTTTAACATATTTTTCCTTTTCCCAGAATAAGTCTAAAAAGCAAGACTGTCCTACTATTTTTCCCCCTAGTTGGAGAGAAACTTTCTTAAGTGTATTAACGTTTTGTGAAATGCAAACAAGACTTAAACTCATGCGTTAACTTCATATATACCGGATGGCCCAGTCGGCTGGGGCTGTAGAATATACACCGATTGCATCTCTGCAGAGGGGGAAGACTCCCCAAAAGATTTCTTGTGGTTGGCCCAAAACTAAAATGTCGTCGAAAATGATCCAGGAACATCTAACTGTATTTCCAAACGACTTTCTAAATGCATGAAAGAGTTTCTGCTGAGCTAGAATTTATGTAGCTATAATCAAAAAATGCTATTCTGAAACAAAAAGTTGAAAAAATATGTCATTCAAATAAGTTGCTTAATTCATTTTGATTTTTTCGGCAAGTCATGAGATTTTTTTTTCGTTTTCTTCAAAAAGTCTTTTGTCGGGTGTATGAAAAGTATTTCCGATTTTTACATTACTTTACGTCAAAATTTATTTAATGTGCTGGTCTGAATGTTATATATATATATATATATATGCTAGTTTAGTTCTATTGGACCCATAAATAGGACTCTATCAGGTGCTACCACTCCGGGTCAGAGTGGACTTGGGAGCCATGATAATTAAGGGGTACTCTGCATTTCCCAATATATATATAAGCACTGGTTTTGGTTTGGTTTGATTTTATGGCATATAATTCATTGTTGGTTCTTTAATCCATTTATATATATATAAACAGTTCTCTTTCAAACAATACAGTGTTTAAAAGTCAAAACAGTTCAATTTGAAACAATTAAGTTTAGCGTAAATACGCAGTTTAAATGCAAAAACAATAAAGTCTCGAAACCACCGTTTAGTTCTATTTGACCTATATATATATATATATATATACTAATCTAATATCTACCAGCATTCACGGTACCAGAAAAAAAAGCGAAAAAAATCCCGCCAGGAACAAGAGATAAAAGTATCTCGAATCACCGCCCGGGGGAAAAAAGAAAAAATTATAGGTCAAAAAGAAAGAAAAGGCCAACCTCGTCCGACTCCTTGAAAAAAATCAAGGGATACGTAGTCAGTTGGTCAAAAGAAAACTAAAACCTTTCACGAATCCTGCAATGCTACAATTACAAAAGTGCTCAACACAAGTGGAGCCAATTATAAAATTAACTTAAATCGCGAGTCGGAAATCTACTAAAGTTTCACCTAATCGGATCATCAGGAAGCCTAACTCCAACTCCAGGCTTCCTGATGATCCGATAAGGTGAAACGTTAGTTGAAGATTTCCGACTCGCGATTTAAGTTAATTATATATATATATATATAAGTCCTCGTGGCGTAGTGGCTGACGTGCTGGACTGCGACATCGTAATAAGCAAGTTCGAACTCCATTGGGAGAGATATGAACCCCGTTTATTATTGAACAACTCAAATATATGGGAAGAAGCAGAAAGATATCGAAGGTCACTGAATAGAAAAAGGAGAAAGACAAAAAGGAAGGAAAGAAAAGAGAAATTGAATGAGAGGATGCAAAAAAATAGTGGTAAGAGGAGAGGAGAGAGTGAAATGATGACGGCGAAGAAGAAAGATATACATTAAAGTAGATAAAGAGAAAGATGAAAAGGAAGTCTAAGGAGAGAGAGAGAGAGAGAGAGAGAGAGAGAGAGAGAGAGAGAGAGAGAAGGAGGTGTATGAGAGGTAGAGGGAAAAAAAGACGGGAATGGAAAGACAGGAAGTTCAAAATGGAACAGAAAGAAATTCCAAAGAAAAGGGAAACGGAATAGAGGACATGGAAAGCAGTAAAGAGAAAAAGGATGAAAGAAAAGTAAGAGAGAGAGAGAGAGAGAGAGAGAGGTGGTGAGTTGGTTGATTGTTTTGTTTTACGGCGTATCAACCCTTTTCGGGTCATTTAACGCCGAATTAAATTTCAAACAATTCAGTTTAGTATAAGTATAGTTTTTGTTAACAAACAGTTAAATATTAAAATAGTTCTATTTCAAACAATCCAGTTTAGCATAGGTACAAAGTTTAGTTTTATTTAAAACAGTTCTATTTCGAACAGTTCAGTTTAGCATAAATACACAGTTTTAATGTCGAACACAGTTTTCAAACAAATCAGTTTAGCATAAGTACACTGTTTAGTTCTATTGGACCCATAGATAGGACTCTATCAGGTGCTACCACCCCGAGTCAGAGTGGACTAGGGAGCGATGATAATTAAGGGGTAGTCCACATTTCCCAATATATATATATATAAGCACTGATTTTGGTTTGGTTAGGTTTTATGGCATATAAATCATTGTCGATTATTTAATGCTAGTATAAACAGTTCTCTTTAAAAGAATGCACAATTTAAAAGTCAAAGCAGTTCTATCTTAAACAATTAAGTTTAGCGTAAATACGCAGTTAAAATGCAAAAACAATAAACTCTCGAAACTACGGTTTAGTTCTATTTGACCCATTGATAAGACCCTATCTGGTGCAACCACTCCAGGCCAGAGTGGACTTGGGAGTGATGGCAAGGAAGGGGTGATCTACATTTCCCAAAGCTCCAGCATTAGTGGAACCTCACCATCAAATTGTTTAGTGTCGTATCCAGGAGACTTGGTGGTAGTTTTACCCCTCTCCAGAGAAGCAGTCGGTGTATTGCGCAGCCGCAGCTAACTGGGCAAAGAGGGTTGGCGAGAGAAAATTGCATGTGAGTTGGTTTTCTAAGCAGAAGAGATAAGTTGGTTTTGGCTTCTTTGTTTAATGGCATATCAACCTTCATAGGTTATTTAATACCAAAACAATCTTTGTAGAAGACCAGTTGTGGTACTATTTAATTGATAGCAGGAGGGTATAAGGAGGTTCATACCTTTCCCAAGGGTTTGATCTCGAAAGTAAACGTAACAACCCCACTGGAGTTCGACTCATTTACAACCATATCGCAGTCCAGCATGTTGGCCACTTCGGCCACTGGGACTCCCTCTGGAAACGGCTGATAATAATGGACGAAGGGAATGGACACGGCGACACGTGCTCAAATCCTGGACGAGACTGATTGCATTTCACATAGCACTAATACCCTTGGGAAAGGTATGAATCCAATTATTCTCCCTCCAGCTATGGGTAAATAGTAGGACAGACTAGGTTCTTCAGCCTTGGTGGGGCAACTAGTCTAGGAGAAGGAAAACTCTGAACTCAAACCTGTTAAACCCTGCTTAAAAAATTGACCTTGTGTCATATCCTGCCCGAGCGGAGGGGTCGGGTAAATATGATAATAATGGACGAATAAAGAGAAAGTTAAAGTTAAAATAAAAGGGAGCAGTACACATAGATAAAGACAAAAAGGAAAAAATTGTAAAGAAAATGTTTCCTGATACAATCTTGATCTCCATATGCAATAATAATGAACGCGAGTTCGTGCCTAGCCGTTGACCTACAATATGGATTGTTGCAATGATTATGGGATATAGATTAGTTGAAGGATGGATCATATGATTTGTGCAAACTGTGATAGGATATAATCTTCTGCTCTTAATCTGACAAGATCTGGAGGCAGTCCCCGTATCGTAATGAATAACGTGATGGACTACGATATCGAAGGAAGCGAGTTCGAACAACAATCGCGCTATAATGTTCACTTTACGTCTCATACCTTTGGGAATGATATATGATCCCCGTTATGGACTAAATAGTACTATCACTGTTCTACAAGGATGGCTTTGGATTTGGCTTTAAATGACCAACATAGGTTGATATGTCATTAAACAAAGAAACCTGACGAATCTTGGCTCAGTCAGCTGGGGCTCCAGAATTCACAGACTGCGTCTCTATAGTGGGGTAACACATCCTCAACGAGTGTCCTAATATGATATTAAGCAATCTGATGGTGAGGCTCCAGTAATGCTGGAGCTTTGGGGAATGCGGAGTACTCCTGTATTGCCATCGCTTCCAGGTCCAGTCTGGCCCGGAGTGGTAGCACCTGATAGGGTTCTATGAATGATATTTAAATTGTGTACTTATGCTAAACTGAATTGTTTGAAATAGAACTGTTGGACCATTTAACTGTGTAAACAAGTGACTGATGTTTGATTGAATCTACAGTTCCTGCCGACTGGGCAAATATATAAGGATTTGGCGTTAAATGACCTACAGTGATTGATATGCCATAAAACCAAACAAAACCAAAAAGAAACCTGACAAAATCTTTTTGTTCACCATAAAGCAACAATTCTCGTTTCATAATGAAACGGGAATTCTTCCAAGTTTAGCCGTAGAATCCAACACAGGAACACGTTAGTGTTAACCGACCAGCAAAAACTTGCATTCATCTGCTCTGTGGAGACAGTGGGGGCTGTCTAGAGGGATGGATGATGTGAGAGAGTCAAGGGAATCGGTGCTTGGCACATCTTGATGAAGATGAAGCAACAATAAGTAAAAAAGAAAAAAGAAAAACACTCCTTCTATTTGCAACTATTAACAAAGTTCCAAGCAACCTTTCTTTCCATTATTCAACCATTTGACCAACATAGCGGGCATTTGACTCTGTGGGATTGACTTTTGACCTTCATCTCAAGAACCCTCAGCAGGCGAACTGGCCAGTTGATAGGATGAAGGACCTTATCGATTGACATACTGTTCGGAGATGTATTTTTGTGGAGGGGTACTTTCCTAAACATTTCTTAAAACTCTAGGACTGGAGTCTTACTATCAAATGCAGTTTTGTGTTGTACCTAGAACACGAGTTCTAGTTGACCCACAGATGATACCCTAACAGGTACTACCTCTCCGGGTTAGAGTGCCCTGGAAGTAATAGCACCGAAAAGGTGTTTCACATCACCCAAAGCTCCAGGACTGGAGCCTCACTGTCAAATGCGGTTTTGTGTAGCACTTAGGACACGAGTTCTATTTGACTCATAGATGGGACCCTAACAGGTATTACCTCTCCGAGTTAGAGTGGACGTTGGAATAATGGCAATGAAGAGGTACTTCACATTACCCAAAGCTCCAGGACTGGAGCCTCACTATCAGATTGTTTTGTGTCATATCCACGACAGTCGTTGATTGGGCTGTGAACGGAAAGAATAAAGCAGCAAGGACAATGCTTCCAGACTAGTTGTGCTTTTTATGTTTCTTCCTCCTTATTCGACGTTCAATTGTCACCGTCCGAGCACTCATTGCTGACTACATTAAGATAAGAATACTTGATACCATATAACAATGTGAAATCAAATTATTATAATTTACCCAACACCTCCGCACAAAGTCTATTTTTAAGCGGAGTAGTGTTCGCCTCTGGTCCAGGAGACCTGAGTTCAATCCCAGGTCGCGTCATACCAAAGACTTAAAAATGGTACTTGATACCTCCTTGCTTAGCACTCAGCAATATAAGGTACGTATCAAGGGTAAGGAGGAGCAATCCAGGGAGAGGAGTAGCGCCTTCCCCTACACCTCGGTGTAGTAGCTATAGAAAAGGGAGCCTTCGGGTCGCCCTCGACTAAGGTCGCCAACTTTACTTTTACTTTTAACAGGTTTGAATTCAGATATTCCTTTCTCTGAGAACGGTTGCCATACCAAGGTTAAAGAACCCAGGCTGCTCTACTATTTATCCATTGCTGGAGAGAGAATAGTTGGATTCATACCTTGTGTGAGCGCAATGTGAAATGTAAGCAGCCTCGTCCAGGAAATGAACTCAGGTTGCCGTATCCATTTCCTACGTTGATAATTATTACACCACAAGCGCCGCCATAAATTATTATAATAGATAAATAAGAAGTAAAAGTAAGTAAGTAAGTAAAGTTAGCGACCATAGTCGAGGGTGACCCGAAGGCTCCCTTTTCGATAGCTACTACACCAAGGTGTAGGGGAGGGCGCTACTCCATTCCCAGGATTGCTCCACTTTACCCTTGAGCCGTACCTTATAATGCTGAGTGTTAAGCAAGGTGGTATCAAGTACCATTTTTAAAGTCTTTGGTATGACTCGACCTGGGATTGAACCCAGGTCTCCCGGGCCATTGGCGAACACTCTAACCGCTGGGCCAATCATCATGATTATCATGAAAGCATTCTGACAGCGTGGATTTCTTTGACTATCCTTCCCAATCGGCTATCGCTCTTTCTAAGTCATCTAGACGGCGCCCACTGTCCGCACAGAGCTGATGAGTGTAAGTTATTGCTGGTCAGCCATGTCCATGTGTAGGAGTCTATCGTAGAAAGTCGATTTTGAGTTCTTCCTTACTTCTCCAACAGTGACCAACATGTCTTGTTCTCATTTCTTGCATGATTTGCGAGATGAGAGGTAAGTGGTCATACAACTGCTGTTTTGCAGAGTGATGCTTCAAGGATTTGTTCAAAATAGCACACAGCGTCCTTGTGTAATTCCCATACAACTAAATAGTTATGAATATAATCAAAAATTTATACCCTTGGGAAAGGTTAGAATCCAATTATTCTCCCTCCAGTTATGGGTAAATAGTAGGGCAGACTAGATTTTTCAGCCTTGGTGAGGCAACTAGTCTAGGAGAAGGAAAACTCTGAATTCAAACCTGTTAAACTCCGCTTAAAAAATTGACCTTGTGTCATATCCTGCCCAAGCGGAGGGGTTGGGTAAATATGATAATCAAAAATTTAGAAATTAAACAAATTTTGGCATTAAGTAAACCCAAAGAAGTTGAAATGCCTTTAAATAAAACAAATAAAACCATCTTTCTTTCTTTCTATGATTTTTTTTATTTGAATATTTCTCATGTCATTTATAACTCTAGTTATCCTATCCTACCTAATATCATTCTGTATTTCATTTCTCACACTTCACGATACCCCTTCCGCCATCTTCTTTCATTTCTTCTTCTTCTTCTTCTTCTTCTTCTTCTTCTGACCTTTTCTTTTCGTTTGCTATCCTTCTATCTTCTCCTTCCTCCTTCTGATTTCCGTTTAGTTTCTTCCCCTTTCATCTTCTCCCCCTCCAACGTCACCTCTCCTTTTTTCTTGTTCTTCATCTCCTTTTTCTTCTCTTTCGCTTCTTCTCTTTTGTTCTTTACTTCACCCCTCTACGTTCTTCTTCTTCTTCTTCTTCTTCTTCTTCTTCTTCTTCCACATCACTTTCACCATTTTCCCGCCTTTTTTGCCATGACCTCTTTGAGTGTTGGTCTTTGACGAATTTGATTCCATGTCCAAACATATCAGTCAACATCAAAGGACGGACAATGGCGTTAATCCTTTGGCTTGAGTCAATCACCACAATCCGCAGCCAACACACAGAAAAACATTCATGTACATCCTTGTATCCCTTCCCACACTCTAAATTTCGTCCGACCTCCATATTTAATAAGAGTAGCAATAACAAACATAACATACTTTCACTTTCACATCTTCTCTTCGTCTTCATCTTCATCTCACCTCTCAATCTACTGCTCCTACTGCAACCACTGCTACTGTCACATTCACTATATATTATATCAAGAGTCCCTAAAACCAGAAACGGTTTAAAAATAAAACATTTCTGATTATTTCATATTTATTTCTAAATATAATAAAATCTATATAGACACATCAATGATGGAGTAGAAACTCATTATCTGCGGGGAGATAGTTTCTATGCCTGCCCTCCGGTGATGGAGAAATCTGTTGACAATAGTAAACCGCAAACTAACTCACACATACATATATATGTATGTATGTTTCCACACACACACACACACACACACACACACACACACACACACACACACACACACACGAATATATATATATATATATTATACATGTATAATAAATATACATATATAGGTATGCAAGTATATATATATATATATATATATATATATATATATATATATATATATATATACATATATAGGTATGCAAGTATATATATATATATATATATATATACTTGCATACCTATATATGTATATGTATATTTATTATATATGTATAATCATTCACTATCACACAGAAACATACGCATATATATATATATATATATATATATATATATATATATATACATATATATATATATATATATATATATATATATATATATATATAAAAATAAAATGAAAAATTAAGCATCAAGTTCTTTTTTTCTGCTCAATTTTTACGTATGCAAAATCTGTATATTCTATATTATTGAATGCAGGTAAATGAAACAAACAAACAAACAAACAAAAAAATATGAAAAATGTTTATTTTAATTCCAACTTTATAAGGAACACATTTTAGAGTGCGATGTTGTAATCATCAAGTTTGCTTTTACATGCATATCACGATATTGCACATAATATCGATTAGAAAAAGACCCCCCACCAAAAAAGCAATAAAAAATTTGTAAAACAAACAATAAAGCTAAAAAGAAAATACAAAAAAGTGAGCAATCTCGAGTATTTGGGCTTGCGCACAAAGAAGATGTCAATATTTGCTATACTCACCATTTTCATGAACGACCATGCCCAAATAATTCTTTATCCTGCTTGGTAATCTTCTGATTTGCATATGGTGAATATTACGTCATTCATACTCGATTGCCTGTGAAAGTTATGTCTCTATTGAGACCAAGGAGACCTGAGCTCCAACTTTACGATCAAAAATGTTTTCTGGGTTATCTACGCCAGCAGCTACAGCTACAGTTTCCTGAAAAGAAAAGAAAAAAGAATTCAAATATAAGTTATCAAAAAATTGTATTTTTTGAAAGATCCTGTTGATTGAGATTGCATAGACATACAGATTTAAAGAAAATAAACTTAAGAAAAAAAAACTCTAGGAAAAAATGGCGACTTCAAGCAAAATCTTTCCATCCGGCCTCGATTGGTTCCATCTTAACAACTAAATAATCGACAGCTTTGATCTTTATTGCAGAGATTTCTGCTTGTAAGAAAATGGTTTTAATGCCTGAAACTATGGTAAATCTTTGGAAGCTGGTATCATCGTGTTTTCTGAAGCGAAATACCTACTTGCAAATTTAAAAAAAATATGTAGCATTTGTGTTTTTGTGGCTCTAGTTCCAAGAAGGTCCAAATCGAACTCATTGAGGTGTATAAATATAGAAATCAGGAACTGGAAGATTTTTTATAGAAATCATTATATACTAATATTCCTGTAAGTAATTGCATTAAACATTTAGAAAATCATTTTAAGAAAACTAACATTACATTACTATTACCAGTTAAAATAATTCAAATTTGCATATTATGTAGTAAACGATTTTTTCCAATATAATATTATTTTCTATCAATGAAAAAAACGGTTTACCCATTGGTTCGCCTGTTAGTGGGCTCTTTACGTGTCTTTTTTTTAAAAATCAGATCCTTTTAAATTTATAATACCCAAAGATTAAAGATATTTCCGTTACATAGATGATATTTATATATCCACAAAATAAGGACTTAAAAATTACGGATAAATTAAAGAAAATAAAACCTACCATAGATTTTACCGACGAACTAGAAACTAACAACACCTCATCCTATTTTTAAAATATATTATCAAATAACAACAAATTAGAAATTGAAGCTTATCATGAATACTTTAATAAGAATGACCATTTTTATTCACCCCATAGAATTTATTGCTCCTAATCTTTTAATGATTAAACTTGATTATATTGAAAATTTCTTTGCACAACTTCAATTTCTTCGAATCTTTTATACAA
This sequence comes from Sepioteuthis lessoniana, assembly GCA_963585895.1. NCBI lineage: Eukaryota > Metazoa > Mollusca > Cephalopoda > Myopsida > Loliginidae > Sepioteuthis > Sepioteuthis lessoniana. Next base: position 28,707,967 of record OY757932.1, on the reverse strand, counting down.
CGGGCAAAAATAAAAGCTTTTAAAATTCATAAACGAACAAGTTTTCCAAACATTTCCCATAAAATTTTTTCCAATAATAATCTATTACATAGATATATTTTTTACTCAATAATTCAACGACACTCATCATTGCCAAAAAAAAAAAAAGAAAAATCTAAACAACCTTGGTATCCAAACAGTTACAAACGTTTCTAAAAACGATTTAATTGATAATAAGAACAAGAATCATATCGAATCTGAAGCTGGCGTATATCCAATCACATGAACGAGTTTGTGATAAAAATCTATGGGTGAGACTATTTTGATCGATCTTGAAGATCGATCAAAAAACGTATTTGTGATCACATCCAAGATTTCAAAATCGGTAACGACAGAAACGCGTTTGTAAAATACAATTTTGAAAAAAAAATATAGTTCTAATTTTAAAGATTCTAAAATGATAGTTAATTTACATATAACAACAGAAAAATTGTTGTATCTAGTATATTTTTTTTGTTATAATACTAATCAACAAAGGTTGCCCCATACTTGTGCTATATCTAAGCAAAAAGCTTAGTAAATTAATACTATCAAATAAAGGTCCTTTTTTTTTTTAATTTATCGATTGTTTCAGTTAGATTAGTTCTCATTTGCTACAGTATTTCTTACTTAAATGAGTTTTTAATAGCTCTCAATAAATCATTCTTACCGTATTTGACGACATATAAGGCACACTTTCTTTTTTTACTAAAATATCTTTTAAAATTCCCCTGTGCCTTACATGCCATA
>OY757932.1:28569699-28697199 GCA_963585895.1 Sepioteuthis lessoniana | reverse complement strand
CGGCGTTAGCTAGGCTTACTTGTCAGTCGAATATCGGTAGACTATCTAATTTCTCCTCGAGAGTACTTGGCTCTCGATTAATATAGAATTTGGAAGAGTCCATGAATGGGTAGGTAGCGGTCTTATAACTATAACACTCCCTGTGCGTGGAATTCTTGCTATGCTATTGATCAAGATTCATCCACACAGAGAGACGGTGACAACAATGTCGAAATAAAATAAACAAATGGGTAACATCAAACGGATTCCGATTCTCAAAGACGAAATCTTTATGCATTCACTTTTGTCAAATGAGAAAAGGTTCGTAATGACTCTGGACTCAAACTAGAAGTTTTCAGAAATACCAGTGGGTGTGATCCATTGGCCTAAAGAGTAGAGTGTTCGCCTAATGGTCGGGGAGACTAGGGTTCAATCCCAGGTCGCGTCATACCAAAGACTAGAAAAAAAAATGGTACTTGATGCCACCTTGCTTATCACTCAGCATTATAAAGTACAGATCCAGGGTAAAGTGGAGCAAACAGGGAATGGAGTAGCGCCCTCCCCTACACCTCGGTGGAGAAGCTATTGAAAAGGGAGCCTTCGGGTCACTCTCGACAACGGTGGCCAACTTTACTTTTTTACTTATATTATTAAAAGTAAAACATCCTTTATTCCATGCAGAAAGACCTTTAAAACTGTAAATATAGTAAAGCATTGAAACTAACATGGTAGCGACTACTATGTGGTAGCCCTAAGAGATTGGAGAGCTGATCAACAAATTCTAATGAAACTATACAAAACCATAGTCTTTTCTTGCTCAGTCGGCTTGGGTTGTAGAATACATCAACTGCTTCTTTACAGAGGGGTAAGACCTCTCCCCCAGCAACGAGTGTCCTAGATATGACACTAAACAATCTGATGGTGAGGTTCCAGTAATGTTGGAGCTTTGGGGAATGAAGAGTACGGCTTTATTGCCATTGGTCCCAGGTTCACTCTGGCTCGGAATGGTAGCACCCGATAGGGTCCTATCTATAGATCAAATAGAAGTAAACTGCGTGCTTATGCTAAACTGAATGGTTTGAAATAGAACTGTTTTTTGACATTGAAACTGCGTACTTATTCTAAACTGAAATGTTTGATAGAGAACTGTTTATATGTATAAAATGGATTTGGCATTTTTAACCTAGAATGGTTGATTGGCGATAACACCAAACCAAACCAAACCAAACTAACTCATAGTCCATCCCCAACTGAATTCAGTTGTTATGATCTATGAATCCACCAGGAAGTCATACTTAAAAACACGAGACACCATGAAGGAATAAGATTTGCACTAGGAGACTTATTTATCTCTCGAATAGAGAGTCTTTATGTGGAAGCAAATGAAATACCAGTAAAACTACGGTGAGAGAAATTAATTATTCAGTAATACCTCAAACTAAAATTTCGTTCTTCCAATCCAGCATATGACTACACACTAAACCCAAAATATAAAAGAACTTATCAAACAAAATAAAAACCTTAAGAATCCAAATGGAGCAACTCATCCAAAAATCGATTCTTCTTGAAATAATAGACAGAACTGAACTATTGGATATACCCCCTAAGACCATTCAACAATCTAATTTAATAATGAAACTGAGCAACCTTTCTAAAACAAAAATCCACCCTATCACCTACTTTGAAAAGAAAGTTCTCAAAAATCAAAAATACTCAAATCATTTAAGCATTTTCTCTGATGGTCGTAAAGACGTAGAAAAACTGGTTGTGTTGTAATCCTCAACAAAACTATAAAACAAAACAAAACAAAACAAAACGCTTAACAAAAGAAGAATCCATCTTTAGTGCAGAAACTTGTGCAATAGAACTGAAATTAAATCTTATAGCTCCGAGCAAACATAAGAAATTCATCATATTTTAAGACTCCCTACCTGTCTTGATTTCACTTGGGAGGAAAAAACGGGAGAACCCACTAATTATTAAGCTTCTGAACAAAATACATGTCATACACAAAATCAAAGCCATCATAGTCTGCTGGATTCCGAGTCACATCGGAATCAAAGGAGGAAATAGAGCGGACTTAGAGGCCAAATCAACCTTAGAAATAGTCATTGACTATAATTTCAAAATGCCCGACACCTATTTAAAGGTTATGCATAAACAGGTAAATCAGAGAGAAAATAGCAACAATCTTGGAACCCCCCCCAACAAAATAAACTTTTTCAAATAAATCCATCCCTAGAGGATTGTTATGAAATAGCCGAGGGATTTCGGTTCATGCCTTTGAGTTTAGTTAGGCTGAGAACCTTCCGGCTCAGCACATGGGTTGGTTGGGTGTAAGATTGAAGCAGGTGTTAACGCGGGTGCGCGCGAGCGGATAGAGGTGTCACTCAGATGTCATAACAGTCCGAGACGATACTGGGTGACAAGGTGCAAGTGACGTCACGCACCGGAAGCACGCGGAAGTTTGTGTGAGAATTTGAAGAAAATAAGACTCGGGTTTTAGACGCCAAACGAGAAGGATCAATTTTGGAGCTCGCAGGCGCTAAGCGAACGTGCGCCCGATGGGGGCCGCTCGAGTTGGGGGCCAAATGAATAAGACAGCGTAGAAGATTGTGTCTCTCCTCCTTACGTCGAAACCTTTAACTCAAAGTTAATAAAAAGTTTTCGTACCTGAACAAGAAGTAGTTACGTGTTTCTGAGATTCCTATGTTCTTTATATGTTCTATAGTAATGAACATTACATGTCTATTTTGCACATGGCTATATTCATGTATATGGCTACGCAACATATACATATTTGGTGCCAGAACTTGGGCATATCGTTCATGATATGGTTTTCGATTGGCTTACCATGGTTCCACGAAGACGATCAGAGAAGCGGCTAAGAACAAGGAGGAATCTATTTCGGAGCGGTTTGTTCAGGCGATCGAGGGAGAGAGAGAGAGAAAACACAAGGCCCCAGAAAATAAGAAACAAGGAAAAGAGACCAAAAACACGAAGAACAAATTCGGCGCCCCCCAGAAAGAAAAAGGAAAATGTCCAGCACTGAAAAAAGAAGAACAGCGCAACCCCAAAAGAAAAAAAAGGAAGGCGTGAAAAGAAAAAAAAAAAAAAAGAAGTAACACAACTCAACTCCAAGAAAAAAAAAGGCATGAAGAAAAGAAAAAGAATAAGAAGGTATTTGCTCATTTACGTCTGTCATAGTTTAATTTACGAAAAGAGTTTGAATGGTTGTGGAGGATAGATTTGGAAATAATTCTAAAATTAAAAAAAAAAAGAAGAAAAATCGTTGGTAGCATAGAAAATTATTATTACTACTGTATGTGACTTTGTACCGTGGTGGGAGGAGAGAAAGAAAGAGTAACAGAGAAATAAGCTCGCAGTGACAGAGAAGAAAGAAAGGTGGTCGCTGTGGGGACAGATGATTGTGTCGCGCTCATGATTGACAGCAATAGTAAACAATATTTTGTAAAGAAATTTTATAGTAATAACGTATTTTTATGAATGGATTTTACGATAGACGGGGTCATTGTAGGTGAAGTTTATAGTAAATAACGTTTTTATGAATGAAAAGTTGTAACTTGTTGGTGGTCCGGGCTAATAATATTCGGAGATTAGAATTTTGATTCGAGACCTTGGAGATTTCGCTCATCGATGGGATTGCCGGAAGAATTTCGCATATCTGTAGTTAGGACCTATGGGACAGGTTTCGATGTTGGAGAATCGATGTTTTGGGCGCTGAAGAAATCAGGCCAGGTTTTTGTTTAAGTTGTCGAATCCGAAAAAGTCGGATGTACGGTGGAATGTCCGTATCGACTGGAAAATTGTCTCAGATATTTCGCCAGAGAGGCAGATCAACGAAGAGACGGATGTTTATTGTGTCTGACAGGGAAGACGGTTATTTTGTGAGTTCCCCCTGGAGTGGGACTGTGAGGTTTTGTTGAGGAAGATGTTCGGAAAAACATGGGTTTGGAGATTAGTTAATTAAGATATGCGCAGAGTTTTGGTGGTCTCATTGGATGTGTTTGGAATATTTGCAGACTCGATTTTGTGTCGAGGGAGAAATTTTATTGAGTGAGCTGATAAAGGTGGTTTAGAAAAGAACACCCGGTATCTTAAGGGCGAAAGAAAGAAAGAAGATAAAAAGAAGGGTACTCGTAAGCTGTTGAAAAGATGTAAGATAGACCGTTTGACGGTGGTCAAAAGTTGGAAAAAAATGGGGAAACATGTATCTTGGTTCGATTACGAGCTATGCTTGGTTGTGGAAGATTAAAATGTGTACATTAATTAATGACAGATATTACGTGAGAAGAAGATATAAAGTTAGCAGTAATAAGTACGGACGTAGAAGGAAGGCAAAAATGCAAAATACAAAATGAGCAATTGACCTGAGATTTAAAAAAAAAAAAAATTAAAAATATGAAAATAAGAGAACAAATTAAAGACTGAAAAAATATACATGCCGAACGAGTGACTGTTGAAAAAATTTAAAAAAAAAAAAGAAAAAAAAGAGAAAGAAGAACCAGAAAATGTGGTCGGAAAAAGAAAAAAAAACTGAAAAAAAAAAAAAAAAGATGGACAATACGAACACTTTTTATTCTTATTTCAGTGACTTTTGAGTTTGGAACTGACGCATGCTTTTTGTTGTATTATTTTGTTGAAATTGTATTGCTGAAGATTTTGTTGCTCAGTTCGACATAAGGGGGAGCGGCACAATAGTTTAAGAAAATAATTTGTCATCATCGATGACAAATGATTTTATTGTGGTTGGATAGGTATGTTATGAAATAGCCGAGTGATTTCGGTTCATGCCTTTGAGTTTAGTTTGGCTGAGAACCTTCCGGCTCAGCACATGGGTTGGTTGGGTGTAAGATTGAAGCAGGTGTTAACGCAGGTGCGCGCGAGCGGATGGAGGTGTCACTCAGATGTCATAACAGTCCGAGACGATACTGGGTGACAAGGTGCGGGTGACGTCACGTACCGGAAGCACGCGGAAGTTTGTGTGGGAATTTGAAGAAAATAAGACTCGGGTTTTAGACGCCAAACGAGAAGGATCAATTTTGGAGCTCGCTGGCGCGAGGCGAACGTGCGCCCGATGGGACCGCTCGAGTTGGGGGCCAAATGAATAAGACAACGTAGAAGATTGTGTCTCTCCTCCTTACGTCGAAACCTTTAACTCAAAGTTAATAAAAAGGTTTCGTACCTGAACAAGAAGTAGTTACGTGTTTCCGAGATTCCTATGTTCTTTATATGTTCTATAGTAATGAACATTACATGTCTATTTTGCACATGGCTATATTCATGTATATGGCTACGCAACAGGATGGGCATCAGAACTTAGGAAAAACCTGAAAAGAGGAGACAGTCTGAACCCGACTACACATTGTACATTCATGGCTAACTCATGTCTCTATGCTAAAGCAAGAGGAACAGATAAAGTGTGCCATAATAATCACTGTAAAACATATCAATCTGTTTGGTAAAAATTTGGCTCCTTTCAGAAAGAGAAACTTTCAAGCAGGAAACATTGCAAAAATCTTCCGATTGAAAACCAGTAGAATCACAAACTCTCTAAATAAAATTGGACAATACAATAAATCATAAATATATATATATATAAATACCAAAATAAAAATCCTGTTTCCACATAAAATAAACCTAGAAAAGTTGACATGCTGTAAAATTATCAAACCAACCAAACAACTAACTAATTAACGTTTTATAATCAGATTTTAAGGTAACATTATTCAAAAATATCTATTTGGGGGGCAAATATTTTTCTCTATCTCGAACTATCACAAAAACGCCGAGGTAAAACATACTATATATATATATATATATATATATATATATATATATATAGTATTTTTCGGTCCAGTTAAACCAGAGTTGGGAATAATTCCTTCAGGACAAGAAAATCATTCAAGAGCTGAACATTTAAATTTTCCTGGGAGAGAGCTCAATGTAATTAATTTTACAGAGCAATACTTTCTTTAAAGAAAAAAACAAAGACCTGTTATATTTTTCTTTGTGTTTTTGGTTGACATCAGAAACGCAAAAAAGGATGGAAATAAATTTATAATCCTAAAATAACCGGTCTTTGTTTTTTTCTTTAATATATATATATATATATATATATATATATATATATATATATATACAGAAACAAAAACCTCCATGCTCTCTCTTTAAAGTGATTTCATTCAGTTCTGTCTTGCCTATTTGGAAAACATCCAATCAAGATTTTCTTTTAATTGTTAATATTTTGTCGCCAAATAATGGATATCATATAAAGGACATGTATGAATTCCACCAGTAGAAGCAAAAGTTTTTGTCTTGTGTGTATTCATTTAATTTAGTTTGATACTGGCATGTGCTATTAATACTTCTCTAAAGTCTGGTTCATGAAGAGTTTTTCTATAATCATATAACTCATTTTGCTGTTATTGAAGACAAAAAAAGATTTTGTGCATTTATGTGTGTCAAAAGTCTTATAGATATTAAAATCTTTCCAACATAGAACTATTTAGAGGTTATATATGGATTCCTAGTGAAATTCTGGCCCATAAAAATGTGCCCATTGTATTGTTTATCAAATTTGACAAATTCGCAATGTTCAATCCAAATGTTAGCGAAAACAAATCCTTCAAACAATATTTAGTAATGAGAATGTAATGTCAATCAATTTCCTATTAAATGGAAAAAATTACTGAGTCACGAAGTCAGTCAATTACAAGAAAAATTAAAACAAAAGTTATTTTAAAATGCCTTGAAGTCAGCTCGATAGAATTCATTTTGAAAAAAATCAGGTAACTCTAAAAATATACATATAAAAAAATTGACAGAGAAGAAGGAAAAAGTGAAAAAGAGCAGGGACATTATTGAGTGCGTGTAAAAAAATTGTTTGTTTCTCTTTATTGGTTTTAAAAGCCGAATCAAAACAATTTGGAAGTAAGCACATTATGATCAACTATTAGAATAGTCAGCTTTTTAATAGCTTTTTTTTTCAAAATTTAAAATCTGAATGACGATCATTGGGAGTAAAACAGAAATATAAATAATGAAAAAAAAAAAAAAACAACATAATCATTATATACTTGTACCTGTGAATTCAATTGTAGCTCTGTCCGCTTGACCCGGAGTACGCTGACTTTATCCCCTGGAGAAGGGTAGGACCATATACACAAAAAGGGGTGTTTTGGGTATGACACTAAACTGCCTCTGATGGTGAGGCTACGGTTCTAGAGATCTAGGGAGTATGGATTATCCATTCTTTATCATGACACTGACGTCCACTTAGTAGCTGTTTGGGTCCTTTCAATAGGTAAAATAGATCTGTTTTAAATTATTCATATTCGACAGGACAATGTACCCCACCAAAAAAAAAAAAAAAAAAACTTTTCAAAAAACAAAAACACAAAAAATATAAATATAAACGTACAATGAACCCGATTCTCTAACCCGCAGACATAAAATAACCGTGGACGGGTTGAAATGCCGTTAAAATGAATCAACCATTCAATCAATCGGAGTCTGAGTAATAATACATGTTAAGGCCTCATCTATATGTCAAATTAATGTAAAAATTATTCGTATTGGATTAAATTATTTGTATTAAGAATAATTGGTTGCCCGGGCTATTGGCCTTATGAGTAGAGTGTTCGCAAGAGGTCCATTAAAAACCTTTTAAAGACGTTCAGGGGAAATTCCTAATAGTTAAAGTGACGACTATTAGCATTAGAAAGGAATACTTGAAACCTTTGAACTAAGTCTGGTAGTCCAGACATGCCGTTAAACCAAATCAATCTTTTTGCATAAAAACTCCATTAAAAACCTTTTAAAGACATCCAGGGGGAATCCCTAACAGTTAAAGTGAGGAAGTTCAAACTCCAGACGCGGTAGAACGTTCACTTTCAGATTATTACTTCTTGCAAAGGTAGGAGAAACCTTATTTCCCCAAGTAATGGGGTTAAATAATATCACTGCTATTCTTTACAAGGATGGCTTTCGGACAAAATTACCCACGAAGTTAGATAAACAATTAAAATAAAAAAAAATTTCCTCCCCAAAACTTGCTCAGTCGGTTTCGGCTGTAGAATACACTAACTGCTTCTCTGCAGAGGGGTAAGACCCCCCCTTAAAACGAATGTTCTGTTAAAGACAAACAATCTGATGGTGAGATTCCAATAATGCTGCAACACTGGGAAATTCGGAGTACCTCTTCATTGCGATCGCTCCCAGGTTCACTCTGGCTGTTTATATATATAAAAAGAGATTTGACATTAAATAACTCATCATGGTTGATATGCCATAAAACCCAACCAAGCCAAACCAAACCACAAAAACATTGTCTTTAAGATGACCTGAGGTTGAAACGAGTTGAGAAAAAAAATCAATAACTTAAAAGCAATATTCTTATTTCTCTTACGACTTTTGTTTATCTTACACCCACCCAAACCTATATATATATATATATATATATATATATATATATATATATATATATATATATTTATATATTGTAGGCATAATTTATTTAAGGTGAAAAACAAGTATTTCGTGCCAAGTTTCTTATCTTTTAATTTTTATTTCATCAAGATTTCTATCTAATATGAATATGTCATCGATGTATCAGACGTATCATCAGTTTTGCACACGTGTTGAAGTTATTTTTTTCTAATACTCACTTCCTCGATGCAAGTACATGTATTCAGATTATAATATTAGAGTACTTGAACAATTTTCAAATTGCCATCATCCACCGTTGGGACATGTTCGCCCACAAGAAAAGACAAAATTTCTTTCACCTTTAATAAAATATTTCCACTACCTACGTCTACCACCTAAATGCGCATGCGCGCGCGCACGCGCGCACACAGACACAGACACAGACACACACAAACTCTATGCTTAAATATATATATATATATATATATATATATATATATATATATATATATATATATATATGTGTGAACATGTGTGTGTGCATATATATATGTGGATGACAATATATATGTGTGCATATATATATATATATGGATGACAATATATATATATATTGGTTTCCACAGACAGAGGGTTTCGTCGTATCACAACTCTTCAGTGTGGTTAGACACGTGGGGGATCGAAACCCGGCCAACTTTACGTTAGACTTATATATATATATATATATATAATTATATATATATAAATATATATATATATATATATATATATAAAGAGAGACTTGTACGGTATTACTTATATATATAGAGAGAGAGAGGGAGAGGGAGAGAGAGAGAGAGAATGTTCACCAATGGTCCAAGAGACTTGGGTTCAGTCATAACAAAGACTTTGAAAATGGTACTTGATGCCTCCTTGCTTAGCACACAGCAATATAAGGTACGTATCAAGGGTAAAGTGGAGCAATCCAGGGAAAGGAGTTGTGCCTTACTTTACATCTCAGTGTAGTAGCTATTGAAAAGGGAGCCTTCAGGTCGCCCTCGACTACGGTAGTCAACTTTACCTGCCGGAGGCGATGAATGATATGGAGAAGTGGCGAGAGTGGGTCAGGGATATCCGTGCTTTCGGCGCGACATGATGATGATGATGATAACAGTAATATCGTAAAAGCCCATATAAAAGTGGGCATATTTATATATATGTATATTTTTTCTGTTGATCTGTGCATCTCTGCATCGGGATAAGACCCCACAACAAGTCCTGGATATCACACTAAACTATATCTGATGGTGAGGCTTCAGTTTTGGAACTTTGGGGAATGTGGAGTACTCTTTAATTTCCATACTCCCAGTGTGGTAGTACCTGTTAGGGTCACATCTATGGGTCTAATAGATCTTTTTAACCATTTACTAGTTTTGAAACAATTTTACTGAATGCAGACAAATAAATTCTGGCTCGATTTTGCATTAAATAACCTACATTGGTTGATATGCCATAAAACACAACCAACCATCAGTTGTGTATAAATAAGATGGTAGATTTGTTCGCTTCTTCTAACTGTAGAAGAAGCATGTCAAAAAGAAATGAGTTAATTAATCGATGCAGTCATATAATATTCAAAAAGCAACAAGACTTCACTTCTCAGCCAATTAAAATTTTAGTTAAAGTCTTTCCCGCCTATTAAATAGTTTTAGAGTTGCAATAACAAGCCGGCTAATTACGTAATAAATCGGTTCGTTAGAGTGTGGAGATTTATCTGACTTCCCACAAAGTCAGATTAGACATGAAGTCATCGATTCGTTAGGGTAATTTAAATTCTGCAAAGTATACTTTAATGTAGGTGGGTCAATTTTTTGCCGTGACGGGAGTTTAGAGATCAAATCCAGTTAATGTTAGGTTTGGAAATTAGGGTCTAAATGAAGGCTAACGATACCCTGTTCATCTATAGTTCTGTGTTGAAACCAAATTAGAAAGCTTATAAAATTTAGTTGCCAACTTTCTTTTCTAACGCGTTAAAGCTGATATTTTGGTTTGTTTGGTTTGTTTTCATTGGTTAATGGAATATCAACCTTCATGGGTTATTTAATGCCAAATCTATCCTTCTAGAAGAACAGTAGTGGTACTATTTAACCCATAGCTGGTGTGACAAGGGCGTTCATAGCTTTCCCAAGGGTATTTGTCTGAAAGTGAACGTAATAGCACGACAGGAATTCGAACTGGTTTTACTACGATTCCATAGGCCAGTGGTTTAACCATAACGCCACGAGGATAGCACCTAATTTGCTCTCTGTGTAAAGCCCTAATTTTTAGGACTCTTAAGAAAGCAAATATTCTTTCAACAGACCTTAACGAAATACATTCTGAAATAAACAATTAAAAGTGGAAAGACATTGATTTTTGGGAGCCTAACGAAAGCCACTTGTATCGTTATGGAAAGTGACACAACGAACGGAGTTCAAATCCTCGACGCCCCGGTTTGCATTTCACGAAGCACTAATACCCTTTGGAAAGGTATGAAACTCAACTATTCTCTGTCAAGGTATGGATAAATAGCTGGGAAAACTGTTTTTTTTTTAAACCTTGGTATGGCAACTGGTTCTAGCTGGAAGAGAACTCTGAATTCAAACCAGTTGTAGATCTGGAGAGGGATGGGTTCCGCTTGTCAATTCATACTTAAGACAAGCTACATGACTTTTGACCCTCAGACCAAAGCAGGTTACAGGACCAGTGAGAGTGAGAGAAAGTGATAATTCACACGGAAGTATTGATCTGACGCATTTTCATATTGTGATTGGATTGTGCTAAAATAATTATCGAGACTGAAGTTTTAAATGTCTAAAACTTGAATGAAAATATTTGTACAGAAAAGCATCTTTTAGAATAAAGTATTAATATCAGTAGCCAAGACTAGCACAGTCAGCTGGGGTTGTAGAATACATTGACTGCATCTCAGCAGAGAGGTAAGATCCCCACTCCTCCCCAACGAGAGTCCTGGATATAATACAAAACAATCTGAAGGTGAGGCTCTCGTCCTGAAGCTTTTGAGAATTTAGAGTATCCCTTCGCTGACATTGCTCCCAGGTCCACTTTGACCCGGAAAGGTAGCACCTAATAGGGGCCTATTAATGAGTCAAATAGAAATGCTTGACATTTAAACTGTATGCAAACAAATGACTGATGTTTAATTGAATTGTTAGTGATACATAACAATACTTGGAACCATTTAACTGTGTGCAAGCGAATGAGTAATGTTGAATAGAATTATTAGTGCTAAATAGCTATAGTTGAAAGTTTTTTTAGTGTGTCTAAATTGAATTATTAGTATTACATAGGAATACTTGGAAATACTTGCAAATAAATGAATAGAATTGAATCGAATAATTAGTGTTAAGCTGCAATACTTGTAACCACTTCACTGTCGGCAAATGAATAATTAATACTGAATAGAATTATTAGTGTTTGATAGCAATAATTGAAACAATTAACTGTATAGTAATAATTGCAATACTAGAGTACAAACAAACTAGTTCTAACTCATTTAAAAAGGAAAATACATACAAAATATTCCCTTACAGATCATATATGTATATCTATTTAAATGTGTACGAACAAATGTCTAATGTCAAATTTTTAGATAGCAATACTTGAAACCATTTAACTGTATGCAAACAAATAATTAAGAGTAAATAGAATAATTAGTATTTGATTGAAATTCTTGAAATCAGTGTGCAAAAAAAAAAAAAAAAAAAAAGAAAAAAAAAAGAGCTCAGGCATGTATCGATCTCTCATCCTCAAACCCTGTTATGAATAAACAGTCGGTCAGTTTCGGTTCTTTAGCCTTAATCCTTGTTCAGCAGAGTCGATACTTTGACGTAATCGTATAAGGAAATGGATTCAGCATTCGGAGTTTAAATCCTGGACGAAGTTTTTTGCATTTTCCTTCGTGCTAATGCTCTTGAGAAAGAAATAGAAACATCTTTTCTGTTAAGGATAAATAATAGGGCAGTTATTTTTTTTTACAGCCTTGATCAGTTTAGAAAACTCAAAATTCAACCTTGCATCACATCCTGCCCATAGCAAAGAGGCTGAGTAAATACATATCCTTCGAGAGAGCCGAGTGTTTCATAAGTTCATTTTAACTCGAGGATTCATTAGAAAGTGAGCTCGCGAGTGAGCCGGTTAAAATATTGTCCAAGTCTTGATGCAAAAAATAACAACGTCAACAAAAAACAAGCGGTTTCAATTCCTACCCAAGCCGGCCAGAGGATTACTTGGTCAAAAACGTGGTGCGATAGACAACAACTATGGAAGGCAGTAATTACTGGGGATACAGTTACAAGACACAGCATTCCTATCCGAGGTCGCGGTTAATCACCTGAAGATGGCCAGAGGTGAAATTTGGTCGAAACGTTGTGAGGAAAAAAAAACAAAAAAAACAAAACAAAAAAAAACCTACCAAGATGAGGACAAAAGTCCGCAATAAAAAAAATTAATACTCAGATTAACAAGCCTCATCTCAAAAAGGATTCCTAATAAAGACAACAAAAAACAATATTGCAAAATCAAAATTCTTCCCATTGCAAAATTTCCATAGAAACAAGACAATTCAGTTTAGCATGAGTACAGTGTTTAATTGTCAAGAACATTTCTATTTCAAGCTATTCCATTTAGTCAAGCAGTTCTAATTCAGCTAATTCAGTTTAGTATAAGTAAAGTTTGTTTACACACAGTTAAATGTATTCGTCGAATTATTTTCCCTCAAGTTATGAATAAATAGTTGGAGGGACTTAATCTTAGTATAGCAATCTGTCTAGAAGAATGAAAACTCAGAATTCAAACCCATTCCGATCCAAGTAATATAAGTATATATTAATAGTAATATGATAGGAATATAAGTATTATAGTAATATAAGTATATATTATCCAAGCTACATGGGTAGTGCTCCCCATGACCAATAAGTTTTGTACTATGTTTGCATATAAATTTTCAACACCCATATCCAAGGGAAGCATAGAATGCAAATGCTACTGCAGGATTTGTCAAAACGAAGTTGAACCCAACACTAGACGGCCTTATAAACTCCTGCTCTTGGTTTATCACTCCACCAGGGCAAGTTACCCTGTCACACAGAAGGTCTGAATTCCGAATTTTCCTTCTCCTAAATTGGTTGTCTTTACCAATACGTGATGGAAGAAAGAAGAGATTCGTGTATTGGAATGCTTCATCATTATCATCAAGTCGCGCTGACTGCACGAAGTTCCCTGACCCTCTCTCTATCCGTCCTAACCATCAATCGCTCTTGGTTAATCTTCCAAACTACATTCATTGCTTGTCCAGTCGGCTAGGGCTGTAGAATACACTAACTGCATCTCTGCAGAGGGGTAAGACCCACCCAATGAGTGTCCTGGATATGACACTAAATAATCTGACGGTGAGGTTTCAGTAATGCTGGGGCTTTTGGGAATACGGAGCATCCCTTCATTACCATTGCTCCCAGGTTCACTCTGGCCTGGAATGGTAGCTCCTGATAGGGCCCTATCTATGGCTTAAAAAGAACTAACGGCATATTTATGCTAAACTGAATTGTTTGACTAAACTGAATAGCTTGAAATAGAAATGTTCTTGACAATCAAACCGTACTTACATTTAAACTGCGCGCTTATGCTAAACTGAATAACTGTTTTTGACATTAAACTGAATTGTTTAATATAGAACTGTTTTGACATTTAACTGTGTGTAAACAAACTCTACTTATACTAAACTGAATTAGCTGAATTAGAACTGCTTGACTAAATGGAATAGCTTGAAATAGAAATGTTCTTGACAATTAAACACTGTACTCATGCTAAACTGAATTGTTTGAAATTGAACATTATTTACATAGAAATAAATTTGGCGTTAAATAACTTATAAAGGTTGAAATGCCATAAAAATCCAACCAACCAACCATTTATTTGTCGCTGCCTCCCACCAGACACGACTTGACACAAGGTCAAAAGCCCGAAGGCCGATTAAAGTGGGGATAAAGGGAGGGGGAGGTCGGGAACGAGCCGAGACTCGAACCCTGCTGGTCAATGCTGCTCATCGACTCTCTTAGTGCAATGTGAGCCTGATGAGGCAAGCAGTTTCCGAAGTCCAGAACAGGCTCCGGGGCTTCGCAAAAAGCAAAAAGCCAACCAATCACATCCATTGTCCGCACAGAGCTTATCTATGTAAGTCCTTGCTGATTCACCAATTATAATCATTAGTTTTTACTAGTATTTTCTTTGTTTTTTTTTAAATTTCAATTTTTAGAAATATCTTAACTCACTTTGGTCAACTAGATATTGAACGAAATAAAAAGAAAGGTTTTATTTTGTTTGGGTCATGGAAATCAATGTCAGACTGCCAGGAGTTAAAAGTAAGAAACTAAATCTGAAAGAATAGAAATTGACAACTGATCTTTGCGGAGCCAGCAAAACTTGCACAGATCCAGGAAACCAAGATGCTTTCCCTCATTAGGACAGCTTTTAAAAGAAATGTCAAGTAGATAAAGTGGACAAGTAAAAATCGAATGAAAAGTATCTGAAATTAAGGCGCACGAATTACAAGACAAAAATCAATTAGGTTACACTGTAAACGGGGTTTAAAATAAACCGACTTTGGGGTGGGGTGAGTCTTATCTCTTTGCTGATGGTGAGGCTTTAGTCCTGGAGATGTGGGCAGAGTGGAGTAACGCTTAACTGCCATAGGTAGACTTTGGTCCGGAGTGATAACATCTGTTAGTGTCACATTTTATGGGTCAAACAGATCTGTACGCAAATTACACTGGTTTACAAAGAAATTGAGACAAGCACAAAAATACCCGTTTTAACCTAATTTGTGGGCGCTGAATTCAAATTTGAAATCCGCTTTTACACATCACCTCTAGTTTTTTAGATATGCATAGTGTGAAATTTGTGCATATACGGTACATAAAGGCGTTAATTCTAATATTGTGAGACTTATGGCTTATTTTTTAGTTATTATGCACTAAATGTAAGTGATAGCATTATATTATATTTATATATATATATAGTTATATATCAAGACGGATTTTGAAAGTTAAGTTTGCAGGTCTCAATCCACACTCTGGCAGTCATTGGAAGAGGTTGTCTCGCAGGCAGCGCAGGAGGTTGGTGTCCCTCAACTATCGTGTTACACATCTTTTGGGTTACTAAATATTAGTATTACATTTTCAAATTCACATTTAGTTTTACTTTGTTATATTTTCAGATTCTCCAATGGCTTCAAGCACGTCAAAATGTCGAGGATGCCTCAATAAGGCCAATTCTTTCTGCTATGTGTGTGGGGACTTCACAACAGTTGCACTTCGTCGAACCATCACTTCTAATTCAGCTAATTTAGTTTAGTATATGTAAAGATTTTGCTTACACACAGCTAAATGTCAAAACAGTTCTATATTAAACAATTCATTTAAGTGTAAGTACATTTTCAATGTCAAAAACAGTTACATTTCAGACAATTCCGTTTAACATAGTCGCGCAGTTTAAATTTAAGAACAGTTTAATTGTCAAAAATATTTCTATTTCAAGCTATTCAGTTTAGTCAAACAGTTCTAATTCAAACAATTCAGTTAAGCATAAGTATGCAGTTAGTTCTATTTAACCCATAGATGAGGTCCTATCAGGTGCTACCATTCCGGGCCAGAGGGGACCTGGGAGCAATGGCAATGAAGGGGTACTCCGCATTCCACAAAGCTCCAGCATCAGTGAAAGCTCACCATCAGATTATTTAGTGTCATATCCAGGACACTCATTGGGAGGGGGTCTTATTCTACTGCCCCAGCCGACTGGGCAATACACAGAGTTAAATATCAAACAGTTTTATTTCATATAATTCAGTTTAGCATAAGTACACAGTTTAGACGTCAAAACAGTTCTATTTTGAGCAATTCAGTTCAGCACTCGTATGCAGTTCCAATGTCAAAACAGTTCTATTTTAAACAATTCAGTTAAGCATAAATACACAGTTTAAATGCAAAAATCAGTATAGTGAAAGAAGCACGGTTTAGTTTTATTTAACCCATAGATAGGACCCTTATCAGGTGCTACCACTCCGGGCCAGAGTGGACCTGGGAGCGATGGCAATGAAGGGGCACTCCACACTCCTCAAAGCTCCAGCATTGCTGGAACCTCACCATCAGATTGTTTAGTGTCATATCCAGGTTTATGGTTTAGCAACCAGTGTAGGTTATTTAATGCCAAATCCATTTTTATACATATAAGCAGTTCTATTGCAAACAATCCAATTTAGTGTAAGTACAGTTTTTTTGTTTACACGCAGTTAAATGTCAAAACGGTTCTATTTCAAACAAGTCAGTCTAGCATAAATATACTGTTTAGTTCTATTTGACCCAAAGATACAACCTTATCAGGTGCTACCATTCCGGGCCAGAGTGGACCTGGGAGCGATGGCAATGAAGGGGTACTCAGCATTCCCCAAAGCTACAGCATTACTTGAATCTCACCATCAGGTTATTTAATGTCATATCCAGGACACTTATTGGAGGGGGTCTTACCCCTTTGCAGAGAAGCAGTTGGTGTATTCTATAGCTCCAGTTGACCGGGAAATCATAGTTGGAGGAATAAGGAGATTTGTCACGTTTCCCAAGGGTATTAGAAATTTCAATTTCTTATACCCATAGTCAAATAGTTCTCGTTGACCCATAGATAGTACTCTGTCAGGTGCTGCTACTTTGGGACAGAGTGAATCTGGAAGCCATGGCAACAAACGGGTATTCCACATTTCCACTATCAGATTGTTTAGTATCATATCCAGAACACTCGTTTGGGGAGTCTTAATCCACTGCAGAGAAGCAGTCGGTGTATTCTACTGCCCTAACCGACTGAGTCACAGGACACTCGTTGGAGGAGTCTTACCCAATTGCAGAGAAGCAGTTTGGTGTATTCTACTGCCCAAGCCGACTGGGTCACAGGGTACTTATTGGAGGAGTCTTACCCCACTGCAGAGAAGCAGTCGGTGTATTCTATAGCCCCATTTGACTGGGCCAAAGTATTAAATAACCCATGAAGGTTGATATGCCATTAGATAAAGAAACTGAAACTGCAACTTCACCCGTCTCTCTGATTCCTATTTACATCTTTTTGTTACTTAGAATTATTCTCAACACTTTGATCTATGTTCTTCTGAGTTTCTTAGCTGGAGATATTCTAAATTTTTATCAGGGGAGTCCCCGCGGCCTTATATCTAACAAGCTGTCTTGCAACATCCTAGTAAACAAATTCGAACTCCAGTCGAGCCATAACGTTTATTTTCATATTCGGAAAGCTCCGAATTTCCCCACTCCCTCTCAGCTATGAGTTGAATAATACAACAATTGTTCTTTTACAAGGATAGCTTTGACATTAAATAACCCACAAAGGTTTATATTCCATTAAAGGAAAAAGCTAAAGCAAACCTGTTCAACATTCAACAACAAGAATTGATTAAACAGTTTTAAAAAGTGTAAGAATCGACCAGATAAAATCATGATGAAAAAAAAAAAAAAAAAAACAGTTACCAAAATACCTGTATTGTGAATATGAACATAAAGGAAAAATGCCCTGCATTTAGAAATATGTGGAAGAATCGTCTTTAAAAAAGAATAATTTTTAACGAGTGGACAGATTTAAGAAAAGAAGAAAAATGTAAGAATAAATAAATAGATAAACAAATAAATAAATAAAATAAAGTTGAGAAAAGAGAGACAGATCAAAACAAATACCGGTGTTTTTATTCGTTGAAAAACAGGCACATAGACCGGCTCATTGGACTAGTGGGTAGAGTGTTCGCCAATGTTCCGGGAGACCCTAGTTCAATCCCAGGTCGGGTCATAAAAAAGACTTTAAAAATGGTACTTGATACCTCCTTGCTTAACATTCAGCAATATAACGTAGGTATCAAGGGTAAAGTGGAGCAATCCAGGGAAAGAAGTAGCGCCCTGCCCTACATCTCGGTGTAGTAGCTATTGAAAAGTGAGCCTTCTGGTCGCCCTCGACTACGGTCGCCAACTTTACTTCATATATATATATATATATTTTTTTTTTTCTTTAAGAAAAAACAACGAAACCAATCACAAAGGATTATAAATTTATTTCCATCCTGTTACGCATTTTTGAAATTTCCAAAAACACGAAAAAGATCTTTCTTGTCCTGATGGAATTATTCCTAACTCCGGTTTAACTGGACTAAGTATACCAGCAGGATGTGACACATAGTCGATTTTTTAAAGTTGAGTTTAACAGATTTGAATTCAGTGTTTTTTCTTTCTCGTTTAACGGTTATCATATCAAGGTTAAAGAGCACTGTCCGCCCAAATATTTTACCCATAGCGGGAGGGAGGATAAGTGAATTCATACCTTTCCCAAGGGTATTAGGGTTACGTGAAATGCAAACAGCCTCGTCAAGGATTTGAACTCCAGTCAATGTGTCTACTTCTTACGATGATAATCATTACACCACAAACTGTCTCTCTCTCGCTCTGTCTTTCGCTCGCTTTCTCTGTCTCTGTCTCTCTCTCTATATATATATATATATATAAGCTGCCTATAAAAAAGAGTGGAAAAGATATGCGTACACAATATTAGTAAAAAATAGTTTCGAACTCCTCCCAACTTCCCAAAATTCCGAAAAAGCAAACAAAAAACATACGATTAATTCGGAGAGGAAAATTCGTGTTAATAAATTTAGCATCTTCTTAGCAAGTCTGTATGGACAATAAACTTTGTAAACTAAGAAATGGTTGTTCAATGTCTTAAGTCAATTCCCAGTGTTCACTATCGCAGTCACATTTCAAAATTTCAAATACAAAATGGCCGCCACATATCTGGCATTTTATAGCAATTGGCGGATCTATTTTCCCAGAATGTAATCATCAAATTGCATTATATTTGGCATATACCAAGACTGATCTTGATTTATGGCGTATACCAAGATTGATCCAACAATTGTTGGAGGTAGAGAGGAGAAAGAGTTCTGCTTGATTTTGTCGGAGGAAAAGAGAACAAGCTTGGTCTGACTTTGCTGAAGGCAAAATAAACAAACAAACAAACAAACAAACAGAAAAACAGTTCCGCCTGACTTTGTTAAGAGCAAATTCAGACAACGAATTTGGACTGACTCTGTTCGAGGCGAAAGGAAGAACGAGATATTTCGAGATCTCTCAGAGAAAGAAATACCTTTATCTCTCTGAAGAGGGAGCGGGGAGCTAAGAAACCTTGAAAACGAATTGATATTCAGAAGTACGAAAAAACAAAAAACTAAAAAAGAAAAAAACAAACAAAAAAAAACGAAAAAACAAAAAACCAGAAACAAAGGCCCCAGAGAGATATAGTGATATACAGGGTGCCCAATTAGCATAAGTAAGGCACATAGACTATATGAGCATTCCGATTGTAAGAAGGGAGGGTCAGAAACAAATACGTGTGACTAGAGAGAACGACAACTCAAGAAATACGAAGCAGCCATTCGTAAAAGTATTTGTCCAGCGTTTTGCTTGCTTTCACGTTTACTCTTTGATCAACATGCCCTGAAAAAAATCAACTATATGAGAGGTTATTCTTGTTGATCAAAATTAAGTACGGTCTTTGGCCCGGGATTGGGTGATGCGTTTGTATCTCAAAGTCTCGGAGAATTTCATGTGTTTCATTTTCAAAGACAGCTTCTGATTTGTTCGTATGGTGTAATTTCCGTCTTTTGCACGATTCCAAGTGGATCACCTTTCCCACCTAGTCGTGTCTGCTTTTGAATTCATTTTGTGCTAGTTTGCTGCATTCACTTATGTAATTAACTGTTTCGTCTTTATCACCTGATTGCCTATACTTGCTCTTCTTCTTTTTCTTCTTCTTTGAATAAATTTTTGCCTTGACATAATAGGTCCTTATGGCATTATTTTGTGTTGCTATAATTAGAGATTCAATTCAAAGGAATAAAATAACCCTAGAGGGGTAGACATGCCGTTAAAATAAATCAATAAACCTACATAATATTGCAGACTTGTCTGTGTATAATTTGCATAATTTCATTCAATTCTGTGTCAAATTGAATTAAAATCAGTTTAATTTTGCATTTTACCATTGTGAATCTACCAAGGGTTAAGTTCTAAATGATTAGTAAAAAAAGCATAAAAAATCCAGTAAAGACAGAAAGTATTACTTTACCTGTTGAAGATATCATCTTTAGGCCAGTTATATCGTATCCGAGCTTCCATATTTGTTGTTCCTTCTTCCTCCTGTTTTATTTATGATAAGCAGTCGGATTTCAAAAACACGTCTCGAAATTGACGCCGCCACCATTTTCTAAAATTTATTTATTTATTTATTTATTTTTTGACAAATTTGAATTACCGTTACCACAAGCGACATTTTTTCTTTCCTAAAATTTCCTTTGCTTTACGAAATGGATATTTTGTTGGTTAATTTGATAAGCTGAGAATTTCAAATTGGTTTCCTTAATTGTCTTAAACTCTTCCTTTCAAGACGAAACTGCTGGCTAAAAAGATTACAATGAACACAGGCGCAATCATACGTCACTCTTCATAATTCCTTTATAAAAAAAAAAGAATCTAAAAAATTAATTAAAAAAAAAACAAAATAAAATATGCTTTTGAATAACAGGGTTTTGTATTTTTTTCTTCTGCGCACTCATTCTTTTTTCCTGCGTAATAATTTACTGCTTTATTTGGGCCGAGATGCATTGGCTTGTTTACCGCTCATTCAAATGCGCGATATTAAGATGATCTCTATTCTGTGTCCTTTATGTTTCTTTCTTCTGTGAATAATTGTGTAGTTGTTTCAATTTTTTTTGCACACGGTCCTATTGGATAAAAATAATTTTCAAACATATATTCGACCCGAAGATAGTACCCTAGTAGGAACTTCCATGATGGATCAGAGTGGGGCTGCGAAAATAGCAATAAAAGGATACTCCATACCTTCCAAATCTTCAGATTTGGAGCCTCAAAATCAGATGCAGTTTTATATCTAGTACTCCTTCTTTTTTGCGGGGAGCCCTTATCCCTCTGGATCCTATTTACCAACCCCTCCGCTCTGGCAGGATATAACACAAGGTCAATTTTTAAGCGGAGTTTAACAGGTTTGAATTCAGAATTTTCCTTCTCCTAGACTAGTTGCCTCACCAAGGCTGAAGAATTCAGTCTGTCCTACTATTTACCCATAGCTGGAGGGAGAATAACTGGATTTATACGTTTCCCAAGGGTATTAGTGCTATGTGAAATGCAATCAATCTCGTCCAGGATTTGAACTCGTGTCGCCGTATCCATTTCCTGCGACGATAACCATTACACCATTTATCCCTCTGGATGGAGCATAGCGTACTCTAAGCCCCGTTGATCAACCGGTATTAACAGGACCCAATCTATCGAATCGAACAACATGAATTACAAATCAAATGACAGAACTTATTCATTTAATTAACTTGAAATCGATGAGCAGAAGACTTAACAGTTATTGGTGTGGAAAATCAAACTGGCTAGCTGAGTTCGAATTGCAATGAAGACCTTTTCCCGTTCATTTCTCATTAAAGCCATTTAAAAAGATATCAATGAATCTCTTCTTCACTTCCCACAGTTACCTTTGATAGAGTAACGAATATAGAAAAGACCCGACTTGGCAGAGTAAGGTTCATTATCCGCCAGGTCTTACAGACCTTTCTGAAAAGCCAGTTAGAAAAGGCTCAAAAATAAACTTGTGTATACTATTTGGTGATGTCAATAATAACAATACGGATACAGATACGAAAACAGGCAAACTCTGTTGTTTCAGATACGAACGGTTTATTAATTTCTTGACTTCGGTTCATCGACACGAGGAGAGAGACACAATTCTTACTATGCTGGCCATACTATCTGACCCCACCAATGCGTGGCGCATCTTGTGATGTTTAAGATATCTTTCGGTAGAGTTCCGAAAAACCCAACAACATCTTTCAACGGTCCAAATTCAACTCTCTGCCTCCATGGCAGAAACTCAACTCTCTGCCTTCATGGTCCTATCTCAACGCTCAGCTGACTCAGTTTCAAAAACCTCAAATTCTCAGGACCATCTCTTCCGGGCATGACGTCATCCACACTCCAGCCCCATTTCCTGTCTGGGGGTTTATTATGACATTGATGATTGTCATATCCTTTGCGCACGTGCGTAAAGTGCACCAACTGACTACGCACCTGGACTCCTAACCCGAATAGTTCAAAGCCCAACCAAACTGAATGATAAAATACAATTAACGAAAAATGATTAATATAAAAAATAATTCCTTAATTATATTACTAACTAAGTCTATGGTAATTATTGTCTCAAATGAGTCATGTGTAAAGTTAGAAATGAAATGCGTATTGACGAACACGTCTATGATCAGTCAGCAAGAAGAAGAAGAAGAAGAAGAAGAAGAAGAAGAAGAAGAAATAATAATGATAAAAAAGAAGAAAAAGAAAAGAAGAAAAAGAAGTAAAAGTAGAAGAAAAAGAAGATAAAAAGAAGAAAAGATAAAGACAAAGATAATACGCATTTTAATACAAAAAAAATTATCTAGCTGTTCGAAAATACTTACAAATTTTTTATCTAGCTGTTCTGAGATACAAACAAATTTTATGTGACTGTTCTGAGATGAAAACATTTTATAAATCAGTTCAGAAATGAAAAAAAAAAAAAAAATTATCCACTTGTTCCGAGATGCAAACAAATTTTATGTGACTGTTCTGAGATGAAAACATTTTATAAATCAGTTCAGAAATGAAAAAAAAAAAAAAAAATTATCCACTTGTTCCGAGATGCAAACAAATTTTATGTGACTGTTCTGAGATGAAAACATTTTATAAATCAGTTCAGAAATGAAAAAAAAAAAAAAAAATTATCCACTTGTTCCGAGATGCAAACAAATTTTATGTGACTGTTCTGAGATGAAAACATTTTATAAATCAGTTCAGAAATGAAAAAAAAAAAAAAAATTATCCACTTGTTCCGAGATGCAAACAAATTTTATGTGACTATTCCGAGATGAAAACATTTTATAAATCAGTTCAGAAATGAAAAAACAAATTATCCACTTGTTCCGAGATACAAACAAATTTTATGTGACTATTCCGAGATGAAAACATTTTATATATCAGTTCAGAAATGAAAAAAAATATCCACTTGTTCAGAGATGCAAACAAATTTTATATTGCTGTTCTGAGACGCAAACAAATTTTTATCAAGTTATTCTGAAATGCAATCAAATTTTATTTAGTTGTTTTGAGATGCAAACAAATTTTATCTTGCTGCAAAAATGATTTAATCAAGTAGAATGGGTTAATTAATAAAGTTTTGACCCCTGAAGATTTGTCTTCTAAGACTGGAAAAATATTTTGGGTGTGATATAACTGGATAAGATTTGAAGCACCACCAACAGAAAGTTAGTGAAGATGAAACAAACAATATTTGTAGAATTGACATAAGCAAACCCCGAGTTTTATTTTAGAGTGATCAGTATTTCAAGTATAAAACTAGATCACAGTCAGGCAGTGCATTATCTGAGATCCGACCGACCAAACTCGTCTAATCCATCGATGATGAAAGAAAGGCCGCGTTGGAAAGTTAAAGTCACGGTTTTATAGTTCAACCTTCGAGGTTCACTCTCATATAGCAAAGATCGACAGAGAATCGAATGCTCCACGGCAGTTCAAACGTCTTAGGCTGGATTATCGTTGAGTTAAAGTAAAAGTCAGTAGAAGAGAGAGAGAGAGAGAGAGAGAGAGAGAGAGAGAGAGAGAGAGAGAGCAATCTTTTAGACGACGAGAGATCGCTCTCTTCCCTGCCCAGTAACCGACAGTACTTCAGCTAGCCAAGGCTTTTAACCTGTTAGTCGCTATCTTTTAAAAAATGTCAATGCAGAAGAAAGATAGATTTATTCTTTTTCGTACAACTTTTAAATTAGCTTTCTTTAAGTGGTTGAAATTAAAAATATATATTTATCCTACTTTGCTCTGTGGTTTTTCAATATTTGTCATTTGTTTTATTCATCTGTTTATTTATTTAGGATTTAGTGTTATCAACTTGGCTTTTTATGATGGCTGAGTTTTCCACCAGTGAGAGGCAATCGGTCATTCAGCCTTGTTAAAAAGTCAGGATTCCAAATGATACTTGGGGAGTTCACGAGGCCTAATGGCTAACGTGCTGGATTGTGACATCGTAGTAAGCGAGTTCGAACTCCAGCTGCGTTACTGATTTCATTTTTACACTTAAGAAAGGAATAAATTCATTTATTTCCTCAGGTAAGCATTAAATAGTACAATTACTATCTTTCTACAAGGATGACTTTAGCATTACACTACTCACACAAGTTGATATGTCATTAAACAAAGAAAACGATACATAATTATACTTTTTAAGGCCTACGTTCAAACTATGTTAGATTGGCACCCAAAAATCGTCCTGTTCGCATTTGGTGAACAATACAAAGATTAGTATATCTATATATATCCATATATCTATACTTCAAAATGTAAACAGCGTAGATACAGAAGTCTATGGTACATAACTTTATATGTATACGTGGTGCATTCAATAGGTTTTATAGACTTTTTTGTACAGGCATTTAAAATTGTCGTAGACTCTTGAAAATTCACTATGTTATTGCTATACATCTTATAAGATGAAAGACCAATTTCTATGGTTTCAGGTTTAAATGAACAACTGCAGTAGGAACTGGAATACACCCTACAAAAGTCTGATTGTCACAGCTGGTGAATTTCAAAAATGCAATATGACACTTTAGAAGAACGATATGCCTTAAAATTCTGTTTTAAACTTGGAAAAAATGCCACAGAAACGTATGAAATGCTTCAGACTGATTTTGGAGTATCTTGCATGAATCGAGCACCAGTTTTTGAGTGGCATAAGAGATTCAAGGAAGGAAGGGAGTCTGTAAGGGATGATGAGAGGTGTGGGAGGAGTAAGGAAGTCAATACACCAGAGTTGATTGGCCAAAGGGTTAGGGTTAGGGTTACTATGTTGAGGTTTTAAGGAAGTTCAGGAAGAGATTCCTAGGGAAGAGGCCAGCACTCTTCAAATCGGCCCAATGTCATTTCCACCAGTACAATGCACCAGTCCACAACTCCATTCTTGTCACAGACTGTTTGACCAAGATGGGCATCAAGACAGTTCCTCAGCCTCCCCATAGTCCCGACCTTGCTCCCTGAGACTTTTGTTTATTCCCTAAGCTCAGAGGCTGCCGTTATGAGACAACTGAGGAGATGAAAGAGGCTGTGACGAAGGTCATTGACACGCTCACACAACAGGACTTCCATGGGGCCTTCGAGAAATTGTTGGAACGGTACAACAAGTGCATTGCAGCCGGAAGGGATTACTTCGAAGGGGACTAGAGATTCATGTGTGTACTATCAATAAAAGTGCCTATACGAAAAAGTCTGGAAACTTATTTAATGATCCTCGTATATATATATTACTGTAATCTTTACGTAAGGTTAATAAGAAATGTTACAATTCGCTAAATTATTATTAAATCTGGAGATTTACGTTGAAATGTATATAGAATTTAAGATTAAAAAAAATTAAGATTTAATTTACTGTAGAAAGTGAGTTTAATGATCCTCGTATATATATATATAAGAATAATGACTTCTCCTGTCATCTTCAACATATGAGGGTCAAACAGCTCCTATTAATTCTTTTGTCTTTCAAACCACCCAGGGTCTTGCATGCTAATCCACAAATAGTTCAGGCAGGAAAGTTACTAGATGAAATAGCTGGCATATCCGATCGAGCTTTCGCCTTTGTATTCAATGTTTTAAGATGCTGGAGATGGATTTTGTCAAAGTTCTTGATACCTTTAATAGCAATTTGGCTTTCAAACCTCATGAATTGAAATAACTTACTTAAATATATCAACAAATAAACCCTAAGTTAAAAAAGCTTTTTTTTAGTATGTCCCTGTACCTAAGATATGGTCAACTAGAATTTATCTTTCTATCATGAAACTGGCTCGAGATGAGAGAATCTTTTGAATTTTGGAGTCTCTCATTCAAATGGCTTGTTCAGTCCATCTCAATTGTGATTGTATGAGGAAAGTCTCTATGCCTCCAATATTGCACTTAGCAAAGGGATCAGCGTTTGAGATTCTGTTTTGCTGTGCGTATCCACAAATCGAGCGTAGACAACTCTTATGAAAGGCATCAAGCGGGTCAACCTGTGTTCAGTAGGGTGTTCAGAACTCCGATCCATACAGAAGAGTGGTGAATACAACGGCTCTGCAGACAGCAACCTTTATTTCTGATATAAGGCCATGAATAATGCAAATCTTTATATATATATATATATATATATATATATATATATATATATATATTGTTTTGAAATCCATCTGATGAGGTTTAATAAGCGAAATAAATTTATTATGGAATACTATTTCTAAATTTCTTGTTTTTTAAACAATATATATATATATATATTCAAGCAAGTTTTATTGAAGACGATGAAACATTGTTTATTATCTTTTATTTTATTTTTTCAAATCTCCTTGTTATTTTTCTTCTGTCGGGATCTAGATGGTAAAAGAATTGTCCCATATCTTCTGCCCAAGCGCTTTCGACCATACTTTTAGTCGTCATCAGGGGTTGTGTAGTTTTGAGTTGACAGTTTGAGTTTTTACTATTTTAATTATTTGTAGCGTTTTGTTTTGAAGTTGTCTGGTGGATCTCTCTCTCTCTCTCTCTCTCTCTCTCTATATATATATATATATATATATATATATAATACTTTGTATCAATTATTATTAAGACACACTCAATTTTAATAGATTTGATTGGATTTCTTATCAAAATTTTTATAAATTAGATATCTATTGCAAACAACAATAATAAACAATCATTTTATTTAAAATGAAAGATAATTTTTTAAAAATGAAATATCTTTATACTGCTCACAAAGACGTTATCTTTTTTAAATTGAAATAATTCCTAATTTCTTATAGAGGGTTCTAAATAATAATAATAATAATAATAATAATAATAATAATAATAATAATAATAATTAGCAAATGAAGTAAGAGAAGGAAAAAATTGTATAAAATAAAAATTTTTGAACATTAATTACGTCAAAAAACATTTTAAAATAGAACGATAATTGAAGGCTAAGGATTTTCTCATTCTTCCGTTTTATTTCATTTTATATTATTTTATTCAAAAATAAGTTTCGGGGAAAGATAACTTCATATAACAACATCAACCCGAAGATAGGTTAAAAAACCCCCAAAAATCGAAAAACAGACTGAAACCTTGAACGTGGCATATTATCCATATATAATAAAATACATCCTTCGAATATATTGTTTTTCACAAACACACACACACACACACAAAGAGAGAGAGAGAGAGAGAGAGAGAGAGAGAGAGAGAGAGAGAGAGAAGAGAGAGAGAGAGTGGTGCAGTTTCGGATTTCTTGCCTTGTAGTTTAGCAAACCATTCTATACCTTTTCCAGTTCAAAATGGGGGTAGTTCAGTTCAAAATGGGAATAGTTCAGTTCAAAATGGAAAAATTATTAGTATAAATATAAAAAAGCTGCAAAGAGACAATATGGGGGTCCAGTTGTGATGGTTGTTGACAATGCCCCATGTCACTCAAACATTGAAGAATTTTTTAGTGAAGAAGAATTTCCAGGATGTGAAGTGCTTAGGTTGGGGCCATACAGTCCAATGTTTAATCCGATTGAACAAGTATGGTCTTTAATCAAAGCTTACATCAAGCAGGAATTGGCTGCTAAAATTGTGAGTATTCTTGCAATGGAGAGAAGAGATGGCTTGTCAATTACTGAACAAGCAAGAGCTTTGACTTCATTAATTGAGGAAGAATTGGGTAGGGTTACACCAGAAGTATGCAATCGTTTCATAACTTGAATTCAATCTAAAATTCCTGCAGCTGTCGCATTAGAAGATGTTGTGTTCTAATAAATGACTTGAATTTTTTTTTTATATTATAAAATCTTAATAATTTTATTGCTAAAATAGTTTATAAAATATTTTTTATATTTATACTTATAATAATTTTTCCATTTTGAACTGAACTATTCCCATTTTGAACTGAACTACTCCCATTTTGAACTGAACTACTCCCATTTTGAACTGGAAAAGGTTGGGGGTGTCCTCGTGGCGTAATGGACTGCGGAATCGTAGTAGGCGAGTTCGTATTCCAGTCGCGCTGTTACGTTAACTTTCGGGCAAATACCCTTGGGAAAGGTATGAACCCCCTTATCCTCCCAGCTATGGGTTAAATAGTACTACTGCTGTTCTTCTCGGAGAATGGCTTTGGCATTAAATAACCTATAAAGGTTGATATGCCATTAAACACAGAAACCGAAACCGAAACTGGAAAAGGTATAGAAGAGAAGAGCATCTCTGAATTGAAAACTAGACGTGGGACTAGCAACTCTACCCAGATTACTTTCTACAGAAACCGCTGTACTATCACAAACGTGCAATGGCTTTGGCTCCATGCTCCAGAAAGGTGTCTACCAGCTATAGTATATATATATATATATATATATATATATATGTTTGTGTGAGGGTAAGATTATAAATATAGGTATTTTCTTTCATCTCTCTTTTCTCTTTAATCTATGCACTTCACTCTTTTCGTTTTGTCTTTCTATCTTTCTATTTTTCCGGATACTTCCCTTTAAAAATCTTTCTTTTTCCATCTCTAGATTTTTATCTCTTCTTTCTCTCTTCTATCTCCTTTCATCTCTCTTCCCTGTACTCCACAATTCCATCCAAATTCGGCGTCTTGAATTTCCTTTGACGTTCATACCATTTTCTATGGATAGACAGAATGCCATAAAAGTCGTACTTTGA
Organism: Sepioteuthis lessoniana; assembly: GCA_963585895.1. NCBI lineage: Eukaryota > Metazoa > Mollusca > Cephalopoda > Myopsida > Loliginidae > Sepioteuthis > Sepioteuthis lessoniana. Next base: position 28,667,869 of record OY757932.1, on the reverse strand, counting down.
ATTTCTTTGATGCGTTTTCTTTGTTTGACGTTTTCCTTCGCCAGATTATATCTTGTCTTATAGACCTTATTGAGTCTAGCTTAGTTAATTACAGGATCAAACAATAGATTATGTAAGATAAGATGATTATGTAGCGCCAAACTACAAAATGATGAGCACCCGTTCTCTCGTTACAGTTTCTTTGTTTTTATGGCATATCAACCTTTCTGTGTTATTTAATGCCTAGTATAGCAGTAGTACTTTTTAACCTATAGTTGGGCGGATAAGGGTTTCATATCTTTGCCAAGGGTTTGAAAATGAATTCAATAGCGCGTTTGCAGTTCGAACTTGCATCCTACAATGTCGCAGTCCAGCACTTTAGCCATTACCCCGCCCCAGCGATTTCTTCGACTGTCTTGGTCATCAGCATGTGAACTCTTAACTTTATTATTATTTACAAAGCTTTTACTTTGTTGTGGCCGAATGTTTAGGGTACCTAGTGAGGTTTGAACCGGTAATGGACTGCCTGTCTAGCTTGCTAACCATTACATTGACTTTTTACTTTATATCAGGTTTCAAACCCTGACAAATGAAGCCAGAAGGAAATACGTAATTATCTTATCCATATGCTTAACATAGTCTGGTACAAGGCCACATAAATGGAATATCTTATGAGGGTCGAGTGCACAAAGCAAGCGAAATGTTCAGCACCATGGCAGATGATTGCGATATTACGAAATAGAAAAGTTCATATTATTTCACTGTTTTGTCTATTCTTTCTGGAGTTGATTAAATTTATTAGTTTTTTTAGTATGTACTAAAGTTTGCTAGTTTGGTGTCTATATAAATTTTCTAAGTTCAACACTAGATAGATAAATAAATAATTGAGAGATAAATAAATAGAATGAAAGTAATAGATATGAACAGACTGACGGAGATTTACTGAGATAGATAGATAGATAGATAGGTATTTTTTTTTCTTTAAATTTTCATCATACAACGTGTGAAAGCACTTGCGATACCATGTCCTCATCAGCTGCCATCCAGGGGTGATAACACAGTTTCGGTAGCTCAAGGCGGTACTGCCACCCCTGGCGCTACCAAGCAGCTTTTGCCACCGGACAGGGTATTAAGAGAATCATATATATATATATATATATATATATATATATATATATATATATATATATATATATATATATACACGCCAGATCAATTAAATGCAGAGACTACATTGGACGTTAATCTTCATTTTCTGAGTGCAGTTTGTGATTTAAAAAACGCGTTTACTTTCGGCGGTTGATGTTATTACGCGTTTACAGTAACCGTTTCTTACGTAATCACACGGGAAAGTTATTAATAATAATTAATAATTATTAATAAGCTGAAAGTGATAGATATTAATAGAGTGAAATATATATATGTATGTATATATATATATAGAGAGAGAGAGAGAGCAAAAGTGATAGATATTCTGAAAAAGATATTAACAGAATAAAAGAAAAATATATGAATAGAGTAAAAGACATTGATAGACTGAAAGAGATAGATAGATAGATAGACTGAAAGAGATAGATAGATAGATAGACTGAAAGAAAGATAAATGAATTGCGTGAAAGTTTGATTTGTTTGGCTGATGTGTTATGGCATATCTCATATCAACCCTTATGAGCTATTTGATACCAAATCTATCTATCTATCTATCTATCTATCTATATATATGATTTATTAGCAAATAGTTCGTAGATGATTTTATTTTCCAACGAATTAGAGCTCATTTATTTGCTCACAGTTAGACGATTTTAAGTATTGTTGATTTAGCATCAGTAATTTTATTTATCAAGTGTTCCTAATACGAACAATTTGCACATAGCTGTATGGCTTAAAATAATAATTAACCTTAGTAAATGGTTGAACATTTCTATTTTACCTATTGATGGAACCCTAACAGGTACTACTACAAGACAGAGTGGACCTGACAGTAATGGTAATGAAGAGGTACTCCACATTCTCCAAACTCCAGAACTAGAACCTCACCATTAGATACAGTTTAGTATTATACCCAAGACACTCAAAAATTTGTTTTCTTAACGAGATTGACCCTCACCCATTGCCTTCCAGCACATTAAAGGAAAAAAGGGTTGGGTGATTGTTTGCAACAAGAGCAATTCAAAGAATACGATCGGGACAATCATATAGGTACTTGGCTTAGGCTTGATATGACATGCCGAATGATTGGCTCAGGCCTCTCCAACCACTTGTCTAGCCTAGCGGAGTTTTGCAGGTCATGTGACCACTTTGGCTACCAGCTCACGGGCTGCTCAGCCGTTTCGGGTCGTCATCCATGACCAACAGGTAGCCTTGCTGATGGCGAGGGGTGTCTTAACACTCTACAGAGACGCAGTTGGCGTTTTCTACAGTCTCATTCGACAAGGCGTTGTAAAAGAGATAGATAGACTGGAAGACATTGACAGATTGACTGAAAGAGATAGATATGAATAGTGTGAAAGAGATATACTGAAAGATGGAAATAAATAATGGTGTGTACTCCGACAATGCATTGAGAAAAATTGATAACAAGGTAATCCAAGTGGAAGGAGAGATTTATTGAGAAGCTAAGTCGACACTATAGCATTTCAGTTCTGTGAGGAATGATATTAGCGATGTTAAATTGACGATGATTGTTTAAAAATACAAAAACCTAGGGAAAGTTTGTACAGCAAGAAAGTGTTGGTCGTTTAATTAGTGAATCAGCGTTTGTTTGTTTTTTTAAATTACGTCATTTAAATTATTAGGATTATTGAATAGAATTTATCATATTTACCCAATCCCTCCGCTCGGGCAAGATATGACACAAGGTAAATTTTTTTAAGCGGAGTTTAACAGGTTTGAATTCAAAGTTTTCCTTCTCCCAGACTAGTTGCCTCACCAAGGATGAAGAACCTAGTCTACCCTACTATTTACCCATAGCTGGAGGGAGAATAATTGGATTCATACCTTTCCGAAGGGTATTACTGCTATGTGAAATGCAATCAGTCCAGGATTTGAACTCGTGTCGCCGTGTCCAATTCCTGCGACGATAACCATTACACCACGGCCACCTCCTATTGTATAGAATTTATGTTCCGTTTGTTTATCGAAAAAGATTTCGAATTAAAAGGACGAAGAAAAAGAAAAAGAAAAAGAAAAAGAAAGAAGAAAGACAAGAAGAAAAAGAGAAAGTATAAAAATATGATATATGTGGAATATATTAACTAAAGATGGAATATATTGTAGTGATTTAAAATGGATTTGCTCTTGTAAGGAGAAATAAAAGCCCGAACGAGTATTTACGGAATTACAGAGTGAAATAGGACCGGACTCGTAATTTTGTCTTAGTCTTTTATAAAGATATATATATATATATATATATATATATATATGTAACTGAGATAGATGGATAGACTGAAATAAATTGAGTTAGATAGATAGATAGATAGATAGATAGATAGATAGATAGATAGATATGTTAATTAACGCCCACACATTCTTATTCTTTTGTTATTCAGTTTGAAAATTACTATTATTATTATAGGAATAATTATAGGAATACTTGAGATATGAACATAGATAGATAGATAGATAGAAGCTCACATACTCTTATTGTTCTATTGTTTTTGAGTCAAATAGATCTTTTTGAAAATTACTACTATTATCATAGGAATATTTGAGATACAAACATAAATAGATAGATAGATAGATAGATAGATATGTCAATTCCTGCCCACTCAATTTTTCTTTCCTGTTTATGGGTGAAATAGATCTGTTTAAAAATTATCTGTATCATTATAGGAATATATGATGGATGGATAGCTTCATAGTTTTAACTTAGTGTGGCCCAGTGTCAAATACGGAGAATAAGTTAAGATCATACGAGTTTGCTACAAGTTTCCAAATAGGAAATGGTTACTTAAAAATTTGCCTTCGAAATACCGATAATATTTTTCTGATATCAAACCCTGACCGATACAAAATACTCAAACACTAGGTACATTGCCTGAGCACAATATTTTATTGGTATTCACAAAGCTTAGTTTTGCACCAGTTGAATACAACTCGTTATTACACCTTGTCGGCAGAGCTCAGAATATGCTGACTATTTCTATTGCAGAGGAATAAGATCAGGGCTGGTTTTTAGCCAATTAAACGGAGAGTTTCCAAAGCGTAGTGGCTAAAGTGCTCGCAGTAAGTGAGTTCGAACTCCCGTCGTGCTATTTCGTTCACTGGCGTTCTACGCTAAGCATCAAACATCAATTTTCAGCTTTTGTAGGGCCGATGGGCCCGACTAATAATTTTCTCAATCGGCCTCGCATTTTCTAGCGCCTGTTTTGAGTATGTCCCCATAGTTAAAAAAAGGGTGTCCTATGTATGACACTAAATTGCATCATTAACAGTTGATTGAGCAATTGATTTTAACGGCATGCTAACCGTCAAGGGTTATTTAATGCCTAGGAGTTCTGGAATCGCATTCATGTACATTTTCTGTGTAGGTATTTCTTTAGATTTTTTTGCACATGGTTTATTTGATATCAAGTATTCCTGTCTAATATAAATAATTTGATCCATAGATGGGACCCTGGTAGTAATGGGTACTCCACACTCTGCAGATTTATAGAACTGAAGCCTCATCAGTAGATGCTGTTGAGTGTCATACGCAGGACACTCGTTTATAGAGGGGGGGGTCTTACTTCTCTGCTGGGGATACAGTCAGCATATTCTAAGTCCCATCGACAGAGCTGACCGATACAAAATACTCAAACACTAGGTACATTGCCTGAGCACAATATTTTATTGGTATAAGATCAGGGCTGGTTTTTAGCCAATTAAACGGAGAGTTTCCATAGCGTAGTGGCTAAAGTGCTCGACTGCGACATCGCAGTAAGTGAGTTCGAACTCCCGTCGTGTTATGCCACTCATCGGTTAGTCTTTCTTAACGACATGCATACTTAGCTGTCTGAAGACTTTTGTGTGGCCTTTGAAATTGTTATACTTTCTATTTGTAATCAGTTTCAATTACACAAGCAGAGATCATCACGGACAGTGATCGCATGCAAAGTCTGACCGGTGTCAGTTTCCAATCAGTCCCCGACACTTGTTTGTTCCGGGTTAGCTGCTAAAAGTCAGAGGTGTCCTCCTCGGAACGGTAGAGCAGCCAATTATATTGGCTTCTGTTCGATCGAACTCTGATCATACTTGACGTCGTTTAGTGCACCGAATCAAAAATTGGCAACAAGCCCTGCAGCTAACGACTCTCAAGAGAATGAGATGTTCAGGCAAGATATGCTTGAAAAATAAGTCTTCCTTTTTCTCGAACCTTTTATAGCAATGTAGATGTTTTTTTTAGTTTCTTTATTTTCTTCTCTGCAGCAAGATTGGTCCTCTGTGTTTCTCCCTCGAAATCTCACACAATCCTTAGAAAACAAACAAATTTTATTTTCTTCCTTCTTTCTTTTTCTTTTACTTTTTTGTTTCTTTTTTCTTTTTTTCCTGAATCTTATTCGATATAGCTCTTGTGTAAAGAAGTTTAAAATTATTGTGTTGAGTCATAAATAATTTCCGTTTTAGTAAAAGCAAGTTCTTTTAGGAATAATTTAACAATGAAATAATTTCAATCAATAGTATATTCGACATTATTTTGAATCACTTTTTGTCACTTATCATATGGCTAGTTGATTTCTCTCAAGTAAAATTCAACTGGTTTTAAGTTCAAGAAGTTTTCTTCAAATGTTTTTTTCCAGATCTGGAGAAATCTTCTTGTCATTCAGATCATTTTGTAGAGAAGAAAAAAAAAAAAGATGGAAATCACATGGTACAAATTTTGGTGAATATGGTGGATGGAGTACAACAGACCAGCCTAAATCCAATATTTCTTCTCGCGTGTTTCTTGCTAGGTGTAGCCTTGCATTATCTTGGAGAAGCACTCTGTTTCTCATATTGACAAGTGCAAGGTGTTCTTTGAGAAGATTTTCATGCTCGCTTTTCTTATCTTTTTCAAGTGGCCGCAGATTGTTGATTGGGATGTTTTAAGGTCAAGTGCTAATTCTCGAGTAGGTTTGCATGAATTACATCCCACCAATTCCCTTAAAACATTTTGATCGATGACTGATGAGCGTCCTGGTCAATGTCCATCTCTCAATGACGTATAACCAGAACGAAACCAGTTTTGTAGTAATGACACTTTGGCCATTATTACTAGAAATTTTCTTTGCTGCTTCTGTACTGTTTTTTTTAATTCTTAAATTTACACAACATTACATGTCGAATAAGTGATGTACTCCTATGGACTCCCACATATGGCTGGGCAAAAGCAGGACGACCAGCTCGAACATACATACAGCAGCTATGTGAGGATACAGGATGTAGCCCTGAAGACCTGCCAGAGGCGATGAACGATAGGGAGAAGTGGCGAGAGAGGGTCAGGGATATCCGTGCTAGCGGCACGACATGAGGATAATGATGACATGTCGAATATGCACTTTCAGTTCCTCTCTTTTAGGGGCTTGGTTTGGTTCGGTTGGGTTTTATGGCATATCAACCAGTGTAGGTTATTTAATGCCAAATCCATTTTTATACATATAAACAATTCTATTTCAAACAATTCAGTTTAGCATAAGAACGCAGTTTAGTTCTATTTGACTCATTAATTGGATCCTATCAGATGCCACCACTCCAGGCCAGAGTAGACCTAGGTAGGATGGCAATAAAGACGTACTCTGCATTCCCCAAAGCTCCAGCATTGCTGGTGCCTCACCATCATATTGTTTGGTGTCATCCTGTAGACACTCGTTGTGGAGTCGTTCTCATCCCTCTGCAGAGAAGCAGTTGGTTTATTCTGCAACCCCAACCAACTAAGCCAATTTTAGGGGGTTGAGATCATAGATTAGTTTTGTTTGTTTGGGTTTTATGGCATATCAACTTTTGTGGGTTATTAATGCTAAATCCATTTTATACAAATGAACAGTTCTATTTAAAACAATTCAATTTAGCATAAGTACACAGTTTAATTGTCGAAAACATTTCCATTTCAAACTATTCACTTTAGTTAAACAGTTCTATTTTAAACAATTCAGTTTACTTTAAGTATAGATTCAATGTAAAAAACAGTTGTATATTAAACAATTCAGTTTAGCGTGAGTACGCAGTTTACATATAAAACAATTCTATTTCAAACAGTTCAGTTTAGCATAAGTACACAGTTTAAATAATAAAACAGTTCTATTTTAAGTAATTTCGTTTAGAATAAGTACGTATTTTAGTTCTACTTGACCCATCGATAGGACTCTATCAGGTGCTACCACTCCGGGCTAGAGTGTACCTGGTAACGATGGCAATTAAAGGGTACTCTGCATTCCCCAAAGTCCCTATATAATTGGAGTCTCACCATTAGATTGTTTAGTGTCATATCTAGAACATTCGTTGGGGGGTCTTACCCCTCTGCAGTGAAGAAGTCTGTGAATTCGACAGCCCCAGCCGACTAGGTGAAGATTAGTCTATGATGCATAAACCTTTTACTGCTACTGACCGATGAAGGTACTCTTTAATATGGTAATTTCCGGTTGCATTTAAAACATTTCCGGTCATTTAACACCGAATAAAGTCATTTTGATGAAAGTTTGACTGTTTCAAGGTTTTTGTATCTACAAATATTTATTCATAGTGTACAGTAATTTTCAGATATTCATTTGTTTTTATATTCTTTGGTATTGTTTATATTATGTTGGTTAGGCCTTTAAATTTTTCCATATAGGCCCACTGCTTTCAGGAAGGACATTATAGGTCTCTCTTTATTTTTTTAAAATACGAGTTCTTTCTCTTGTTAGGGGCCAGATCAATACATTCAATGAGAATGTTTTATTGTGTACGCAGTCAGCTTATTTTTACATTTTTCTTTGAATATTTTCAAGTTGGCCTTGTCTAACTTCCAGCGGGGTATTTTTTCCTTGCTAGGTTCTGTGCTTTTGATCCAGTTGCGGAGGTTTTCACTACCACAAGTGACATCATGTATCTTCCTATCTTTATGGAGGTGCCCGTGGTGTAGTCGTTATCGTCGTAGGAAATGGACACGGCGACACGAGTTCAAATCCTGGACAAGACTGATTGCATTTCACACAGCACTAATACCCTTGGGAAAGGTATGAATCCAATTATTCTCCCTCCAGCTATGGGTAAATAGTAGGGCAGACTAGGTTCTTCAGCCTTGGTGAGGCAACTAGTCTAGGAGACGGAAAACTCTGAATTCAAACCTGTTAAACTCCGCTTAAAAATTGACCTTGTGTCATATCCTGCCCGAGCGGAGGGGTTGGGTAAATAGTATCATGTATCTTCCTAGTAGAGTCAATATCGACTGCGGGGTTGCATATAGTTAAGTCAATGGCTGATTGATTTCCGCTAGATGAGTGGACATATGTAAGTGCGCCATTGTTAAGTTGGTACATATCATTTTCATTGATGATCTTTTCTATAATTTTACCCTTTTAGTTTATGTCTTTGCATCCCCCAAAGAGTATTGTGACGATTAAAATCCCCTAATAAGATGAAAGGTTTTGGCAATTGATCAACTAGCTTCTTTTCATCTATGTCATCACTTAGTGGAATATATATTGAACATATATTCACTGCTTTATGCAGTGGGGCCTTGATGGCAACTGCTTGGATATTTGTTTACTTTACTATGTGTTATGTCATTTCTGATCAGAACCAATAATCCTCGAAAAGCCCGGCATCCGGAGTCATACATATATTTAAAAAGCTGATAATTCTTAATATTGATGTTATCACCTGGCTTTTGGAGAAGCAGGGACGAGCTCATAAGTGATGTACTCCTATGGACTCCCACATATGGCCGGGCAAAAGCAGGACGACCAGATCGAACATACATTCAGCAGCTATGTGAGGATACGGGAGGCGATGAACGATAGGGAGAAGTGGCGAGAGAGGGTCAGGGATATCCATGCCTGCGGCACGACATGATGATGATGATTATGATGATGACCTGGCTTGAGGAAGGTTTCCTGGAGGCAGATAACTGCTGGACATTCTTACGTTATTAATAGAAGCAATTCATTTATATTTGCTTTCAATTCCCGACAATTCCACTGGATTAATTTTTGACCCTTGGTTAATCAGTTTGGATTTATATTTTTAGTTTTTGATCGGTTCTTGTTTGGTTGGTTTGTTGGTTTCAGATTTTTTCTGCTATGTCCATTATTTCTAAGCCATCAAATCTGTTCTGTGTCTAGTTTAATTTTATTTTTGTTTTTGGTCGTTCAGTTTGTTTAACTGGGGATTTTCTTCCCGGATATTTCTTTTGTTGGATTCGAGTCCGGACAATTTTCCTTGGGTGTTCAGTGCAGTCGGTACGTAGCTTTCTATTATTGTCTACTATGTTTTTATCTTGTGGTATATCTTGAGTGGAGTTATCTGGTTAAGTGCCCTTTCCACCGTCATCTTTCGTTTTCATCGTCGGTTCCTGCTCTTAAGTTTTTGATAAAGTTTGGCCAGTCCCCTGGTCCAAGCTCTTGTAGTTTCCGGACAATATTTTAGTACTTGCTTGTCGGTTCTGTACTGATTTTCGAGGATATCGCTTGAGAATAAGTTTTATTTCTGTTTGTAGCGTCAATTATCTTCCGTGCCTCTAGGAAAGATATGTTTCTGGTGTATTTTACAGACAGGATCTCTTTTTCTCTTTTCTATTTTTCGTAAGTTTTTGTAAACACTGAGTGGTCTCCACCACAGTTTGCACATCTGTTAGTTTTCTTGCATTCCTCTATAGAATGGTCGGGGTCCTTTTCTTCACATTTTCCTAAAACACTCCTTCCATTACATTTGTCTTTGTGATGTTCGTACTTATGGCATTTATAACAACGGACGGGATTGGGAATAAATTATTCTACCCTTTCCATTGTGTAGCCAATTTTTATTTTTGGTGGGATTGTTGGCAAATCAAAAGTCACAATGTAGGTGTTTGTGTCGATAATTTTATCATCCCATTTTATTGTGACTCTTTTCATTTCTGTCACTCTTTGTGGTTTCAATTCTTTCTTTATCTCCTCTAGAGGACACAAAGAGATCTCTTGACTTCTCACCACCCCCTTAGATGTATTTAGGTTTCGGCGAGGGTAGGCAATTATTCTTTTGGAATGAAAAATGTTCATTTTCAGCAGAAAATCTGCTTGCTTTTTTTCTTTCTACCTCTACTAGGAGGTTTCCATTTTTCAGTTTTAAAACCATTTTAGGCTTAAGATTTGCTGATATTACTTTTTCTATAACAAACAAAAGAAGACAAATTAGCTAGAGGGGAGTCATACTGAGATTCCAAGACAATAAATCTCGGAAACCAACTGATGCCTTCATCTTCGCTTTCTGAACTTGTATCACTAAAATTTCGTTTTTTTTATTTTTATCTTTTTTTTATAGGAGGACGCCGTAAGTGTTATTTTATTTTTCATTGTCCTATGCTCCACCATCCACCACAAAGTCCAACTTAGGTTGCGAATAAACCAAGGGGGAAACCCATTCGCCTTGGTTGACACGGGATACAATACCAGTATACTCATGTTAAGAGCAAGATTCTGAGCCTCAGCCAGATTTTAGTTTTTATCACTCTACAATCTGACAGAGGTCAAAAGATCTTTCTTCTCAGAACAATTGACCCTCAGCTCCCCGCTTCTTGCATGTAAAAGATAAAGGGTTGGGAATTGTTCTACAAGTGTTGTATAGTTCTGACAATGACCAACTATACAAAAACATATGCATATGAAATCATAACGACACAATAAAGACGAGCGACACAGTTCTTAGAAAAATGTACCTCTCTCTTTATTTGAAAGGTTTGTGTGTGTGAGAGGGAGGTGGAGACCGAACAGAACTGCAATTTGTGTCTTTCTCGTTCTCCAGGGCTGCTCAACCGGAGGCCCGGGGGCCCACTCTCTGCTGGATGCTATCTTTCTCTACCGCATCTTATCACCAACGGGTCTGGTCTCCAAAACTACTTAATCGGGGGTCCCGAGGGCCCCTTCTGCCGGGTGCTGGCTTCCTCTACCGCATCTTGTCTCCAACTCATCTGATCTCCAACTAACTGACTTCCTGTCTCCACCGAGTTTTATAATAGTTCAATCGCCCACTCAATATCTCCCTATACTAGCCATCAGAATGTATCACTTCCGCCGTCCCTGGAATGGCATGTTTGATCGTCATCAAGCGGAAATAACTGTCAGGCAGTTCACAGGTCACTCTCTTCCGGTGCATCAGTCTGTGAGTGTACCGTGGGATTTTAACCCTGTCCCTCACTGTCAACCAACCTCGCCCACGCCAATGGAATATGCTGCTCCGCCGTCTTTGGAATGGCATGTTTGGCGGGGTCAAAGGTCAATATACTACACAAGAGCAGATTGGATAACATGTTCGGGAGAAAATAAGCGTACGTTTGCTAGGGCATGATGAGACCAGCCTATTGATCGGATTGGGCCAATCTGACGGCCCGTCAGACCAAGTAAGAGCCAAAGTGGTGTGTTTTGAGCCACTGACCACTCTGTCGCCGGATCAATGACTACTCAACAACCAGGACTCCGTCCTAGCTCCTTACAGGTCGCCACCCACAGTCAACAGATGGCCCCATTGTAGAAGTGCAGTCGGTGTATTCTACAGCCCCAGCCGACAGGGCGGTTAAAACATTGCAAGTTTGAAATGCGTAGTTACAATTTGCTTTTAAAAAACGGAAATTCTTTATGGCTCAACAGAGTGAATATGCAGGCTAAAAGTAGTTCACTTTTACTGATTTCAAAGCTCATCATGACGGCAGGGTTTAGAATACGATGACTGTATCCTCTGCAGAAGGTTAAGTGCCTGGTCCCCAAATGTGTCATCCTTTTTTATATAATGGAGAAATGCATCCTTAGGGTCGGTATCCCTAGAGCCTTCTCCGGAAACATTAGAACATAGATGAAGAGAGGAACAGTGTGTTCATTGGCAGAGTTTTCAAGGAGTTGCACTTTGACCCCCAGCAAATTACACAGAAATTTTGACCTTAGGAAGAATTGGTAATCCAGATGTAAATAAATCCACCTTATGCTACTATATACAGGGCGGGAAGGCCGAAGAGTACATCGTTCGAAACATCGTGAAGAGAACAAACAATATAAAGATGCTCGCCTGAAAGCAGTACTTAAATGTTAAAAATGCTTCCAAGCTGAATTAGAAACTTTAATTTTTCACCGAAAGCAGCGACCATCAAAAATCAATAAAAACGTTAAAAAAGTAATTTCCTTCTTGGTTTAGTTGAGAACTTTTCAGCACCCCTCATATTCAGACAGAATTGCCAGGTCGATACGGACATGAAATTTTATCTCAAATTCATTTAAAAGAAAACAGAAAATTGTCATAATATATAATAAAAGACAAGAGAAAAAAGAGAAAAAAATATTCATGAAAATTCAATTACTTTTATTTGACGTAATTTAACACTGTTTTGTTCCCATATGCTTTTCATGACGCTATTTACAGCGATCATCAGTCTTTGCATTTAATTTGAAATTAAAATTGCTCGTAGATACAAGAGAAAAGATCTCCAACTAGATCTATGGAGACCCGCTGGGATGAAAAATTGATAACTTGATTTTTTTTTGGAAACACGCATTACGTTTAATGTCTTTTAGCTATTTGACATTTTTAGACAACTGCATCGAGAAAAATGAATGGGATGTTTGGTTTGAAAATCTTGAGAATTGTTTTACTGTTATTCAATGAATTTTTCGGACTAATATATTTCTCTTTGTGATCTTCCAAGTAATAGATTCTGCTCAGTCAATGGGGCTTAGAATACACCGACTACATCTATGCAGAAGGGTGAGTCTCTCCTAACGAATGTCCTAGATATGACATTAAACAATCTGATGGCAAAGCTCCAGTCAGTGGCACTCTGGCGAATATGGAGTACCTCTTCATTGCTATTACTCCTAGGCCCACTCAGAACCGGAGTGGTAGCATCTGATTGTGTCCTATCTATGGGTTAAATAGAATTGTTTGCCATTTAAACTGAGTGAAAACTAATGACTAATACTGAAAATTTAGAAATAGAACTGTTTGATCATTTAACTATGTGTAAACAAATGATTGATGTTAAATTGAATTGTTAATGATACATGTCAATAGTTGGAACCATTCGACTCTGGGCAAACACATGATAAATAGTCAACGGAGTTATTTGTGTTGGGTAGAAATACTTGAAACTATTCAACAGTGTAAAAAAAGAATGTGCTCGTGCTTGTTTAAAGATGTTATCACGGTGGTGTCCGTGGCGTAATGGTTATCGTCGTAGGAAATGGACACGGCGACATGAGTTCAAATCCTGGACCAAGCTTATTGCATTTCACATAACACTAATACCTTGGGAAAGGTATGAATCCAATTTTCCCTCTCCAGCTATAGTAGAACAGTTCAACTAGTCTAGGAGAAAGAAAACTCTGAATTCAAACCTGTTAAACTCCGCTTAAAAATTGACCTTGTGTCATATCCTGCCGGAGCGGAGGGGTTAGGTAAATATGGATGTTATCAAGAAAATGAGTTAACAAATCATTTAATAGATGTAAAAACAGGATTTGGAATTAAATAACCAACAATGATTGATATGCCATAAAACACAACCAAACCTCTTCAGAGACAACAACGTAAAAATGCATATATGAACGTTCAAGGAAGGCAATTTTTTTTTTTTACTTTTAGGTATTAGATAATTTTATTAAGATTATATATGTTACTCAGAATTTGCACATCACTATAAGCATTTTTCTTTTGTTTTTCTTTCAAATTTGCTTTGAAGTAATTGCGCAGCAGTTGCAGTACACGTCTATATAGTACATTAAAATATTAAACTAACTGTTGCTTAAACTTGTTAAGATAAATAAGCTATCAATATGTATTTATCAAGATATTTCTTTTATTCATGGGTAACATAAAGTTTTAAGTTACTTTAATTCATTTGTGGGAATGGCGTCACAAATTCTAACGTATATTTTTACTGTTTATTTCTATTGTTTATTCATTATAGTAGATTATTTTATCATTCATTATTTAAACACTTTAAAATAATTTAGCAAGGTTGATAATAATAATATCGAAAAAATTGCATGTTTGTCTTTAAATCTTTTGACTTCGTCTCTGAATATAAAAGATAGTTCAAGTAAATTTGATATATATAATCCTTGACGGATTCAGATACTATTAGAATCAATCAATCAATCAAGCAAGCAAGCAATGGATTCTTCAATCTTGTATAAAGTCCTGAAACGAAATATTATCATTCTATTTGCTTTGGTATCTTTATTTTCGACACTTCGGCTGATGTACTCACTGGACTTCTTCAGGTATATTTCAAGTGTGATTTATCATCGAATACAGAGCCTAGAAATGGTGATTGACCCCGAGGTCACACCCGTGAGAGAAGTGACTGATGACTGAGAAATCAAAGGTTTTGAACTAGCGTTTGAACTGGATGAAACAAGAATACTAACGATTTGGAATCACGGATGTGTGCTGACTGATGCATGTTAGTCAACTTTATTCATCACCCACACAGAAATAACGATCGACGGCTTTTGACTCGTGTCCAGGATCATGCAAGAGGGTGTCTTGCTAGTGTACAATTCTGTATAAATTATTATTATTTTTACTTGATACCATATAACAATACAAATTGTTTGCATTAAGAATAATTACGGATGGAGTAGTCTTCGTAGCGTAATGACTAAAGTGTTGGATTGCCGCTTCGAAGTAAGCGAGTTCGAACTCCAGTCGTGCTATTACGTTCACTTTCGGACTAATATCCTTGGGTAAGGTATAGAACCTCTTTAGTTTTCCATTAAACCAAAAATATTTCAAGACCTGGAAATAGAAAGAAAAAATGTAGCACTTTGAAACTACTATTGTGCTAGTAATATTTGGAGTCCCGGGTATGATAAAGAAAGAGACAGATAAACACATTAACAAGACAACTGGCAGTCCCAGCCAATATAAAAGAAAGTAAAGTTGGCGACCTTAGTCTTGGGCGACCCGAAGGCTTCCTTTTCAATAGCTACTACAACGAGATGTTGGGGAGGGCGCTACTTCTTGGTCTGGATTGCTCAACTTTACCCTTGATACGTACCTTATATTGCTAAGTGTTAAGTAAGGAGGTATCAAGTACCATTTTCAAAGTCTTTGGTATGACGTGACATGGGATTGAACCCATTGGCAAACACTCTACCCAATAGGACAATGTGCTAATATAAAAGACAAAAAATTGCGCTTTGCGAAACTCTTCACCTCCTTAGGAGAGTACGAACAATATGATTGAAAAATATCACCCAAGAGAGGCTGCAAAAAAGATAAATACATAGGATATAGAGTGTTACTGTTCGCCAATGTTTCGGGAGACCAGAGTTCAATTCTAGGTCTAGTCATACCAAAGACTCCAAAATGGTACTTGATGCCGCATTGCTTAGCACTCAGCACTATAAGGTTCGAATCATGGGTAAAGTGGAGCAATCCTTGGAAAGGAGTAGCACCCTCCCCTACACCTCGGTGTAGTAGCTATTGAAAAGGGAGCCTTATGGTCACCTTCGGTTAAAGTCGACAACTTACAATTTTTGAAACAAAATAATTGGATTCAAATCAAGGCCCACAAAAGATAAAGTAATGAAAATTGGAGGTGCCCGTGGTGTAATGGTCATCGTCGTAGGAAATGGACACGGCGACACAAGTTCAAACCCTGGACGAGATTGATTGCATTTCACATAGCACTAATACTCTTGGGAAAGGTATGAATCCAATTCTTCTCCCTCCAGCTATGGGTAAATAGTAGGACAGACTGGGTTGTTCGGTCTTGGTGAGGCAACTAGTCTAGGAGAAGGAAAACTCTGAATTCAAACCTGTTAAACTCCGCTTAAAAATTGACCTTGTGTCATATCCTGCCCGAGCGGAGGGGTTGGTAAATAGGATAAAGTAATGAAAATTACATTTTTTGGAAAGGTAAAAGAATAACATTTTAGAATCTGTTAGCATTTAGTCTCAAACATAAATAGAAAATAAGGTGAAGATGAGCCTTTAAGTACATGCTTCCGATGTCCCTCATTTAGTTAAAAACCGTTGAATGCGGCTGACACTTGAACCCTCATAACATTCTTGGGTGTTTGGCTTTTGTTATCAGAGGCTCAGATGGTGAGAAACCCGTTGCCCAAGGATCTTTACAAGTGTCATGAGCTTCAAGATTCGAGACCAACTTGAAAATCTGAATCCTATTTGAAGATGTGTTGAAAATGAACTTCCTTCTGTATCTCACGTGAACAATCTTGAAAGAGTTAGCTTCGTAATATATCATCTCACAAAACATCTGCTCCTTCATCTAATGCTTGATTTAATTATATTTGGTTGAATATATCAAAATGTTAACTATTTCCCAGTAATAATCTGAAAAGAAAAAAAGAGAATAAAGTCTATAGGGAAGATCAGAGAGCCCACTGATTT
The DNA here is from genome assembly GCA_963585895.1 of Sepioteuthis lessoniana. NCBI lineage: Eukaryota > Metazoa > Mollusca > Cephalopoda > Myopsida > Loliginidae > Sepioteuthis > Sepioteuthis lessoniana. The sequence continues at coordinate 28,651,354 of OY757932.1, read as the reverse complement.
TTTTTTTGAGCAACTGTGAAACACCCTGAAAATAAAATCACTAGCTTTCTTGGACTTGGGTAGAGAAAATGGGTGCAAATTAGATTTAGAAAAAAAAAAAAAATTGGCATTTGTCAATGATATTTTAGATCCTAACAGTAAAAATTCGAAATAAATTTGTTCGTCACTGAAAAGAGGCAAGCTATTTTTTGAAAAACAAAAAAGATGTTGCAAAATAACTCAAGGAACAACAATTCATTTAGAGAGACGAACACTTGCTGTATACTGAAATGAAATAACACTTGCTTATTTAAATATAATACGAAATCGTAGCGAAATTGGTTAGCCAAGAAAGAGAAAGCGAGAGAGAGAGAGAGAGAGAGAGAGAGAGAGAGAGAGAGAGAGAGAGAGAAAACCGAATAGACAGCTTAGATTTAAACCAGGTTGAGATACATCTCCAGAGAGCATAACTTCTTCGTGCTTCTGTCACTGGAGACTGATACAGGGCCAGTTTCTTAACCCAGGGCTACCGGCTCCTGGGCTAACACCCAAAACGGCGTGATTTGTCTGCTCTCTTCCGACAGACCACTTGGGGTTGAAAACTTCCGTCGTTATATATTTTTCGGATGCCCACACATTCTTCCTGACACCCCTACTAACGTAATTCGAGTGGCATTTCCGCTGTTCCTTGTTTACTTTAAGATACCGCTGCACATCCAGTTTTTGAATCCTCAAACTAACCGGTCAAAGGTTAGTATGTAACACACTTTGTCAAGGAAATAAAAGCAAGAATGAAAAATGTAGCATGCTAGAGATAGACAAGAAAAAAGGCATATTACATGATTCCAAACACATAGATAATAGAATTTCTGAAAATGATTAAAAATCTCAGAGTAATGGTATCTTGGGTATGGTAAAAAACTGAATCTGATGGTGAGAATCTAGTTCTGGAGATCTCGGGAGAGTGGAGTACATATTTATTGCCTTTACTCTCCCAAAATGGGACTCTAGTAGGTCCCTGTGTGTAAACAAAATCTGTACTCATACTAAACTGAATTAGCTCTGTTTGAATAAACTAAATAGTTTGAAATAGAAATGTTTTTGATATTTAAACTGTGTACTCATGCTAAACTGAATTGTCTGAAATAGAACGGATTATTTGCATAAAAATGGATTTGGCGCTAAATAACCTACAAAGGTTGATATGCCACAAAACCAACCAACCAACGAACCAACCATCTAGCAGGTCCACTTTGACCCAGAGTAGTAGTACCTGCTAGAGTCCAAACTATGAGGAGTACCTGCTAGGGTCCCATATAGATCTTTTGGAAATTATCAATTAGATCGTGTGTAAAAAAAAATTTAAGAAATAACTACACAACAAAATCAAAATATGAGCGTATAATGAACACACTAACCTCTTAGTATAAAATAAATAAATAAATAAACAAACCGTTTACTGTTAGATAAACATTTATTGTTATAGTCGTGGGTATCCATAGTTTTATTCCCCAAAAAAGTATTATTAGTGGTGGATAGGAAACTACATAAAAAGACAAAATAAAGATGAAAGACACAAACTAAAAAGTGATTATAGACAACAATAATCGAAGAAATCGGTATCGACCACAGAAGATTAATTGACTAATTTTAACGGTTTGTCAACTCATCTAGGGCTATTTTATGCCTAAATGTGAGGGAACTGCATACATTGTAAATTAATATTTTTTGTGTAGTTTTTCAAGTTTTTGCACACAGTTATATTATATCAAGAATTCTAATCGAACGCGAATAATCTTAACCAAATCTATTTAACCCATAGATGGAAGCCTAACAGGTATTAACACTTCGGGACTAAGTGGACGCGGGAGTAATCTGGGGTATGGAACGAATATTCCATACACCCTAAATCACCAGAAATTGAGCCTCACCATCAGATTCAGCTTTGTGTACTCCAAAGATACCCCATTTTTGTTTTTTTAAATTCTTCTACAAGAGATACAGTCAATAAATTCTGAGCCTAACTGACAGAGTGACTCACGGAAGAAGACTGGCAATAAAATGGCATTAGACACATTAATGTCAGATAAAAAAAACCCTCTAAACATTTCCCCTAAAAAATAACAAACAAACGAAAAACAAAAATAAAAAAACAACAACAACAAAAACAAAACAAAAATAAACAAAAAAACACTCCCTCAAAAAACAATGACAAAAAGGATAGTTCTCATCGCTAAAATAATAAAATCTTCAAAATCTTCGAAATTCTAGTGATAGAACTCGGCGCGATTCTTTGAATCCGTTTGTTGAAATTAAGAGAGCATTTCTTTGATTTTGGTTTGGTATTCGGTTCAGGTTGCATCCAAGAGAGACAAATTGGAAATTGGAGGAGATAATGACCAATTCAGAAAGTTAGAATCTGTTTTGGTCGTTTTTGCTTCATGGTGGACGGGTTTGTAGTTACGTGGTAAAAAATTGTGTTGGATATTGATCTAGCAATGGATCGCAGCTAGTTCTATTTTTCTTGTTATTTTGCATCTACAGTTTCAAGTTCGTTAAAGTTCTTCGCTTCCTCGTCTATGAAGATCTGAGATCATTTTACCTAAGATGAGAGTTATTACTTGACGTTTTATTTTCTTCTTCTTCTTCTTCACGTTTTTCAATTAATTTTCTTTCTTTCTTTCTTTCTTTCTTTCTTTCTTTCTTTCTTTCTTTCTTATTTGTCTTTTTTATGTTGTGATTTTCTTTTTCTTTCTTTCTTTCTTTCTTTCTTTCTTTCGTATTTGTCTTTTTTATGTTGTGATTTTCTTTTCCTTTCTTTCTTTCTTTCTTTCTTTCTTTCTTTCTTTCTTTCTTTCTTATCTTTTCCATTTCTTTCTTTCTTTCTTTCTTTCTTTCTTTCTTTCTTTCTTATTTGTCTTTTTTATGTTGTGATTTTCTTTTCCTTTCTTTCTTTCTTTCTTTCTTTCTTTCTTTCTTTCTTTCTTTCTTTCTTATCTTTTCCATTTCTTTCTTTCTTTCTTTCTTTCTTTCTTTCTTTCGTATTTGTCTTTTTTATGTTGTGATTTTCTTTTCCTTTCTTTCTTTCTTTCTTTCTTTCTTTCTTTCTTTCTTTCTTTCTTTCTTATCTTTTCCATTTCTTTCTTTCTTTATTTCTTTCTTTCTTGTCTTTTTATGTTGTGATTTTATTTCTCTTTCTCTCTCTCTCTCTCTCTCTCTCTCTCTCTCTATATATATATATATATATATATATATATATAGCCATCTTCCACCGTTTTCCTATTTCCTACAAGGCTCCCTTATCAATAACCACACATTGATTACCGTCCATCTTGTCAATGTGAAACACAATCTGGAATTTTCTTAATTACTTCAAAACCTGTTTATTTCCGAAAGAAAATACTTGACATAGAAATAAATATTCATTTGTCTTAGTCGAATGCAAAGACTTAATTTCTGATCTTCTCTACGAAATGCACTCAACTGAAAATACACAAAAATGACGACCTGATTGTTCACTGCATCAGCAGTATTTCCAGAATATTTTGTATATGTTCTAACCCTACTACAAGTTTGCCCTTTCGGCAAGGTTTAGAATAAACGGACTGTACCCTCTTCAGAGGGTTAAGACCCCCAATAAAGAGGTATCCAGGGTAGGACACTAAACTACATATGATGTTGATTGGTTTCTTGGTTTGGTTTCTTTGTTTAATGGCATATCAACCTTCGTGAGTTATTTAATGCCAAAGTATTCTTCTAAAGAACAGTAGTGGTACTATTTAACCCATAGCTAGGAGGATAAGGGGGTTCATACCTTTCCCAAGGGTATTTGTCCGAAAGTGAACGTAATAGAGCGACTGGAGTTCGAACTCGCTTACTACGATTCCGTAGACCATCGCTTTAACCATTACACCACGAGGACACCCCCAATCCGATGTTGAGACACTCGTACTGGTGTTACAAAGCCACAATTAACGCCATGTACGAAATGAGCATATAATGTTCATAACGATAAAACACTGGAATCTCGAAATTCGAAAACACGTAACGACTCTTGTTCAGGTACGAAACCTTTTTATTAACTTTGAGTTAAAGGTTTCGACATAAGGAGGAGAGACACAATCTTGCTATGCTGTCTTATTCATCTGGCCCTCATCTCGTGCGGCACCCATAGGGCGCAAATTCGCCTGCTTCGGCGAGCTCGCAAAAGTCGAACCTCCTCGTTTGGTGTCTAGTTTCCAACTCTCCTAACTTTCTTTCAATTCTCCACAAACCTCTGCGCGCTTCCGGTGCGTGACGTCACTCGCATTCCGTCACCCGTTTCGTCTCGGACTATTGTGACATCTCTGAGTGACACCTTCGTCCGCCCGCGCGCGCCCGCGTTAACACCTGCATCAATGTTTGCACCTAACTAACCCATGTGCTGAGCCGAAAGGTTCTCAGCCTAACTAAACCCAAAGGCATGAACCGAAATCCCTCGGGTATTATATTACACCGGAAATCCGGGGAGTTCAGAGTCACCTTTGTAGCAGAAAATCATGTTAATGATTAAATAAAACAACGACTTACAAGTTTAACAAATTTTATTTCATTATCTTGCGTAAAGAGTTTGTTGAAAGACACCAAATGTGTCAGTGTGTTTTCTCGTAAGAAAAGGTAATATTTGTTAGAGCGCAAAGTTTTCCCCAATATTTACATAACAAGACAGAAAAGTTCATTCATTCAAAGTAGCACTTTTGTTTAGCTTTAAACAAACAATACATTATCTTTTGTGTCTATGTGGTCTTCCTATATATATCTTGCTATATAAAGGAGAAAGTATATTAATGCGCTGATATGTAAGTGGATGCAGCTAACAAAGATCACCTGGTGAAGATTGTAATAATAACATATATGAGAATATTTCCGTTTAATTTAAAATAATAAAGCGATGCTGAAATTAAATGCAAACTTGAAGGCACAGAATGTTAGATTTTCACTCAAAAGAAATAAAGTCAAGAGTTTTGAGTAGCTTATAGAAAGAATCTATAAATCAACAAAAAAATCTGTTTCGTAGCTTATATAATCTAATTATAATAAAAGTAGTGGTCGTGATCAGAAAAAACCCACACCCAAGATTTAATCGAGATTTACTGTGTTATAAATGTATTGAAAAACCTGGAGAGTATAGAAGACTGCTTCATTGCCATTACTACCAACATCACTCTGACCCGGAGTGGTTGTATCTGTTTGGGTTCCATCTATAGGCAAATAGAACTGTTTAAGAATTATTCATATTCGATAAAACCATATGCAAAACAAAACAAAAACAAACAAAAATAAAGACCCCCCCAAAAACAACAAAAAACAAAAACACTTAAGAAGTTATTACACAAAAAGTAACCATAAACGTACAATGAATGCGATTCCTTAACCTCTAGGCATGAAATAATTCCTGACGAGTTGACTTGCCATTAAAATCAGTCAATCAATCGAACAATCAATCAATTAAGCCTTATCCTGAAATTGAACTCAAGTTGACAATAAGCGTTACGCAAAGCGCGCCTCAAAATGATTGAGGTAGGCTCAAAATTGGATAAAAATGTTAATTTATCTAAGATTCTTATTGGTTAAAAAGTATTTTTAACAACCAAAGAGGGAAAAAATGTTTTGAATTGTTTTGAGTTTTGATCTTTTGAGTGAAGCAAATCAAATATTGTCGTCGGCGAAATCTCTTAGAAATTTGAAAAAGGGTGTGAATGTGCAGATTGGCCAATAAATGGATAAGCACCGATTAGTCAATAAATATAAAAATACATATACAAAAATTACAGCTTCTCAAGCATACTTTTGCTAAAAAAATTAATACTTTTTAAATATGTAAATTTTCCGTACCTTCATTGCCATTACTCCCAGGTTCACACGGTGAGTCAAGTATATCTGTTTAAAAATTATTCGTATTCGATATTTGCAAAAAAAAAAAACTTCTTAAGAAACGATTTCACAAAAATATAAATATAAACGTACAATAAACGCAATTACCTCACCTTAAGGCATAAAATAAGTCCGGACGGGTTGACATGCCATTAAAATCAATCAATCAACCTACTACATGTGACAGAGTTTTTATCAAAACTCTGTAGCCCTTGAATTCAATCTGCTCTTTAGTGTCACAATATTGGATAGCATATATTTGTTGTCAATAATCTGGGTGTTTAAGAGTTTGGGGGGGTTAATAATCTGTAGATTAAAGTATACATTATTAATAATCTGTGTATTAAAAGGATTATTTTTCAATAATCTATAGATTAAAGGATTTATTGTTGATAAAAAAGGATTATTAAAGCTTAAGGACACGAGAAAATATAATGCTGCAACCGAGTTTGAATTTCTTCGTAAAGTGTTTATCATATTTACCCAACCCCTCCGCTCGGGCAGGATATGACACAAGGTCAATTTTTAAGCGGACTTTAACAGGTTTGAATTCAGAGTATTCCTTGTCCTAGGCTAGTTGCCTCACCAAGGCTGAAGAACTCAGTCTATCCTACTATTTACCCATAGCTGGAGGGAGAATAATTGGATTCATACCTTTCCCAAGGGTATTAGTGCTATGTGAAATGCAATCAGCCTCGTCCAGGATTTGAACTCATGTCACCGTGTCCATTTCCTACGACGATAACCATTACACCACGGGCACCTCCATAAACGTAAAGTGTTTATGTTCATTTTAAAATCCACTTGACCTTTGAATTGATTTATATTTTAAAATCTAAAATTTAAATAAAGAAGTATGCTTAGCTGAGCAGCTTACATTATAAAAGAGAGATGTCTTGTTTAGACTGCTATGTAGATGTCTAGGCATCATCTGGAGTAGTCAATGCCAATATTGAAAAAAAAAAAAATGAAACCAGTTTTCGATAATTTTTGATCAGTAGTTCTTGTTGAAACACAGGGTTGTGCAAGTGCAGTGTCTTCCATTCTCAGTAGACCTGATTCCATTTGACTTTTTTTTACTGTTTCTTATGATTAAGATTCATCTCAGTGATAATATCCAATTGACAGATATCTATCCGATCATTAAATATCTGTCCTATCGCTAGATATTTAGCTGTTACCACTATAGATAACCTTGGCAAGGTCCAAATCTGTCCTATCGCAAGATATTTAGCTGTTACCACTATAGATAACCTTGGCAAGGTCCAAATCAAATTATGATAAAAGTAGTGGTCATAATAAAAAAAACCCATATCCAAGATTTAATCGAGATTTACTGTATTATAAATGTTTCGAAAAACCTGGAGAGTATAGAAGACTCCTTCATTGCCATTACTCCCTACTCCAATCTGTCCCGGAGTGGTTGTACCTGTTTTGGTTCTATCTATTGGCAAATAGGACTGTTTAAAAACTATTCATATTCGATAAAACCGTATGCAACTCCCCCCCAAAAAACCAACAAAAAACAAAAACAAAAACTCTTAAGAAGTAATTACACAAAAAGTAACTATAAACGCAATTGCAATGAACGCAATTCCTTAACCTCTAGGCATGAAATAACTCCTAAGAAGTTGACTTGCCGTTAAAATCAATCAATCAATCAAGTCTATCTTTATCAATGTTTGAAAGCGAAAAGACATGACGGAATTCTATTTTTCCGTAGCTGGAGGGTATATTGGAGAAAACGGATGGATTCTTGCCTTTACCGGCGATATTAGCACAATGTGAAACGCAAACAGCCTTATCCGGGAATTGAACTCAAATCGACAATAAGTGTTACGCTAAGCGCGCCTCAAAATGCTTTCTATATAGAAGCAACGCACGCAGAAATATAATCACAACATAAAAGCACCAACCACCCTCTGGCAATTGATGAAGCACTCGAGTCTGCAGAACTGGATAACCAATAAAATATTGTGGATAGTGACGAGCAGACGAGCAGCGTTTAAATAAAGCAAATGATTGGTCCAATGTCCGTTCGAACTGTTCCCGAAGATTGATTCCGATAGAGAGCAAGGATTAATTGCAACAGCTTTTAATCACAGCACTGCAAAGGTCGTCTCCTTTAACAAATTGTATCGATCTCCGAGTTGATTGATCGAGAAAGTTGGTCATGTAGTCGATGAGTGATCTTAATGCTCACTTATAGGCGAAATAAAACTACCCAAAACAAATCTGTCTGGTAGTATCGTTCAGATCGTTTTTGACACCTACTAATAAATTCTAGAGAAAGGTCTATTCTTAATAAGGCATCAATAGTTGAACAGTTAGACGAACGACCAGACTTTTGCTTGGTCTATCTGTCTGGATATCTAGTAAACCTTCCTTAGATTTTGATTATTCGCTAATGGGTAAATAAAAATAATACAAAAACAAATTTTTGTTTCAGACAAGCAAACAGAAAGTATCATAGTCTTGTATTACAAACCGTTGTTAGTGATTGGGCACCGAACAATTGAAGCTTTATTATATTTACCAACCCCTCCGCTCGGGCAGGATATGACACAAGGTCAATTTTTAAGCGGACTTTAACAGGTTTGAATTCAGAGTTTTCCTTCTCCAAGACTAGTTGCTCTCCAAGGCTGAAGAAACCAGTCTGCCCTACTATTTACCCATAGCTGGAGGGAGAATAACTGGATTCATACCTTTCCCAAGGGTATTAGTGCTATGTGAAATGCAATCAGACTCGTCCAGGATTTGAACTCGTATCACCGTTCCCATTTCCTACGACAATAACCATTACACCATGGCACCTCCAATTGAAGTTTTATGCTAGATTAATAATATCTTTATGGATGCTTGTGATTGATTGATTTTAAAAGTTTGTTAACCCCTTTAAGGTTATTTTATGCCTAGAGGTTAGGAAATCACGTACGTTTGTATTTTTTAAATATCTGTCTATTTTTTTTAATACTACTTGTTTCTTAAGAGATTTTTTGCACCCAGTAATATATCAAACATTCCTATTTAATAAAAATTATTTGCGCACAGTTGTATGGTTTGAAGCAGTCATATCTAATACGAATGCTTTTAAAACATATCTTTTTCACTCATAGATGTGACCCTAACAGGTACTACCACTCTAAATCAGAGTGGATCTGGGAGTAATTGCAATCAGAGAGTACTATTCACTCTATACTTATAGCACAGTCGGCTTGAGCAGTAGAATACACCAACTGCATCTCTGCAGAAGGGTAAGACGCTACTCAACGAATGTCCCGGATACGACATTAAACTATCTGATGGCGAGGCTCCTGCCTTGAAGATTTGGGGGAATGGGGAGTACCCATTCATTGCTATTGTTTTCAGGTCAACTCTCAACCAAAGTTGTAGATCCTCATTGGGTTGCATGGAAATTTATCATCGAATTTTTTGTGCATGAGCTTTCTAGGTCAAGTATATGACAATTTAAGACAAAATAATCCATTGGTTTCCAGGAAAATTTAAACTTTTTGAACTAAAAGATTTAGTTACATATTTTTATGCTAATTCAGGTAAATTTTATTTTTAGCTGGGGCTGTACAATACACGGACTGCATCTCTTCAGTAAGGTAAGACTCCCATAATGAGTACTCTGGATATGACACTAAACAATATAATAGTGAGACTTGATAATAGTAGAGCTTTGCTATCTAATAGTAATGAACCTATTCGATATTAATCATTTGTTATCACACAATCAAGTGGTTACAAGTATTGCTATTTAACACTTATTATTTCCTTCAACACTATTCGTTCATTTGTACACATTCAAATGGTTCCAAGTATTGTTATGTAATACTGATAATTCAATTTAGGCGCACAGTTAAAGAATCTCACGTATTGCTATTTAACATCAATAATTCACTTCAACATCATTTTTCGTTTGCATACAGTTAAATGTATTGCTATTGTTTCTCCATAGTTAAATGGTTTCAATTATTTCTATCTAACAGTAATAATTCTATCCAATATCAATCATTTGTTTGCACACAGTGAAGTGGTTACAAGTATTGCTAATCAATATTAATAGTTCAAGTCATCATTACTCCTTCCTCAGCACACAGTTAAATGTTTCCAAGTGTTGCTATGTATCACTAACAATTCTATTAAACATCAGTCATTTGTTTACACACAGTTAAATGATCAAACAGTCCTATTTCCGACAATTTAATTTAGCATGTCATTTGTTTGCATACAGTTTAAATGTTAAACAGTTCTATTTGACCCATAGATAGGAACCTATCACGTGCTACCACTCCGAGCCAGTGTGGACCTAGGAACGATGGTAATGAAGGGGTACTCAGCATTCCCCAAAGGTCCAGCATTACTAGAACCTCATCATCAGATTGTTTAGTGTCATAAACAGGACACTTGTTGGTGGTCGTGGGGTTCTTACCTCTCTGCAGAGATGCAGTCGGTGTATTCTACAGCTTCAGCCAACAGGACTGGAAAACGAACGAAGGAAAGAAGAAAAGTGAATGAAGGAGAAAAAGAAGAAGAAGAAAGAGAAGAAGGAGAAGAAAAAGAAGAAGAAAAGTAAAAGAAAAAAGAAAAACGAGAAGTAAAAGAATAGGAGCAGAGAAAGAAGAAGGAAAAGAAGAAGTAAGAAATAAAAAAAAGAAAAAGAAGAAAAAAGAACCAAAAGAAGAAGAAGAAGAAGAAGAAGAAGAAGAAGAAGAAGAGGAAAGTGAGAGAAAGAAAAACGAGAAGCAAAAGAAAAGAATAAGTACAGTGAAAAAAAGAAGGAAAAGAAGAAGTAAGAAGAAAAAAGAAAAAGATGAAAAAAGAACCAAAAAGAAGAAGAAGAAGAAAAAGTGAGAGAAGGAAAACGAGAAGCAAAAGAAAAGAATAAGAACAGTGAAAGAAGAAGTAAGAAGAAAAAGAAGAAAAAAGAACCAAAATAAATAAGTAGAAAAATAATAAGAAGAAAAAGAAGATTGTAAAATAATAAATATCAATGAAAAAGAAAGAAAACGAGGTGAGATGACGGAAAAACAAAACAAAAAAAAAAAAAAAAAAAAAGAAAAGAGAAAGGGTTGAAAGCAAAATACAAAAAGAAAATGAAAAGAAAAATGAAGTCAGAGAACATAAACGTTAGAAGAGAAAAAGAGTAAAAAAAATTTAAATTGACGATGAAATATGAAGAAGAGAAGAAAAATAAAATAAAACGAAAAATAAAAATAAAACGAAAAAGAACTGAAGAAGAAGAAGAAGAAGAAGGAGGAAGAGGAGGAGGAGAAGAAGAAGAAAGAAGCGATGAATGGAAAATGTCGTTCTCAAAGAAAAATAAGTATAAAAAGGACAAAAAGAAATATCAAAAGGAAAAGTAAAATAAAGAAAAATTTTAGAAAAGACGGAGAAAATTTAAAAAAAGAAAATGAAGAAAAATTAAAAAAAAAAGAAAATGAAGAAAATTTAAAAAAAGAAAATGAAGAAAAATTAAAAAAAGAAAATGAAGAAAAATTAAAAAAAGAAAATGAAGAAAATTTAAAAAAAGAAAATGAAAAAAATTTAAAAAAGAAAATGAAGAAAATTTAAAAAAAGAAAATGAAGAAAATTAAAAAAAGAAAAGGAAGTAAATTTAAAAAAAGAAAATGAAGAAAAATTTAAAAAAGAAAATGAAGAAAATTTAAAAAAAGAAAATGAAGAAAATTAAAAAAAGAAAATGAAGAAAATTTAAAAAAAGAAAATGAAGAAAATTAAAAAAAGAAAAGGAAGAAAATTTAAAAAAAGAAAATGAAGAAAAATTTAAAAAGAAAATGAAGAAAAATTAAAAAAAGAAAATGAAGAAAATTTAAAAAAAGAAAATGAAGAAAAATTTAAAAAAGAAAATGAAGAAAATTTAAAAAAAGAAAATGAAGAAAATTAAAAAAGAAAATGAAGAAATTTAAAAAAAAAAAAGGAAGAAAAATTAAAAAAAAGTAAATGAAGAAAATTCAAAATAATGTAGAAAAATTCACTAAAAACCAATTAATGAAGAGGAAGACAAGAAAGAAGAATAGAAAGTGGCAAGAAAAGGAAGAATAGAAAAGAAATGAGATAGGTAGAATAAAAAGGAACTATACGAATGAAGAAAAAGAATAAAAAGAAAAGAGAATGAAAGAAATTTGTAAAAATTGTACCCCCCCCAAAAAAAGAACAGCCATTTTATGGTTGTGTGTTGATGAGATGCGTGTGTATGTTCGTGTGTATCTGTTAACGCGTGGATTCACGGATTTCAAATGTGTGTCCATGTGAAATACTGAACACCCCCCGCCCGAAAAAAAACCTTGCATTTTTTGGCACGTGAATGCAAATCCGTGCGTGTTTTGGCGCGAAAAAATGCCAATAGCTGAAGGCGTTCGTTAAGAATTATTCATGATATTTGTGTGGAATGGAATTAAAATAGCGTTTATAAAAAAGCAATTAAAAATGACGGTTTGGTTATGAGAGGAAGAAAACAAATTGGAACGGAGAAAATTACAAAATGTTTTTTGAATAAATTGCTGTATTCAAACGATCAGATAAAAATAAAAGAAAATCTGGGGGAAAAAAAGGGAAAAAAAAAGAAAGAAAATGAGTAAAAAAATAAACTAAACTAATTAAGACTTAAGGAGTAGGAGAGAAAGAGTAAAGTCAAAGAAAGTGGGAGAGAGAAATAGTAAAGTGAGAGAAGGTAAAGGAGAGAAAGAGTAAAGTGAGAGAATGTGGGGAAAGAAATAGTAAAGTGAGAAAAGGTGGGGGAGAGAAAGAGTAAAGGAAAAGAAGGTGTAGGAGAGAAAGAGTAAAGAGAGAGAAGGTAGAGGAGAGAAAGAGTAAAAGAAAAGAAGGTGTAGGAGAGAAAGAGTAAAGAGAGAGAAGGTAGAGGAGAGAAAGAGTAAAAGAAAAGATGGTGGAGGAGAGAAAGAGTAAAGAGAGAGAAGGTAGAGGAGAGAAAGAGTAAAAGAAAAGAAGGTGGAGGAGAGAAAGAGTAAAGAGAGAGAAGGTAGAGGAGAGAAAGAGTAAAGTGAGAGAATGTGGGTAGAGAAATAGTAAAGTGAGAAAAGGTCGGGGAGAGAAAGAGTAAAGGAAAAGAAGGTGTATGAGAAAAAGAGTAAAGAGAGAGAAAGTAGAGGAGAGAAAGAGTAAAAGAAAAGAAGGTGGAGGAGAAAAAGAGTAAAGTGAGAGAATGTAGAGGAGAGAAAGAGTAAAGTAGAAGGCTGAGGAGAGAAAGAGTAAAGAAGGTGGACGAGATAAAGAGTAATAAAAAAAAGAAAAGGTGGAGGAGAAAAAGAGTAAAGTAAAAGGTGTAGGAGAGAAAGGGTAAAGCGAGAGAAGGTAGAGGAGAGAAAGAGTAAAGAGAGAGAAGGTAGAGGAGAGAAAGAGTAAAAGAAAAGATGGTGGAGGAGAGAAAGAGCAAAGTGAGAGAATGTAGAGGAGAGAAAGAGTAAAGTAGAAGGCTGAGGAGAGAAAGAGTAAAGTGAGAGAATGTAGAGGAGAGAAAGAGTAAAGAAGGTGGACGAGATAAAGAGTAATAAAAAAAGAAAAGGTGGAGGAGAAAAAGAGTAAAGTAAAAGGTGTAGGAGAGAAAGGGTAAAGCGAGAGAAGGTAGAGGAGAGAAAGAGTAAAGTAAGAGAAGAAGGTAGAGGAAAGAAAAAGAAAAGTAAAAGAAGTCGGAGGAGATAAAGAGTAAAGGGAGAGAAGGTAGAGGAGAGAAAGAATGAGAAAAAGAAAAGGTTAATAAAATAACGACAAGAAGACAGGATAACACTACTAAGTAGGACGAAGGGTACCTCTGGTGGTGTAATGGTTAGCAAACATACACGAGTGAGTTCGAGTCTCATTGGGTGCCCCATTCATTTGGCCTTGTGCTAAATCGAAGTAAAGACCTTCGTAAATTACTACTAAGTAGGACGAAGCGAAAAATATAAAAATGGCAGAAAGGAGAATATAGTGATTCAAATATGACCGTTAGATCACTCTTCCTTGTGTTCTCAAACTACTTGATATTCTAGATATTTTCTATTGCATTTAGAACAATGAATTGCCCTGTTGGCAGGGCTTAGAACATGTTGTTGACTAGTTATTTACTAATCTTAGCTTAGATGTGACTCAAGACAGGAAGTATGAAGCACTCACAAACAATAGTCTGCTTATCTAGTTTGGTAATTATTATGTTACATAGCCATATACACGAATATGGCCATGTGCGAAATGGACATATAATGTTCATAACGATAGAACATAGGAATCTCGGAATTCGAAAACACGTAAAGACTTCTTGTTCAGGTACGAAACCTTTTTATTAACTTTGAGTTAAAGGTTTCGACGTAAGGAGGAGAGACACAATCTTCTATGCTGTCTTATTCATTTGGCCCCCATCTCGTTCGGCCCCCCTCCATAGGGCGCAAGTTCGCCTCGCGCCTGCGAGCTCCAAAAGTCGATCCTTCCATCTATGAGTCAAATAGAACTGGTTAATCATTAATGATACTTGGAACCATTTAACTTTGTGCGAACAAATATCTGTTAAATTGAATTATCAGTATTACACAGTAATACTAGGAACCATTTAACTTTGTGCGAACAAATATCTGTTAAATTGAATTATCAGTATTACACAGTAATACTTGGAACCATTTAACTTTGTGCGAACAAATATCTGTTAAATTGAATTATCAGTATTACACAGTAATACTTGGAACCATTTAACTGCGCGTCAACTAATGAATAATGTTGAATAGAATAACCAGTGTTAAATATCAATACTTTAAACCATTTAACAGTGTGCAAATAAAACTATTAGTGTTAGATAGCAATACTTGAAACCATTTAACTGTGTACAAACAAATAAGCTCTGGCTCGTTTAAAAATTGTCCCCTACATTCTATTTATTTACAAATCATATATTTTTGATATATTTGCATAAACACGATTTTGTATAAAATAAACTTACAAGGGTTGATATGCCGTAAAACACAACCAACCAACAAGTGCTTCTGCTGTTCTTCTACAAGAATGTTTTTGTCATTAAATAATCCACGAAGGTTGATAAGCCATAAAACAAAGAAACCAATCCAAACCATTACATCATGTGAGGAGTCGAAGAATATGGTGGCTGCTCAGCCTGCAAAGGATAAGACCCCTGAAAAGTGGTGCCCGGGATATGACTTTAAATGGTGAGGCTCTACTTATGGATATTTGGAGAGTGTGGAGTACATCTTCGTTGCTGTTACTACCTGGTCCACTTTTACCAGGGCTAGTAGTACCTGTTATGGATTAAGTCATTTTTTTTTCCGAAAAGGAAAACTCACATTTGTCAAAATGTAACTTTACCTAATCGAAACGGCACCAAGGGAATATAGGTGTAACATTATTCTTTAAACCATTTGCTTGGTTCTCGCCTTTTTATTTTCATGGGAGAGGGATTGCCCGGAGACGCATTTAATTGGATGTTCCGCTGGTGCTACTTTGTATAAAGCCTCATGGATTCTCTTTTTTCTTTAGTGATTTGTTTAGCTACTAGTGAGTTCCTGACCACTAACTGGATCACCCTTGTGAAGGTGTACGATGTTGAAAGACCTGAAATACCTAATGAGCTTGGGAAGAACGTCAATGGCGATGTGGTCAGGGGATCCTGTGAGTGTATTCTTTGATATGAAACACGAACGAAACGAGTCTGTTGGTTGCGAGAGTTTATTTGTAGTCTGCAACAGTCTAGCAGTCGGGAGATGAGAGAGAGAGAGAGAGAGAGAGAGAGAGAGAGAGAATGTGATAGCTGATTTAGATAGGCAGAGAGATAATCCCCGAGAGACAGAGAACGTAAGCAAGGACTTTAGTCTTTTTACCACTGACCCAACCGATTTGATTGTAATTCTGCGTAAGTGAATTTCTTAGGGCCCTCTCTGATCTCTCTGTCCGTTCTGGCTCTCCAACTAACTTTGCGTTTTAGAACTCTTCTTATATATCTTCTGCTACTTATTCTATAAACTAATCTGATAAGAACACTTACCATTAGAACTTTCAGTGACACATCATCCTAAAATGTCTATCCCTATGGTGATCTTAATATGTCGTCCGCAGCCGATTTCAAAACATCTTAATTATGACTGGGCCAACATATGAACGCACCCGCCTGACTTTTCCACTCCACCTTGCAACTTAGAAGTCAAACCCTAAGTTTTTAACTGTCCACACTTTATCACTACAATAAAATGATTAACTAATATAATCAATTATAATACTTAATTTTATTACAAAACCCATACGAGAGTAACATCAGAGATGTATAACTCTGCGACAATAAAACCGGCGAAGTTAAACCCTGCAACAATAATCCTGCCCGGGTTTGTTACTGATTGACATTTTATGAGGAAGGAGAGTATTATATGAGCCACACAAGTGTATTACAAGGGAAAACATGGGACATAGCATTGTATGTGTGAAGTAAGGCGAATGAATCAAAAAGTCATGTCAACGAGGCGTATCATCAGATGCTGGATGGTGTGAAATAATTATTGTGATGATTAATTGTATAAAATTATTTCATTATCTAGTTTGGTCAAGTTGCGCATTGTTCAGGTGTCTTTTAGTTTGCTAAAATCTATCAGGTGCTACTACACCAGGCAAGAGTGGACCTGGGAGCGATGGCAATGAAGATGTACTTTGCATTCCCTGGAGCCTCACAATCAGATTGTTTCGTGTCATATCTAGGACACACGTTGGGAGAGTCTTACCCCTCTACAGAGATGCAGTCGGTGTATTTTACAGCCCCAGCCGACTGGGCCATGCAGTATGAGAATAAAATAATGTAAAAAGCTGGACAAATACTGACAATTTCTAAGAGTACTGAAAAAGCTGTAGAACATGGTGACTGGTATACCAATTAGAGTGGTCGCCCTTTGTCTTGTCTAATCCCCTTTTTTTGTGAAACATATTCGTCCTCTTTTTGCTTTACTAGTAAAAGGTTAAAAAAAACCGAAACATTTGAATCAGTTACACAAACCAATAATAAAAATGCCCTGTGAATGTTTTTAAGTGTTTTCAACTACTTTTGTTGTGCTAAATTTGAAAATTCACAGCTTGTCTGAAATTATTATGCAAATCAATTAAACTTCAATAAATCAAAATTAGCACAGTCGGCTAGAGCTGTAGAATACACCGACTGCATCTCTGCAGAGAAGTAAGACCCCCCCCAACGAGTGTCCAAGATATAACTCTGAACAATCTGATAGTGAGGTTCCAGTAATGCCGCAGTTTTGGGGAATGCGGAGTACTCCTTTGTTGCCATCGCTCCCAGGTTCACTCTGGCCTGGTGAGGTAACACCTAAAAGGGTCCTATCAATGAGTCAAATAGACCTGTTTGACATGTAAACTGTGTGCAAATAAATGACAAATGCTAAATTGAATTATTTGAAATAGAACTGTTTGAACAGATAACTCTGTGTCTAAAAATTACTAATGTTTATTTGAATTGTTGGTGACACATAACAATATTTGGAATCATTTAACGGTACGCAAAACAATGAGTTTAGTCTCGTTTAAAAACGATATCAACAAAATTTGTTCACAAATCATATATATTTAATATATATGTATAAAGAGGATTTGGCATTAAATAACCTATAAGGATTGATATGTCGTAAAACCAAACCAAACTAAATAATTAAAAAAAGTACAGAATCAATAGTTGTCAAATTCGAACTCATCCATTTCTACTCTTTGTAAAATATTCAATTAAATTTTCTGCCATTTTTAATTGTGAGATTTGAGATATTTTTAATTTGCGTAAACGTGCTAACTGAAGTTAATACGCAGATTAAACTAATATTAACTTTAAGACAGCTAAAATCTATTAAAAACTGTTTTTTTTTCTTTTTGTCCATCATATATGTTGAAACATGGGTGAAGGGAAAGATCTAACAAATATTGTAAAACGGAAAATAACAAATTTATTGAGTGAGGGAATGTCCTCTTTGCAGATATCAAAGGAGATTTTCAGAGATCATTGAACGATAAAGAAGGCCGTTGAAAATATAACTAAGTTGAAAAGTCAAAGCAAAGGAAAAGGCTTTAAGAATTTGCTTTCTCGAGATGAACATAAACTAAAGCGAATTATTGCGAAGCAAAAATTTTTGACTCGCTCTGATCTTTGAAAAGGAGGATAGAATTATGGGAGACAAGAAGGACAAAAGGTGGAGAATACTTTGTGAATTGGGACTTGTAAAAAAATCTCCTTAGCAACCTTCTCTCACTGAAGCAAATATTTTAAAGTGACAAAATTGGGCCAAGAAATACCTGAAAAGTAATTTTCGCGAATGTGCTGGAGTGGACAGAAGAAGGATTTTATCCAATTCAGACGTGCCTGTGGCTAAAAGAAGTCTACAAGGAGACGGTAGTGTGATGATATGTGCTGGAATTGTCGATCAAACCGTTATTGAATCATTCAAATCAATGAAGAAGCTAAACTGAACAGTACTAACAATTGCAATTTTATGGACAAGACATCTTTGGATGGTACAAATCCTAGTCTTGCACTTTCAAAGTGAAGAGTGTATTAGTGCACAACGATGCTCCTTTTTATGTATCTAAGCTTACTTGTGAATTCTTTGAGCATAAAAGATTTACGGGAGAGAAGATAATGGAATGGTCAACATTAAGTTCTGATCTGAATCCAATCGAAAATATATGGTCAATGGTGATAATGTAATTATATGAAGGTGGCAAACAATATTACAGCAAAGAAGACCTATGGGAAGCAATTAAAATTACCCTGTCGAAAATTGAACCCGCTGAAGTAAAAAAATAACAAAATCAATTGATAGATTACTCACAATTATTAAAAAGGAAGGTTCATATGCAAAAGGTTCAAAGATATATATATATATATATATATATATATATATATATATATATATATATATATATATATTCGTAATTTGATCAGTTATAACTTTTGATCAATTTTTTAATGATTTTATCACTTTTTTATTGAAGCAAAATGCGATTATTTAGTTTTACCTTATAACTTCAGACGGCAGTTTTTTTTAAATATCAAATAATTTCAAGAACGTCAATAAAACGTTGATACTACCAAAAATTCTAATTTAGGTTTTGTTTTAACATCAAAATGCATTGTTTAAAATTTAACAATTTTTTTTCAAACCAAATTTGAATTATTGAAGTTTGGGATTTGCTTAATAAGTTTAGACAGAGTGTAGTTCATTTTTGTGCGCCTCGAATCATTTTTGTGCGATAGAAATTCTGTATATCTGATAAAATCAGAGCTGTGATGAAATTATGTTCTGGAGATGTGCATGGCATTGCTCCTTCTGGATAAAACGAATTTCAAAATGAAAAGAAAGAAATGTTTTTTGCTATGCAAGATTTTCTCCTTTGATTTAAAGATTCATTGTGTTTTGCTAAATTAAATATTTTTGTGTGGTTTAATGATATTTGTGATATTGCCATGGATTTGAATATTATATATTATTTAGGAATAAGATAATGTTATACACTTTATTTCAATTTCTTACGGGGAAAATCACCCCCAA
Organism: Sepioteuthis lessoniana; assembly: GCA_963585895.1. Classification (NCBI taxonomy): domain Eukaryota; kingdom Metazoa; phylum Mollusca; class Cephalopoda; order Myopsida; family Loliginidae; genus Sepioteuthis; species Sepioteuthis lessoniana. Next base: position 28,631,912 of record OY757932.1, on the reverse strand, counting down.
AATTCAAATGGCGTTTATTAAAATTCGGAAATTTGCTTAAGAATTTTCTGAAACTTCTGGTCGGATTTTAGCACTTTTCTGTTACTTCAATGTTGCTGCCTCCGATATTTCAGCGATATAGACTTATTGGATTTTTTTGATAAAATTTTATAGACTATTAAGCTTTTCAGGTTTTTGAATTGATTTCATTGAATGGATTTTGAATGGAGATGACTTGTTAAACTTTTTTCTCACAGAAGAAGATAAAAAAAAAGAAAAATTTTCCCCATAGAAAATGATTTTGAACTCTGTTGTTTTTGTCAATTGTATCATTATTTTGAGCAAAATTAATTGTTAATTCTTCATCACTTTATATTTTGTTGTCCTGTAAACAGGTTCTACCGGTGTTTCTTTCTGCAGCATGAATTGTATTTTTTTTCAATATATATTTCTGTAGAAATGATTTTTTAAAAATCAGCACCTTAAAATTTCAAGAAAAAGCTAAAATGTCTCATGGGGCATGTCTTTTATTTTTTCTGTAGACCAGAGTGTTGGATATTGACTTGAAGACCCCTTTCACATATTTCGATGAAGCGGTGGAAGTCAGACTTTGGTTGAACGAAAATAAAAGAGACTGCACACCTGGTACCTAAAGTAAACAGAATGCAGGTGTACTCTGCGGAAATTCTGCGTAAATTGCGTGGATGGTAAGCTAGAAGGAAGCATGATCACGTGCATTTTGTCGGCGACAGGCTGGAGACGTGACCACCAGAACTTGCGTGGGTGGTATGCTAGAAGGGGGCATGTCTGGAAGAGTTGTGTCCACGAGAATTTGCTTTGGTGTCAGGGATATTATATAACTAGGAAGAAAACGGGCTCACTGAGGATTCATACCTCGGCTTCTGTATGAGTAGCTCAGCCCTCTTTTACTTTCCCTTACATTACTCGTCTGTACATTTTGGGGAATCTAAGAAAAGGAAAAGAAGCAGATGATATTTTTATAGATCAGTGTTGTCGTTTTTCTTGGTTATACAACCCAGAGTAATGTACCTACTTAACACAAAAGATACATATTGGTTATTGCCGTGTATCTAATGATAAAAAGTAATAAAAAACAACCCTCTCCTCAAATGTGGTCCATCACCTTATCTATTTATTCATGACGACTCTACCTGCCCACGGTGTCGTTATTTGTTAAGTTTTGCTTAGTTTAGCCTGACAAAGTTGAGCTACTTTCAGAACCTGCTTTTCCTTAATAATTATATAAAATCAACTCTCTTCACTCCAAATATGTGGTATTTCTGATCGATGTGTTGTTCAATTTGAACTCTGTGTGAAATCTCACCCTCAACACAGCTGTCAGAATGGTGGGGCGTTTACAAATCGAACTGTCCAAAGGCAGTTTCATTCCTTGATCGTGTAGCTTGATATTGAAAATGTGTTCTGATTTTTAGGCCAAGGAAATGGGTGTTTCCCAAACCGATAAGCCATGGTAACCTTTCATGCTGACAAATGTTCTGAACAGGATAAGTCAATCTCTTCTTCTGAAGAACAACAATGCCAAACATTAAATATAACAGTTTAATAGCAGTATATCAATTGAAATACAATCAACTATCATATAGCATCTATAGTTATACAAAACAGAATACAGTGTCTGGATTGACGATATGTGTGTCGGTCTTAAGTTAACTTTAGCAACTTAGTAAAATATCGGAGTTATTCACTGATGAGTGTGTAAGTATATGTCTATATAGTTGCATGTTTGCTTTGCCCCTCTCAATACGATTTGATCCGTTCTCTCCGCAGTCCAAACACTAACAAAACTCGCAACCACAAACTCTGACGACATATGTTTATTCTTTTATAATTCTAATATAATCCCACGATGAAAATGCATCCCAAATCAGCTATTGTTCAAATTAGGTTCAAAGGTCACCTACAAACTTAAAACAATATTTCAACATTGTCAGCCCATTTGGCAGTTACCTCTAACCAGCTTCGAAATCTATAACACGGTTTGACCTATCACTATACGGGGTCACACATGGTCTTCGCAACAATCAAACGGATTTTTCACATTAACACAATCTAGATCGCCGTGAAGAATATTATAACTACGATATTCTCAAAAGTAAGTCAACTTACGATCAGTTAACTTTGCCGTATTTACGTGTCTTAAGACTGTCGAGGTTAATCATTTCTTAACTTTAGGGACTGGACACGCATCATTGCTGTCAGTGTGGCCTGATTGTTAGATTAACATCATCATCATCACCATATCGCGCTGGTAGCACGGATATCCCTGACCCTCTCTCGCCACTCCTCCCTATCGTTCATCGCCCTAGGTAGGTATTCAGGACAACATCCCGTATCCTCACATAGCTGCTGAATGTACGTTCGAGCTGGTCGTCCTGCTTTTGCGCGGCCATGTGTGGGGATCCATAAGAGTACATCTCTTATGAGTTCATCTCTGCTTCTCCAGCAGTGTCCTGCATGTCTGGTTCGTCTAACTTGAATAGTTTTCGTGATAGGGGGCAGGTGACCGTACAGTTGGTGTCTTGTGGGGTGTTGCTGCCAGGACTTGTTCAGGATTGCACGCAGCATTCTTGTGTAATTGCCATCTAGCTTCTTCTCCAGTCGTTTTGTTAGCGTCCATGTAGTGCATCCATATAGCAGTATCGATGTGACCGCTGCCTGGAAGAAACTGCGTTTCATTTTATCGGTTAGGTCTGATTTCCATATAATCGATAGCCTATTGATAGCTGTCCATGCTTTCGTTAACCTCGTTTCGATGTCCTTTTCGGTTGATTCGACGCTGCTTCCTAAGTACGTGAATTTGTCTACTAGTTTAAGTGGGGTTCCTTCTAGAGTGGAGATGTCCCCCGTTTGGTTATAGCACATATATTCCGTTTTGTGTGCATTAACATAGAGGCCTATGCTTGCTGCTGCTCGTTCCAAACTATGCAGAAGTGTTTCGGCTTGGTCAGGTGTATTTGCCAGTATCGCTATGTCATCGGCGTAGTCGGCGTTGGTAATTGTTGTTTCGGGGTATCTTCTGCTTCTTTTCTTCGTCAGTTCGAAGCCATTCTCTTTGATTTTGTCAATCGATTTTCTAAGTACGTAGTCTAGACAAATGATAAAGAGGTACGGGGCCAGCGTGTCCCCTTGTAGTACTCCTGCTACAATGTTAAAGTATTCTGTGTCTCCATCCGGTGATCGTACTTTTACTTTAGTGTTTCTATAGAGAATCGTTATTGCCGCTACGGTTTCTTTAGGTATGCCGTACGCTAGTAGGATTTGTTCCATCTTTCCTCTGTGAATGGAGTCGAAAGCCTTGGTAAAGTCGACAAATATTAATGTCGCTTGTAGGTTCTTTGCCCGTACACCTTCAAGGATTCTGCGGATGGTTAATATTTGTGAGGTCGTGGATCTATTTCTTCGGAAGCCATTTTGGTTTTTTCTAAGTATGTTGACGATTTTGGGTTCTATTCGGTTTAGTAGTAGGGCATTGTAGATTTTGGTAGCTATGGATGTAAGTGTTATGCCTCGGTAGTTTTTGGCTAATCCGAGGTCCCCCTTTTTAGGGAAGGGGAGTATGCATCCCTTCATCCATCTATCTATCGGATTTTGATTGTATACTACGTTGTAGTGTCGGAGCAGTATGTCGTCGAATTGTCTGGTCTTCCATACTTCTGGGGGAATCTCGTCCAGCCCTGTAGCTTTCCTATTTTTAATTTTTCTGAGAACCGAGTCGAGTTCGTCTTGTGTGAACGGTCCTAGTTTAATGTCTACTTATTTGCTAATTATTCTGGTGATTGGTTCATGCGTTATTTTTGGTGGGTTTCCTAGTAAGTTTTCGAAGTGCTGTTTCCACAGTTTTATTCTTTCTTGTTGGTTTGCTGCTTTAAGTTTTGCTTTGGCTGTGTTCTGTCTTCTGCTCACTTCGTTTATTGTTTGCCAGGCTATTCTAGATTGTCTATCTTCCACCGAGTCTCTAATCTTATCTATCTGATTTTGAATGTATTCTGTCTGTTCCTTTATATATATGCCTGCTAATTGATATTGTGCCGTTTTTAGTTTTAAGGCATTTGTGTTTGTTGGGTTTTTTCGATAGTTTTTGGAGGCTGTTTTCACTAGTGCACGTTTTTCTCTCACCGCTAAAGTTTCCCATGGGACTCTATATTTAGTTTTAATTTTTGTTGGAATGTATTTTGCTGCTGCCTCGAGGTGTGCATTGACGAAATTTTCGTATTCGTCGTTTGGTGTACTTTTTTCCGTCTTTTCTTGTAGTGTTTCGAATCTGTTTCTTAATCCTAATACGTATTTATCTCTTATATCTTTGTTGTTCAATAGGGCCCAGTCATAGTGTTTGGTGGTCGCTGTTCGTTTGGCGTTTTTTCGTAGGCTTAACCGTATTTTCGCCGTGACTATTCGGTGATCAGTGGACACACCCTCAAAAGAGGAGTATGCCCCGCAATTCAGTGCACTATTTTTCCATTTCTTGTTTATAAGGACGTAGTCTATCTGAGCTTTAGTATTGTTTGCGTACGTGTATGTCCATAGTTTGCCCTCTCTTTTTTGGTAGTTTGTATTGAGGCATGCTAATCTATTTTCTATCATGAAATCTGTTAGATGTTGCCCATTCCTATTTGACGTGTTGTGGAGGCTGTATTTGTTGTTTCCGTTTTTCCCGATTTGGGCATTCGTGTCTCCGCCAATGACTAACATGTTGTGTTTCGGGATGCTACGCACTAATGAGGATAACTCATCGTAGAAGGTGACTAGTTCAGTTTCTTCACTAACATTGGTGGGGCTGTAGCATGAGATGATTGTTGCTCTGGGGTTTCTGTTAACTGTAGCTGCCATCATTCTAGGTTGTATTTTCACAACGCTATTAAGCGTTTTTAATGCTCTAGGTCCTATAAGTAATCCTACCCCTCCTACTGCGGCGTTGACAGAGTTTTTCCATGCGGATACAGTGGCGAGCGACCAGCCATTGCCAGTTTCGTGATATTTGATATCTTCGGTGTGCGTGTATCTGTGTTCTTGTATGCATATTATGTCTATCTTATGTTCTTCGGCCGATGTGATTTGCTCTGGGAGTTGTCCTATTCTATTTAAGGTTCTTACGTTAAATGTGGCTATTTGTAGTGTTTGCTTGCATTTTAGTAGTTTTGATTGTTTGAGCTCTGTAGCTGATTTTTCGAACACTAAGGCCAGGGCTCCAACCTCAGCAGGACGCGCCCCTTTTTTACCCGCGCGAAGAGCGATGTGGTTTGTGTATGTGGTTTGAGTGTGGGTCATGGTTATCTTTCGATGGCTGTTTTATTCTCTTCTATAGAAGCCACTCTTATAGAGGAGCAGCAGTAGTTCCCCGATCGAACTAACGATCCTGAGCGTAAAGTCGTCAAACTCACGTCCAGGACCCGTTTAGGTATTGAGTTTGGTCGTCCATGGGTTTATTCAAATACCTTTACGTACATCATGCTGCTTCCCATGTGTACGCAAAAAAAGGGGGGGGATTTTGGTTTAAGTTTTAAGTTTTAACTTAGTTAAAGTCCAAGATTAAGGTACTTTCGTATGACTTTCACTGGTACTGACTTTTGCTTTTTTTTGTTTTTTTTTTTGCTGTATTGGGACTTTTCCTAGGCTTTATTTTTTTTTTTTTTTTTTTTTTTTTTTTTTACTACAGTTGGGAACCTAGCAGGCTTCAGGAATTATAGAGGGGGGGGGAATTCATTTCATTTTTTTTTTTCTTTTTTTCTTTTTCCCTTTCTCTTGGGGCGGGGGCTGTGGTAGCATTAGGTGTTTTAGGCTTTTTGTTTTAAACTACTGTTAGGGCTTTCTTTACGAATTTTTAAATTATATTATAGAAGAGATTCAAAAACATTCTGCCTTGTTCGCTGACATTTGGAAAGACTAACATCAATTTAGCTTTATAGTAGAGTAAGCGTGTCTTTACATTTAAAACGCATAGTTTAAGCATTATTTCACAAACAAAATACAGCATAACATTTTGTAAAATTCAGCATTTTAAATTGATAGGACTTAAAGACATACTGACCAATATTGATATATTTCTTCCAGTTGGCTCCTGAGTTCAAATGCTACTTCTTCGTTTTGACTTTTATTTACTACTGAAATTTTAGGTAGCTTTGGAGGCGGTCTACTGGGGGGGGGGGGAATTCATTTCATTTTTTTTTCTTTTTTTGTTTTTCCCTTTCTCTGGGGGGGGGGCTGTGGTAGCATTAGGTGTTTTAGGCTTTTTGTTTTAAACTACTGTTAGGGCTTTCTTTACGAATTTTTAAATTATATTATAGAAGAGATTCAAAAACATTCTGCCTTGTTCGCTGACATTTGGAAAGACTAATATCAATTTGGCTTAAGTAACCAATTAGTATACTTAGCTTAGTTTAACATGAGAGCCGAAGTACGGAAGGACCAAAACTCAGTAGGCTAAATTGGTCGTTTTGCGGACAGTGTAAATTTGTAAAACGATCCGATGAACCATACAATGGGTACATGTCTAAAGACAAGAATTTCACGAAGAATCAATTTACGCCCTCTATATAACTCTACGTTTGAAAGCATTTAATATTTGTTAAATGTTTGACACACACGTTGAAGAGCAAAGTCTTTCTAAGAATGAGGCATATGATTATAGATAAAACTCACTTAAGCCATAACTTTTGTTTGGTTTCTTTGTTTAATGGCATATCAACCTTTTTGGGTTATTTAATGCCAAAGCCACCCTAGTAGAAGAACAGCAATGTTACTATTTAACCCACAACTTTTCTTAGGATATTAATCCGAAAGTGAACGTAAAACACCTCTGAATTCCAAACTTTGAAGGATTAATAAGAGCCCATCACAGTTTGGTTTGGTTTGGTTTTATGGCATACCAACCAGTGTAGGTTATTTAATGCCAAATCCATTTTTATACATATAAACAGTTCTTTTTCAAATAATTCAGTTTAACATAAGTACACAGTTTCAATGTCAAAAACTATGTCTATTTCAAACAATTCACTTTAGTAAACTGTTAAGTTCTATCAAATGCTACCACTCCAGGCCAGAGTAAACCTAGGAGCGATGGTAATGAAGGGGTACTCAGTTTCAATGTCAAAAACTCAGTACACAGTTTCAATGTCAAAAACTATGTCTATTTCAAACAATTCAGTTTAGTACACTGTTTAGTTCTATCAAATGCTACCACTCCAGGCCAGAGTAAACCTAGGAGCGATGGTAATGAAGGGGTACTCAGTTTCAATGTCAAAAACTCAGTACACAGTTTCAATGTCAAAAACTATGTCTATTTCAAACAATTCAGTTTAGTAAACTGTTTAGTTCTATCAAATGCTACCACTCCAGGCCAGAGTAAACCTAGGAGCGATGGTAATGAAGGGGTACTCTGCATTATCCAAAGCTTCAGGATTACTGGAACCTCACCATCAGATTCTTTAGTGTCATACCGTGGACACTCGTTGAGGGAGTCTTACTCCTCTTCAGAGATGCAGTCGGTGTATTTTGCAGCCCCATCCGACTCCACCAATAGCCAATGACAATATGAAACTCAAGTCTGATCTATCCGATAGAATAAAACGGGATTTCTTCCAAATCGTGGTGGTGTCAGTTCTACAGTATGGATGCACCACATGTATGCTGACAAAACACAGAGACGGTAACTGCACAAGATTGCTAGGAGCTATATTGAACAAATCTTGGAAGAAATATCCCACGAAACAACAGCTGTATAACCAGCTATCTCCCATCTCTAAAACCATCCAAGACGAACAAGAGATGCAGATCATGGCCGAAGAAGAAAGGAAAAACTCATAAGTGACTTTCTCCCATGAACCCCTTCACATGGTCGTGGCAGTATTAGCCGACCAGCAAGAACTAAGCTATCATACCTCTGCGCGGACACAGAATGTAGTTTGGGAGACATGCCGGGAGCAATGGATGATAGGGACAGATGGAGAGAGAGAGATTGGTTTGGTTGGGTTTATGGCATATCATCCAGAGTAGGTTATTTAATACCAAATCCTCTTTGTACATACATATTAAATATATATGGTTTGGCTTGATTTGGTTTTATAGCATATCAACCATAATAGTTTATTTAATGTCAGATCCTTTTTATGCATATATATCAAATATATATGGTTTAGTTTCTTTGGGTTTTATGGCATATCAATCGTTGTAGGTTATTTGATGCCATATTCTGTATATACATATATATCGAATATATATGATTTGGTTTGGTTTCGTTTTATGGCATGTAAACAATTTTAGGTTATTTAAATGCGAAATCCTCTTTTTACATATATATTAGATATATATGATTTGGAAATACATTTTGTACATAACATTCTTAAACGAGCTAGGTCTTTTTTTTGCACATATTTAAATGGTTTCAAGTATTGCTATATAACAAAAACAATCTAACATCAGTTATTTGTTAGCACACAGTTTGTTCTATTTAATCCAATGTTAGGACTCTATCAGATGCTACCACTTCGAGACAGAGTGGACCTGGGAGCAATGACAATGAAAGGGTACTCCACATTCACCAAATCTCCACGCTGGACCATCAGATTGTTTTGTGTCATATCCAGAACACTCGTTGGAGAGTGAGTCTTATCCCTCTGCAGGATGGCACTCGATGTAATCTACAACCCTAACCGACTGGGTTGTTGAGGGATGTTACTTTAAAATCTGGTTACAAAAAGGAGAATTTTACTGAAATTAGCATAAGAAATATGTGACTAAACCTTCCAGTCCAAAAAGCTAAAAGATTCCTGCAAACCATTGAATTACTTAGTCTTAAATCAGTTTATACTTGAACTAGAAAACTAATGCACTACATTTTCGATGATAAATTTGCATGTACAAATTTTATCGATTATTTTTCGATAAAACTGTCAACTTCAAAACACAGTGGAGACCACTGTTTCTTACTACCTGTTCCACACTATGCAACAGAGATTCGGCTTGAGCTGGTGTATTTACAAGAAGCGGTAGATTATCTACATAGTCTGAATTAGTAATAGTTCTTGTGGAATATTTTCTGCTTCTAACCTTAATATCTTTTTTAAAGATGAAACATTTTATTGCCATTAAAATAATCTAAAATTCAAATCATTCAAAATTCAAATCGTTTTAAATTTAAATTTAAATTTAAATTGCTTAATATACAAATCCTTTCAAATTTAATACCTTAAAATTCAAATCATTTAAAATTTAGATTGTTCGAAATTCAAATCGTTCAAAATTGAAATTGCTTAAAATTGAGTTGCTTATAATTGAAATGGTTTAAAATTGAAATTGCTTAAAATTGAAATCGATTAAAATTGAAATTGCTTAAAATTGAAATTACTTAAAATTGAAGTTGCTTAAAATTGAAGTTGCTTAAAATTGAAATTGCTTAAAATTGAAATTACTTAAAACTTAAATCGTTTAAAATTGAAATTGCTTAAAATTGAAATTGCTCAAAATTGAAGTTGCTTAAAATTGAAATCGATTAAAATTGAAATTGTTTAAAATTGAAATCGTTTAAAATTGAAATTGCTTAAAATTGAAATAGCTTAAAATTGAAATTGCTTAAAAGTGAAATTGCTTAAAATTAAAGTTGCTTACAATTGAAATCGATTAAAATTGAAATTGCTTAAAATTAAAATCGTTTAAAATTGAAATTGCTTAAAATTGAAATTGCTTAAAAGTGAAATTGCTTAAAATTTAAGTTGCTTACAATTGAAATCAATAAAAATTGTAATTGTTTAAAATTGAAATCGTTTAAAATTGAAATTGCTAAAGATTGAAATTGCTTAAAATTAAAGTTGCTTACATTTTAAATTGCTTGAAATTGAAATCGTTTAAAATTGAAATTACTTAAAACTGAAATCGTTTAAAATTGAAATTGATTAAAATTGAAATCGTTTAAGATGGCCTCAACAACAGAATGAAGATATTTTGATGTCGAAAAGTGCGATAAAAAAATCTCGTCTCTTTTTAAAATTGAATTTGTTTCCAATAAAATTTCGATGTTAAAACTTGTTTTGCTTGGTGTTTAACACTTATCAGCGCAATGATTGATTAATTAAACAATGTCTGTTTAGTGTTTCACCCCGAAGGAAATGGAGAAAGACATGCAAACAATTGAAAAGAGGAAATAAACTCACAGATCGCAGAAAGCTTTTTATTAACAATTTTGCAAACGGAAAGTTCGGAATATATCAATGAAAGAAAGTTATATTTATCCAATTCGGTCCAGGAAGCACATGTAGAAATTTTACTGAATCTTCAAAAAGCACTCGAATTACATCTCCTTTGGTTTAGTTTGGTTTCTTCCTTTAATGGCATATCCACGTTCGAGGATAATTTAATGCTAAAGTCATCCCTGTTGAAGAACAGCAATGAGACTATTTAAATCATTTTTCTGTTAATGACATAACAGAAAAAATGTATGCGATGATTTAGGAAATTAAACTCAACTGCAGAAACAAAAATAAATACTCGGTTAAATCAAATAATAGTTTGCTAGCTAGACTAGCAAACCTTCACTAGTGAGTTCGAGTCTTATTGGGTGCCCCATTTATATGGTCCTGTACTACATCGAGGGACAAAGCTTAGTAAATTATGACAATTCGGCAGCTCCAGGAGCCACCAGTGATATAATGGTTTGCTAGCTAGACTAGAAACCTTCACTAGTGAGTTCGAGTCTTATAGGGTGCCCCATTTATACAGTCTTGTACCACATTGAGGGACAAAGCTTACTATATTACGACAATTTGGCAGCTCCGGGAGCCTCTAGTGATATAAAGGTTTGCAAGGTAGACTAGCAAACCTTCATTAGTGAGTTCGAGTCTTATTGGGTGCCCCATTTATACAGTCTTGTACCACATCGGTGGTGGGGATTTTTATCTATATATACTCACTAATTTTTGGTGGCAAAATTGAAAAACGTTCTTTCAGGAAACCATGACATTCATTTTTTTCTATTTTTAGGTTAGGTGACAAACGTGGTTTAGGGACAGTTACAAGGTGTTAAAATTCGTATGTTTTTGATTTTTTACAACCACACTTGTCAGCATAATTAAAATTGACCTTGCCGAATAATTTAGAGTGAATTTTTGGGACTTATAAACCTAATGTCTCCATCAACCCACGAGATACTTATCTCCACAACCATATAAGATGATTTTACCCTAGCTCATATTGCAATTATCTTATATATATATTTTTTTCCATTGAGCCTTTTTGAATTTTAGTTCCCATGTCGTATTTATCTCTATACACACACAAGGAGTGAAATCATCTGGAGGTTGCAGGTTCAATCCCAACAACCGGTAAGAATAACAAGGAATACTTACTCTAACTTAACACTTGTACCCGGTCATGGTTAACAGAATTGGAACACTCTACCCCTGCAGTTCAAATAAAGGGTTTAGTTCGAGTTTCTGTGTGGACTCCCGAGTTTGACGAAGGACATATCGGCCGAAACGTTGTGATTATAACAATAAAGACGAGGTCATGAGTAACAATGAATGCGTATGTGAGTTGACTGATTGGTGCTAATACGGAGTTATATCTCGGCTGACTGCAATCAAATTTGCGTGAGCTTTCTCTCTTTCAATACAAGTCGATCAATTCTCTTGGCAGTCCAAACACCAACCAGTTTGTGACGTCAAAACCCTGTCATTATATGCACATCTCTTCATAATCCAAAATTATTCCCACGCTGAAAACATCTCAAATCAGCTTTTGTTCAAGTCAAGTTCAAGAGTCATTTCATTTGCTTCTATTCCACACTTGGGTGGTACTTAAGTAACTCAATACAATATTTCCAATATTGTCAGCCCATGGCGAGCTATATCTGTTATATAATAGCCGAGGGATTTCGGTTCATGCCTTTGAGTTTAGTTAGGATGAGAACCTTTCGGCTCAGCACATGGGTTAGTTAGGTGCAACACTGAGGCAGGTGTTAACGCGGGCGCGCGCGGGTGGATGGAGGTGTCACTCAGATGTCACAATAGTCAAAGACGAAACGGGGTGACAGGGTGCGGGTGACGTCACGCACCGGAAGCGCGCGGAGGTTTGTGTGAGAATCTGAAGGAAGTTAGAGAGTTGAGAATTAGACGCCAAACGAGAAGGATCGACTTTTGGAGCTCGCAGGCGCGAGGCGAACTTGCGCCCTATGGCGGGGGGCGCACGAATTGGGGGCCAAATGAATAAGACAGCATAGAAGATTGTGTCTCTCCTCCTTACGTCGAAACCTTTAACTCAAAGTTAATAAAAAGGTTTCGTACCTGAACAAGAAGTCGTTACGTGTTTTCGAATTCCGAGATTCTTATGTTCTTTATATGTTCTATCGTAATGAACATTATATGTCCATTTCGCACATAGCGTTAATTGCGAATATGGTACATAACCTCTAGCCAATATTCAAATCAACAACACGGGTTGACTCCCGCTATACTAGGCCACAGTTATGTGTTTTCTACAATCATATTGTTCCCTGGGAAAGATAAAAATTTATTTTTTTTTACCTTAACCCTATCTAGACAGCTGTTGAGAAAATTGTAACTACGATATCCACAGAAATAACTTAACTCCGATACATTACAATCAGTTAACTTCTTCACATCTGTATAAACTTATAAAAACTTCTTTCTCTTTAGATGCATCATGAATTGTCAATTCTTACTGCCAGATATTGTTCGTAAATACCTGGGCTCCTACAATAGAGAAAAAGTTACCAAACCAATCTTACAAACCTTCTGTCTGGGATTAGTTCAGTGAGTGTGATTCATTTTAGTTGCTAAACAGTTATGGCCTTGTACCAGACTAGACACAAACCAGTAAATAACTACACCCTGCAGGTGTAATTTGAAAAACCAGTTAAATATATTTTGAATTTGAGCTTTAATGACGACGCTTTTGATTTTGTGTGCCGTGTCTTTATGAGCTTAGATGATTAGAAAAGAAGAGGTGGAGGAGGAAGAGGAGGAGTTAATTAAAGTGACAGCAATTGAGAACACCAGGCCGTCAACAACAGACAGTAAAGAAAGTCGATTATTCAGTGTGTTTGTCTTCATAATCCGATTATAAACACATTGTCTGTGTTAAAGATATGTTGGGTCTTAAAATCACTTATTTTCAGCTTTATCGACTTTATTGCAATTTATTTTCGAATTTAAATAGAATCGACTGCATACATTAGAACATCTCTCTCTCTAATTTAGTTTGTTCTATATCATATTTACCCAACCCCTCCGCTCTGGCAGGATATGACACAAGGTCAATTTTTAAGCGGAGTTTAACAGGTTTGAATTCAGAGTTTTCCTTCTCCTAGACTAGTTGCCTCACCAAGGCTGAAGAACCTAGTCCGTCCTACTATTTACCCATAGTTGGAGGGAGAATAATTGGATCCATACCTTTCCCAAGGGTATTAGTGCTATGTGAAATGCAATCAGTCTCGTCCAGGATTTGAACTCGTGTCGCCGTGTCCACATCCTACGACGATAACCATGACACCACGGGCACCTCCTTTAGTTTGTTCTTTATCTCTCTTTTTCTATCTATCTATCTATCTATCTATCTATCTATCTATCTATCTCAGTCTGTTCATAATCTATCTATCTATCTATCTATTGGCCAAGTCGGCTGAGGCTGCAGAATACACCGACTGCATTTCTGCAGAGGAGTAGGATTTCCCTGACGAGTGTTCGGGATATGACACTAAACCATCGGTTGATGAGGCTCCAGTAATGCTGGAGCTCTGGGGAATGTGGAGTACCTTTTTATTGCTATTGCTTCCAGGTCCACTCCGGCTTGGAGTTGTAGCATTTGAGAGGGTCATAATCAATCTATCTATCTATCTCGGTCTTAAGAAGGAAAACTCACTTGATCAATATCTGACAATATTAGAAGAGGATAGGGCTCTAGATTCATAAAGATGTTTTGCCTCAGATTGTCACTGCATAAAAGACTTTTGGGGAGAAGAGGGTGTTATATGAGTCGTACAAGCGTGAAGCATTAGAAACTGTGGGGTGAAGCATGGTGGATAAGAAGGTTACGGGGCGGAGGAACCTCATATGTCAAGGGCTAGGATCAAGTAGTTCAGTCAGGAAACTACTTCTCATCAATAAGAGTGGCGTCTCTTCAGAGAAAAATTGCTATCGAAAGATAACCGTGATTTAAATTCAAACCAAACGTCCAAAGTGTATCAAACATCACGTATACCGCCTGACTGTTCGAAGAAAACCAAACTTACTTTTCTGGTCTTAATAATTCAAGTCATAATATAACTCCTCTACTAAAAAAAGAAGAAAAATATAGATCTATATTCTTGCCCTTGAGGTCATAATAATTACGCGGATGCGTATTTCTAATCCTCTTGGGAAGACGTAGCCCTGGAGGTGACCACGTTCTCTGCAAAGAGTACGGATGTGACTTGCAAGAGGCATTCAGGTCAATTAGCCGCGCAATTACAATGACCAGTTAATTTGGCGTCACTTGTATGCGATATGGACTGTGGCTCAGTGGTAGAGTTTCGGCTCTGCAATTTGTAGTCGCTGGTTAGATCACCAGTGGTGGCGATCACGGTTGAGACTGTTGTCCAGTGTTTCCGTATATTGTGCGTAAGTGTTCGCCGGTCAAGATAATTCAAGTCACAATATAATCCCTCTACTTAAGAAAAATAAAGATTAAACTTACTTAGATGCAAAAAAAGGAGAGTTCTGTGGTGTAATGATTATCGTCGTAGGTAATGGACACAGCGACACGAGTTCAAATCCTGGATGAGGTTTTTACAGAGCAATCATACCCTTGGGAAAGGTATGAATCCAATTATTCTCCCTCTTGTTAAGGGTAACTTTAGTCTTGATTAGGCAACCAGTCAAGCAAAAGGAAAACTCTGAATTCAAACCTGTTAAACTCTGCTTAAAATTTACCTTGTTTCGCATCCTGCCTGGGTGGAGGGGCTGCGTAAATACTTACTTAGATACAAGAACACAGCAGCTTTTACCATTAGAACCTAATACATCAGTTTTGGCCGACCAGCAAAAAATTACATTCATCATTGCGGTGCCATTATTGGCTGCCGTCTAGAAGACTTACTGAGAGCGACGACCGATTGAAACAGAGAGAAACTGAGAGAAAGAGAGGGTAAGAGAAAGAGAGAAAGAGAGTGAGAGAAAATGAAAAAAGAAAAAGAGTGAGTGAGAGAGAGAGAGAGAGAGAGAGAGAGAGAGTGAAAGAAAGTGATAGAAAGAGATAGATAGATAGATAGAAAGAGAGAGAGAGAAACAGAGAGTCAGGAGGGAATCCGTGATAACAGTACGCCTTGATGATAATGATGATGTTGATAGGAGTAACATCTATTTTCTGTGAAAGTCACCATGGAAAAGTTGTGTGGTAACTTCGAACACACCCTTCTTTCTACGTCAACAAGCGTGGCATGTCAGTGACGTGACCTTTTGTTAAGATATGTCGCGATAGGACTTAGAATGAAGAAAAGTTGATTAATGGCTTTTTCATGAATATTTTAACACACACGCAAACCTACACACATATACACACACCCACGCATGCACACACATGTACGCATGCACACATACACATGCTAACACGCACGAACACACACATTCGCGCACATAAATATATATATATAAATATATATATATAAATATATATATATATATAGAGAGAGAGCGAGAGAGAGAGAAAGGGAAAGAAAAGAGAGAAAGAGAGTAATTGATTGGAGAAAAAAAGGAAATTCAACTTTGATATGCAGCTAGGTTCATAGAGTACCTAGTGAGGAACTAACTCACGATCAAAACCTTACAATATATAAGTGATTGATTTTAATGGCATGTCAAATCGTGTTGGATTATTTCATACCAAGAGGTTTGGAAATCCTGTTCATTGTTCGTACATATTTAAACTTTTGTGTAGCTATTTCGTTAGAGTGTTTTTTTGCACACGGTCCTACTGAATACGAATAATTTTAAAAGAAATCTATCTGACCCCTAGATGTGACCCTAATTGGTACTATCTTTCAGGGTTAAAGTTGATTTGGAAGTAATGGCAATGAAGGATACACCAAATTTCCTAAAGTTCCAGAACTTGAGACTCACCACCAGATCAAGTTTAGGACACCCCTTTTTTGAAATAGGTCTATTCGATCCATATTAATAAGTACTACCAATAATAGCCAGAGTGGAACTAGGAGTAATGTGGTTGATTTTTCTCGTTCTAATTGTGTATGAGACTTAATTGTATTAAAAAAGGAAAGTTCTATTCGCATCTCGAAGATACCAACTAAATGTTCTAATAATCTCAAGATTGTGCTGTCAATGAGTCACTCTTTCGAAGTACGTCACAATTTTTGTTTGTAAAAGGTTGGGTAGAAACGGTTTGGTAGACACAAGGAGAAGACGAGACGATAGTAAGATGCTTTAGGCGTGAGAAGAAAAGGCATCGTTTATTTGTAAGGATCAAACGACTTCTTTCGACTGATGAAACTGGGTAATGTCAAACCTAACACTGGCTTGTGTTTGTAGACAGGATCGACAAAGACGAAGAGAAAAGATGAAGCAATCTAATCGCCATTGTCACATCCATACCTCCCATCCACTATCTTTCTCTCGACAGAAGCGGGTTGTATTTCTCCCCTCGGCGGTAACCATAGTGAGTTTCTTGAGGTCAGAGTAAATTTGGAAGTAATTGAAATCATCTGTCGGGAAATTTGCCCGTAACTCTGGTTTGATTGTGTGAGGGATGAAGTCGGTTGGGACGTACACCTTACGGCAATCAGAATACTTTCTGCTTACACATGTGGAGAAGCCACATAAGAAGGACAATTATTGTAATAAATGTGGAATTAGTGTCACGAGAATTATAACTAATTATAGTGATAGAACGTGTTAGATAATGGAAATATTACTTCTGTCACTTGAGAAAGAAAGTGAGATGGATATAGATAGATGTGCATCTCAATATATATATATATATATATATATATATATATATATATATATATATATATATATATATATATATATAAGTGTATGTGTGTGTGCTGTGAAGTGTTGCTCAAAACTTAACCATTGACCCAGTTGTTATTTTACACTGTTTGAATCAATCTAGTCTGGCTCAAGTTCAACAGAACATTGTATCATACCAATCTTTCTGGCTTCTTATTTAACTCTTCTAATGTCGACATATACCAGCCATGAGAAGTAAGCAAATATGAGGGGGTGATCAAAAAGTATCGGGACTGCTTTTAATTATAAATTTATTTTACGATTTAAAATTCAAATGAAGATGTGATTGATTGATATTAATGATAAGACAACCCGTCTTGATATTTATTGATTACAATAACTAATAAAAGTAAGTAAAGCTGGTGACTGTAGTCGAGAGTGACCCGAAGGCTCCCTTTTCGATAGCTACTACACCAAGGTGTAGGGGAGGGTGCTACTCCTTTCCCATGATTGACCCACATTACCCTTGATCCGTACCTTATAATGCTGAGCAAGGAGGTATCAAGTACTATTTTTTTAGTCTTTGTTATGACTCGATTGAACCCAGGTCTTCCGAGCAATTGGCAAACACAATAACCATTATGCCAATGTCCGGTAAACAATAACGGATTATAAATCGAAATGATATATATACGAGTTTCATTCAATAAATATAGAGATGTTTTTTGAAAAATAGCAGAATCAATTTTTTTTCAGAATTTTTTTTATAGATATAAACCCTACATTATTGTTCATTTCTTTTTATATATTGTTGCTATTATTAGGTACTCTAATCAATCTCTTTCTATTCTTATTTGTTTTTTTTTCCGAGTTTTTATATTGCTTCATATACACATTTTATATTGTTCCATACACATTTCATATTGTTCCATATACACATTTTATATTGCACCATACACTCATTTTATATGGCTCTATATGTATATTTTATATTGCTCTATATACACATTCTATATTGCTCCATACACTCATTTTATATTGCTCCATATGCACATTTTATATTGCTCCATACACTCATTTTATAGTGCTCCATACACACATTTTATATTGCTCCATACACTCATTTTATAGTGCTCCATACACGCATTTTATATTGCTCTATATACACATTCTATATTGCTCCATACACTAATTTTATAGTGCTCCATATTCACATTTTATATTGCTCCATACACTCATTTTGTATTGCTCCATACACACATTTTACATTGCTCCATATACACAGTTCTCAACGCTTGCGAGTCCTCTTCCGCCTTCTTTTCTTATCACATAGAATCTATCGTTGTTATCTCTTGAATTTAAGACCTAGTGTATAGTCACGAATTTTCTTTGCTCTTTTGTCCATATTTCTGGATTCCTTTCAGTTCTAACCTAACAGAAAGGTAATAAATTAGAAATAACCAAAACAGAAGTTGTAAATGACATGGAAATCTTTATAATATTAAACAAATGCAATACTCGTCAACAACGTGAAGAAGGTTACCTACTACTAGTAGTGACTACTCATTGAGCAAATTACGCTATTTTTTTCAGCGCTCCACCAAGCGGGAGAGTATGGCACAAGGCCTTTTTTAAAGAGGGTTCAAGGCGCAGGGCCGTAGACCAGATACGCCCGGCGGTTCCAAAAATGCCTTGGTCCCGTCGGCACCTCAGGTGCCAGGTGATAAACCTAGCCTTTGGAAGAAGGGTTAGAGTTTGGGGTTTGACCCCCTTTGGCTCGAGGAGGGTCAGCAGCGTGAGGCGAATGCAGAGCTTCCCCGGCACCCACATCAGGCAACCTCGACCGTGTAACCATCACCGTCAGAGACAGTCAGCAAATTACGCTATTAATCACGCGCCCCACCAAACAGGTGAGTATGGCACAAGGCCTATTTTAAGGTGGGTCCAGGCATAGGGCCGTTGCTCAGACACGCCCAGCGGCTCCAAAAATGCCTCGGTCCCCGTTAGCATTTCCTTAAAAGAGGCGCCTCAGGCGTCAGGCGATAAACCTAGCCCTTCCGAGGAGGGTTTGACTTTGGAAGGACAGCTTCCTGAGGCTCGCGGAGGGTCGGCTGTGTGACGTGAATGCAGAGCCTCCCCGGCACCTACATCAGGTAGCCTCGACCGAGCAACCGCCAACGTCAGATGCCAGACAGTCCGCTGAACAGTCAGCAGATTACCCGATATTTGTCTCTGCCTCCCGCCTGACAGGACTTGACACAAGGACAATGAACTGAAGGTCGATTATAGTAGGGGTGCAGAGGAGGGGAAGGTCGGGCACGAGCCAAAGCTCGAATCCTTCTAGTCTATGCTGGTCATCGTCCCGCTTAGTGCAATGTGGGCCTGATGAGCCTAGTTGGTCTTGGACCAAATCTCTGTCCAGGCACGTATGCCTGATCATAGCTTAAACTAGACAGCAAGATCCAGTGCTATACAAGGGTGACAAAGGAATCAATGTTGCAGCTCGCCCACCCGAAGTCGGGGGTCTTTCGGCTTCAAGTCTGCCATGGAGCATTAACCGTCCG
The DNA here is from genome assembly GCA_963585895.1 of Sepioteuthis lessoniana. Lineage (NCBI taxonomy): Eukaryota > Metazoa > Mollusca > Cephalopoda > Myopsida > Loliginidae > Sepioteuthis > Sepioteuthis lessoniana. The sequence continues at coordinate 28,612,378 of OY757932.1, read as the reverse complement.
GCTCGGATACCAGACAGTCCGCTGAACAGTCAGCAAATTACTCGCCCTCACAAAAGATTTCAATGTCTTCATGATGAATGGGACATGCCCTTTGCTGTATATAATATTTTCTTGTCCAGTTTAAGAATGGTCCAGATTAACTAACATTTACAGCCCATATATTTATTGTTTTGATTAAATTTCAGCTGCAGTTTCTTCTTTGTTCTTATGAGTTATTTCTTTCTTACTTTTTCTTTCATCTCATTTTGCTTGATGTTCACTTATAATTTTCCTGCTATTTATAGTTTTTCTTTTATTCAAGTATTCTGATGTTTTCATGAATAGGCAGTTCTATTCCGTTCGTTATTTCTCTTTTTCTTTTTTTTATTATAAGCATGGAGCATTTTCCAATTCCTAATTCCAGGGCGTTGCCCTCGTGGTGTAATGGTTAAAGTGATGGACAGCTGAATCGTAGTAAGCGAGTTTGAACTCCAGTCGCGCTATTACGTTCACTTTCGGGCAATTACCCTTGGGAAACGTATGAACATCCTTATCCTCCCAGCTATGGGTTAAATAATACCACTACTGTCCTTCTAAAAGGATGGCTTTGGCATTAAATGATAACCTACAACGGTGGATTTCGTTTTCCACATAGTGGCAAGTCCGACTAGTAGTACTCGGAGAGTATCAGGTAAGGTCGGCATACCAAAGTACCAGTGTGGCCCGTCATGTTCATGATTTCAACAAACGCATCTGGAGTAACTGAATTGTACCTCACGTAACTAAAATATAATTCTAGTAGCTTCTACCATTCTTAAATTTTCTAATTCTTCTACAGTTTTGCAAAAGTCTAACTGTTTCCAAGTGCTCCGGTAATTGTGAGTAATACCATCATATTCATAATTCCCAGGGTCTTATTTTTCCAGAGTTCTCACTTTTTTTTCAATTACTGCTCATAGTCTACAGGAATAGCAACAAATATTATTGTAAAGATTTTCACTTCTGTATAACAATTTGGCCTGGTTTCCTGGCCTGAATAGGTTGGTTCTTCTAAATCGCCAAGATCTAATGAATCTTCCTTTTATTATTTCTAAAGACAGTCTCTGACTGCTGAACTTTATGAAGTGGCCATATGCGTATCTTTTTGTGGCCTGGATATTATCATCATCATTATCATTATTGTTTAGTACTTGACTAGTCGATAATCTTTGCCGCTCTGATCGATTTATGATCACAGTTCCTTTTGAATCAATGATTCGATCCGTCTCTCTGTTTCCTCTCTCTTGTTATTTTCTCATAAACCAACCGGAAGAGACAGAAGAATAAATGAAAAGGCGGGAAAAAAGTGTCCCCTTTTACCGCCAAACAAGTTGAGTGGGCGTCTGTGTTGGTTATTAATGGAAGGACGCATGTTCAAGGTCAAGAAATAGCAGACCGAGGTCAAGAAGGAACAGGAATATGAAACAAGCTGAATATTGTTAGTTATAATTAAAAGTCTGAATTTTGTCTTTCATGTTTTTGCTTATTTCATTGCTTGGTAGTTGCAAATCCTTTTCGATTTGTTAATATTTAATATTTGATACTGATTTTCTTTACTTTATTATTGATTGTTGTCACAACTTTCAATGTCGAATGGGCCAGTTAATGTAAGAAGTGTGAAATTGAAATTACAAAAAAAAAAAAAAATGTAGTTGTCGACGGGACTTCAACTTATATCTCGCACTCTAAAAGCTCATCTTACATGGAAGACGCTTCAAACATTTTGGTCACGGAAGCCTAAAAGGATCAACAATGCTCAAATCTTTTGTCAAAGTGCAATGCCTCAAAATCTTCACGTCATATTGTTGAATATCTAGCAGTAATAATAGCAGCAGCAACAGTAGCAACAATAGAAGGAATAGCTGTTGCATATTGACCTCCGAACCGGCCAAGCTGTCAAAATAGGAAATGCACCTGTGTAAATAACAGGTGCATCCGGTCGAGGAATATCAGGATATAACATTGACCGTGGACGGGTTGAATTGAGTGCGAAATTGGGACTCTCGCAGGAAGAAGAGTGGACGTCAAATTATTGTATAACTCAGAGCACAGGAAGTTCAATCAGTTGGAGAGAAGATGCTGGAATGAGGACCATATCCTAGAGAGGCTGGGCTCCCAGGCCCCCGGTTGAGCAGCCCAGGAGAACGGAAAAGAAACGCTGTTATGGCCATAAGAGTGGGGGTCAATATGTTGCAGTTCTGTTCAGCCTTCCCATTCACCTCTCATACAGTAAAACCTTTAGTAACCATTTCGAACCCTTTCAAATAAAGAGAGAGGTATATTTTTCTAAAGACCTGTGTCCGCTCGTCTTCATTGCGTCGTTATGTTTCTGCATGCATATGTATTTTGTGGCTATACAACAATAGTGGCAGTAGTAGTAGTTGTAGCAGTAGCATGAATAATCTGTTAAGGTATCATTGTAGTTCTTAGATGAAGTATTTTATTATTAATTTTCACAAGTAGTTTTCTTCATGTTGTTGTTGATTTTCACGTTAAAGATCGATGTAATTTGTGACTATTTCTGTACCGGTAATTGTCATTGGAAATGGAATCTGCGACCCGAGTTCAAATCCAGGGCGAGGTTGTTCTCTTTCCAACTTTTTGTGTGTGTGAGTCAAATGTAGGAATCATACTATAAATAATCATGATTGATTAGCCACTTTTTTTCTTCTTTCAGTCAGAAGATAGTGCGCTCCGTATCTATCTATCTATCTATCTCAACCCCTCCGCTCAGGCAGGATATGACACAAGGTCAATTTTTAAGCAGAGTTTAACAGGTTTGAATTCAGAGTTTTCCTTCTCCTAGACTAGTTACCTCACCAAGACTGAAGAACCCAATCTGCCCTACTATTTACCCATAGCTGGAGGGAGAACAATTGGATTCATACCTTTCCCAAGGGTACTAGTGCTATGTGAAACGCAATCAGTATCGTCCAGGATTTGAACTCGTGTCGCCATGTCCATTTTCTATGACTATCTATCTATCTATGTGTGTTTGTGTGTGTGCATAGTATGCGGTACCTAGTACGTATTAAACCCCCTACTGATAATTCAATGATCAGAAAAATTAACTTGCAAACGACAACAATATATATATATATATATATATATATATATATATATATATATAATTATTGCTGTAAGTCACTGCAAGTGACAGGAATGGTTCTGGATTTCATGCTGTCTCTGGTAGAATTTCTTGCCATCTCAAGAACAAATATAGCATGAAGGCACCTAGGTACTAAAGCACCTACTCTCTGGGTATAGTTTGCTTTTACGGAGAAGACCTTCTCCTTAAAGGCAAGTATAAGTTATCAGGATTTGCTACTAGAGTCAATATATATATATATATATATATATGCACAGACAAACTGCTTCGTTGTATCACAACTCTTCAGTGTGGCTAGACACGTGAGATGCTTCAAGCTTTGATCGAAACCCGGCAGATTTTACGTCAGTTGGATATCTAACTACCGAGCAATCGTCATTCTCAGCGTAAGCGAAGGAATCTTTACGTATATATTTACATATATGCATCCGGCTTCCGTAGTGCTCAATTCATGAGAAGAGCTTTGTTTTTGCGCGTAAGAGGCAACTGGCAATTCCCTGCTCGAGTGCTCATATATTTTGTCATACACAGACACAATTTTTCGTTGTATCACAACTCTTCAGTGTGGCTAGATACACGACATCGTTTAAACTGGAATCGAAAACCGGCTGACTTTACGCCAGTTGGTTATCTTACCTCTGAGCTATCATCATCCTCAGCGTAAGCAAAGGAATTTTACGTATATATTTATATATGGTAACGGCTTCCGGAGTACTGATTTCATGAGAAGTGATATGCATTTGCGCGTTAGTAGCAACCGGTAATTCCCCGTTCGAGTGCTCAACTCCCGAGGAAAGGGAAGCATCCTTTGTATAAAGATGAAAAGCGTGTGATGTTTCTCGTGATTCTAGCTGTGGCTTGAATGGTGCAAACTTTTCACATCGTGATCTGATTATGATCTTCAGGCATCAGCTTAGAGTCAAAATTAGATGCGATAGAAAACGCTTGGACCGCATTACATTCGGCAAAAGGTGGGTGCATGCAGCGAGCCTGGTCGTACAAAAAGGGGCAACATTGGAGTCATCCTTCCCTCCTCTTCCTGTGCATGGTGACGATGGTCCGGGTCCTTCGAGACCCCATCCCCGGTAAGTAGATATTTTTGTACCCTTCTCCCCTAGTTAGCTGCATGATGTGTGTCATTGGCCTTGCCATCTAGTCAGTTGTCTCCAACATCTTCCCTGCCCCCATTCTTTTATCACCTTACCCTTCCTCCAGTCCCATCTTTCTGAGGATCTTGGACCCACATTACTGTAATCCATGCTACTCATTTCTTGCCGCACCGTTTCCCGCGTTTCTTTTATCCCATTAGTTTAAACCCACTCACCACATAATGAAAGACCGGTTTGTTTTCATTCCTCGCGGTTACTGGAAAACAGTCGGCTCTCCACAGCATAGACAGGGTGGGGACGGGTATCTAATCGGGGCTTTTATCCTTGTTTTAACAATCTATTTTCTCCCTTCCACATCATTGCCATTTTTGTATATATGTTCTCATGGCAAATAATTCATTCATTTTTGCCTGTGTTTTAAGTAGTTACTCATAGAGCGAAGTTGGTATTTTGGTGAATGTTGCGCGCTTGTCGATGTATGGTCGTCTTATTGTATTGTGTGCCTGAGTCGGCGATTGTGGGTAGCTAGGGCTCATAGAAAATATAGTCAAGCATGACCGCTCTATTTCCCCTCCCCCACAATACATTGGGGCTTCATGCTCCACTAAAATTGTTTAAATGTATAATTTTTTCAATTTAGGAAATCAACTGTTTCGTTGTATCACAACTCTTTAGGGAGGCTAGACACACGAGATGCTTTAAGTTGGGATTGAAACCCGGTTGACTTTACCGTATAGCCATTGTCATCGTCAGTGAAGGAATTTTTACAAATATATTTACATAAATGGTAACGGCCACGGGAGGGCTCAATTCACGAGAAGAGCTTTGCATTTGTGCGTAAGTAGCACTATTTACCAACCCCTCCGCTCGGGGAGGATATGACACAAGGTCAATTTTTAAGCGGAGTTTAACAGGTTTGAATTCAGAGTTTTCCTTCTCCTAGACTAGTTGCCTCACCAAGGCTGAAGAACCTAGTCCGTCCTACTATTTATCCATAGCTGGAGGGAGAATAAGGGGGTTCATACCTTTCCCAAGGGTATTTGCCCGAAAGTGAACGTAATAGCGCGACTGGAGTACGAACTCGCGTACTACGATTCCGCAGTTCATCGCTTTAACCATTATACCATGTAAGTGGCAACCGGTAATTCCCCTCTCGAGGGCTTAAAAAAGATTATACTTTTGAAAATACGAGGATTTTTGAAGTATAAAAATCAGTTTTATATATCTATTATAGCAACCTTGGCTCTCAGTATGTTTATAGTCTGAGAAAAGATTTCTATAAAATTAGATTCTGCTCATGTCTGTAAATCTATATCTCTACTGCTTTTTGTATATTTAAATTTTATTTTCTCTGTCTCTATTCTTCAATCCTACCTTTTGATCGTCACAGGAAGTGTCAAGTGTAACTTTTATTCCCTATTTAAAAAAAAATCTTACTACCTTCCTACTTTTTTTTACCATACATCATCTCTCGTACAGAAAGCCACGACTACCACTATATATATATATATATATATATATATATATGGACACACACAAATACATACAGATGGTGCAGTGGGTAAGTTGTCGCCATTTTGAATCATTAGTTTTTCACGTTTTCAGATTTTGTCTACTGTACAGCAAACAAGTGTCAATAGGACACAGTCTGTGAGAAAAGCAGCACCATTGCACAATTCACTCCACCAGTAATTTGGAAAAGGCATACTGTACTGTTACATTGACGGTGAAGGTGCCAATTCGAAGATTTCAGAGTGTTTGGGTACCAATTTAAGGACAGATTCGTATTCTTACTGATGAAAACCTAACACCCAGTTCACATCTTGGTGTTTGGGAGTATTCTCTGGCAACAGAGACGTTATACCTCTATTTATCTTGACAAGAGGTCTACATAAAATGCCTGTAAGACGTAATACTCGCCTGGATCGAGAGGGGGGCTGCTAGAGCACTTTACGTTTGGCAATGGGACCTGGCGTCATACCACAAAAACAGAAAAAATTCATCTTGGGTGTGGGAAGATTTCTGTAACCACATCTTCCCCTAATATCTGGCTGCATAATTCTCCAGGTTTCAATCACCTTGATTACTATGTTCGATTGAGTAAGTGATAAAGAAAATTCTGTGCAACACCAAAGATGAACTGAAGGCAAGGATAATGGCAGCATTTATAAATTTAAACAAAGAGACAACTGGAAAGACTAAATAGAGATTCCGAAATAGTCTGGAAGCTTTGGTTTAAACCAATGGCGATTTCTTTGAGTAGATCTAATCTATAGTATTTAAACATAGTTTCCTGTAAATTTGGTAAAGATATCTGATAAATATCTCAATTTATCATATATATTTACCAAATTTACAGGAGAATATCTTAAAATACTATTGACGATATTTATTCGGTGTTATTTTAATTTTTGCGTAATTTAAACAACTTAGCCATCGCACGCTTCACACACACACACACACACACACACACACACACACACACACACACACATATATATGTATATCATATTTACCCAACCACTCTGCTCGGACAGGATATGACACAAGGTCAATTTTTAAGCGGAGATTAACAGGTTTCAATTCTGAGTTTTCCTTCTCCTAGACTAGTTGCCTCACCAAGGCTGAAGTACCTAGCCTGCCCTACTATTTACCCATAGCTGGAGGGAGAATATTTGGATTCATACCTTTCCCAAGGGTATTAGCGCTACGTGAAATGCAATCAGTCTCGTCCAGGATTTGAACTCGTGTCGCCGTGTCCATTTCATACGATGATAACCATTACACCACGGGCACCTCCATATATGTATATATTGGCTGTCTTAAAATATATGCAACCTATTAAAATGATAATGTTTTATGACTGAGACAAGCACAATGGCGGTCATTTGGAACATGTCCTGTAAAAACATGCTTCCTTTGAGCTAGAGACATCAAATCAATGTTTTTTTATTTTTTATTTTTTAGTATATCAGCTTCCAGGACATGCAATCTTTTTTTTTAGAGTTTCTTGTCTTAGTAATAAATCCTTATTATATTAATGGGTTGCATTTATTTTGAGACCGTTTTGAATGATTTTGTCTCCAAATAAGTTGTGACGCTTAATATTTTGTCCTCTCTTGTCCAAAGCAATGTGATCGAGGATTAATAGTTGTTTAAATCTGAAGCAAAAAAGAAAACAACGTTATTATTATTAGACTTATTAGTTGTCACATGGATCCAATGTATATTTAGACACTATATATATATATATATAATGGTTTCATACTTATATCGCGTGGGTGTTTTTTGTTTGATTGTTTGTTCCGGTTTATGGCATATTAACCTTTGTCGGTTATTTAATGCCAAATCCATTTTTATACAAATAAACACTTCTATTTCAAACAATTCAGTTTTGCATTAGTACCCAGTTTAAATGTCAAAAACATTTCTATTTCAAGCAATTAAGTTGAGTCAAACATTTCTAATTCAAACAATTTAGTTTAGTATAAATATAGTTTTTGTTTATACACAGTTAAATGTCAAAATAGTTCTATTTCAAACAATTCAGTTTAGTGCGAGAACAGTTTCAATGTCAAAATCAGTTCTATTTTAAACAATTCAGCTTAGCTAACAAAAACAGTTCTGTTTCAAACAATTCAGTTTAACATAAGGTAGCATAGTTTAAATGTCAAAACGGTTCTATCTCAAGCAAATCAGTATAGCATAATTACACAGTTTAAATGTCAAAACAGTTCTATTTCAAGCAATTCAGTTCAGCATAAGTACAAAGGTTAGTTCTTTTTCTTGGTACACTCTCCAAAGGTCCAGCATTACTGGAACCTCACCATCAGATTGTTTAGTATCATATCCAAGACACTCGTTAAAGAAGTCTCATCCCTCTGTAGAATCTGTTGGTATATTTTGCAGCCCCAGTCGACTGAACAATACACAGAGTTAAATGTAAAAACAGTTCTGTTTCAAACAATTCAGTTTAGCATATGTAATTTCAATATCAAAACCATTCTATTTGAAGTAATTCAATGTAGCATAAGTAAACAGTTTAGTTCAATTTGACCCATAGATAGGACCCTATCAGATGCTACCACTCCGGGTCTGAGTGGACCTGGGAGCGATGGCAATGAAGGAATACTCTGCATTTCCCAAGGTTCCTCATTACTGGAGCCTCACGACCAGATTGTTTAGTGTCATATCCAGGACACTCTTAAGGGGGTCCTATCCGTATGTAGAGATGCAGTCGGTGTATTCAACAGCCCAAGCTGACAAGGTCACAGGGCACTCATTGGGGGAGTCTTACCCCTCTGCAGAGATGCAGTCAGTGTATTCTATAGGCCAAGCCGACTAGGCCACAGGACGCTAATTGAGGGGAGTCTTACCCCTCAGCAGAGATGCAGTCGGTGTATTCTACAGCCCAAGCCGACTACGTCACAGGACACTCAATGGGGGTAGTCTTAACCCTCTGCAGAGATGCAGTCGGTATATTCTACAGCCCAAGCCGACTAGGCCACAGGACGCTAATTGGGGGGAGTCTTACCCCTCTGCAGAGATTCAATCGGTGTATTCTGCAGCCCGAGCCGAGTGGGCAAGTGGGTGTTTAAGGAGATAGTTCAAACTAAGCATCAAAAAGAAAACTGGAAAGGGTCGATCTAAAAGATATGGAAAGCGAAGATAGAGAAAAGAAACATTGGTCATAAATATTTCAATTCGTTACTGTTGTTGATGGTGGTAGTAGTATTTTTGTGTTACAATTGTCAGCTGCCGAGAAGCAACCCAGCGTGAAAAGGATATAATGAAGGATCACTTTGATTATCTGCCCTGAAAGATGAAGATAGTTGATGTAGGGAAAACGCCGGGGGGAACTCTTTGCTGGCCTTTCAACTGATTCGGATATTTCCCCAAATTCATTTCTTCCCGAATACAGATCTCAAGTTCACCTTTACACACCTCCTCAGGCACTTCTACACCCTTGCCATTAGCACACGCTCGTTTATATATATATATATATAGTTTTATATATATATAAATATATATGGTGTTATGGTGTTATATATATATATATATATATATGGTGTTATATATATATATATATATATATGTTTGTGTGCTGATGGTGTTATGGTTATTATTGCAGGAAATGAATACGACGACCCGAGTTCCAATCCTGGACGAAGCTGTTTGCACATCACATAGCGCTAATATCCTTTGGAAAGGTATGAATCCAGCTATTCTCTCTCTATTCCTTGGTTCTGGGTAATTAGTGGAGCAGACTTTTTTTTTACCTTGGTATGATCACGAGTCTAGGAGAAACAAAACTCAATGATTTAAGATGTAAGTAAGTAATAAGTAAAGTTGGCGACCTTAATCGAGGGTGACCCGAAGGCTCCCTTTTTAATAGCTACTACATCGAGTTTTAGGGGAGGGAGCTACTCCATTCCCTGGATTGTTCCACTTTACTCTTGGTCCTTACTTTATAAGGATTATTCTTAAGCAAGGCGGCATCAAGTACCATTTTTAGAGTCTTTGGTATGACTCGACCAGGGATTGAACCCCGGTCTCCCGGACCATTTCGTTATCTTAGAACTTGACCTATTCTTATTCAAACGATCTCAAATGTTTGCAGCATATGTAGAAATGACTCAAAATTCAATGTTTTATGTTTAAACGCCTTTACTTATACAGTGAATAGCATTCCCTATTCCAGAAAAAAAAAAAACAACACAAAAGATTAAAGTAAGTGGTAGAACGAGTTAAGATCCCATCTATGCTTGAAAAAAATCTGTTTAAACATTATTTGTATTCGATAGTATCATGTGCAAAAAATGTAATTATAAGCATACAATGAACGTGATACCTTAATCTCGAGGCTAATCCCTAGAAGCTAGTGCCTCACCATCAGAATCAGTTTAATGTCATATTTAAGACACGCCTTTATCGGGATGACTCCTACCAACATGGCAGAGGATACACTCAGAGTATTTGAAATTCTGCTGATAAGAAGCAATGTTTAAGAATAATGTTACTTCGTTTTATGGCATATCAACGTTCGTGGGTTATTTAATACCAAAGTCATTCTTGTTGAATGATAGCAGTGGTACTACTTAATCCTTGACCCAGTCGGCTGGAGCTGCAGAATATGCCGACTGCATCACTGCAGTAGGGTAAAACTCCCTCAATGAGTGTCCCGGATATAACACAAGACAAACTGATGGTGAGGTTCTACAATGCAGGAGTTTTGGGGAATGCAGAAAACCCCTACTCCTAGGTCTGCTCTGGTAGCACCTGATAGGGTGTCTGACATTTGTACTGTACTTTTGTTAAATTGAACTGTTTGAAATAGAACTGTTTTTACACTTAAACTATGGACTTTGTTAAACTGAATTGTTTGATATAGAAATGTTTTTCCATTTAAACTGTGTATAAACAAAAACACTGTACTTATGCAAAACTGACCTGTTTAAAATAGAACTGTTTTTACATTTAAACTGTGTATTTATGTTAAACTGAATTGTTTGAAAGAGAAATGTTTATATGAATAAAATGGATTTTGCATTAAATAACCTACAATGGTTGATATGCCATAAAACCAAACCTAAACCAAACTATGTGACTCATAGCTGGAGGATAAAGAGGTTTATATCTTTCTGAAAGGTTGATAGCCCGAAAGTGAACATAATAGCGTTGACTTGAGTTCGAACTCGCTTACTACCTATCCGGCACGTTATCCATTACGCCACGGGTACTCCCCTAATTTAAGGATGAATTGTATTAATTTAGAATGTTTGATGCCATATAAAAAGTTGGCGTCCGCAGTCGAGGGTAACCTGAAAGCTCTCTTTTCAATAGATACTAAACCGAGGTGTAGGGAAGGGCGCTACTCCTTTCCCTGAATTGCTCCATTTTACCCTTGATACGTACCTTATAAAGCTGAGTGTTAAGCAAGGCAGCATCAAGTACCATTTTTTAAGTCTTTGGCATGACTTGACCTGGAAGTGAACCCCGATCTCCCGGAGCAATCTACCCATTTGGCCAATGGACCATTGATGCCATATAACTATGTGCAGACAAATTGTTATTACAGACAAATAAAAATGAGCAATAAAAAGTAATTACATTGGATGATTTAAAATATGAATTGATGGATGCACTACATAGACGCTAACAAAACGGCTGGAGAAGAAGCTTGACGGCAATTACACAAGAATGCTGCGAGCAATCTTGAACAAGTCCTGGCGGCAACACTCCACAAGACACCAACTATACGGCCACCTGCCTCCTATCACGAAAACTATCCAAGTTAGACGAACCAGGGCACTGCTGGAGAAGCAAGGACGAGCTCATAAGTGATGTATTCCTATGGACCCCCACATATGGCCGGGCAAAAGCAGGACGACCAGCACGAACATACATTCAGCAGCTATGGGAGGATACGGAATGTAGCCCTGAAGACCAGCCAGAGGCGATGAACGATAGGGAAAAGTGGCACGACATGATGACAAATACGTTTGTTAGTAACTATGTACTTATATATTATCGTTCGTGCGTGTCACTTGTTAATTTCATATATTCGCTTGCTGTGGGTGTGTCAGACGTAATGGTCAGTGAATACGCAACAAATTCAGCCATTGTACTGCAGGACAGAGGATTCTGGTGTAAAAAATTAATTAGGATGATATTATCAGGTGTCACCGGCTCGCTGACTATTCAGAATAAAACGTGAGATGACATGTCGGACGTGACTTGGCAAATCTTGGTTACAAATACAGACAAAGAGCGAAGAACAAGCGTTCGATATGCGAAAGGAATTTGTTTTATTTTGTTTTATTTCATTCTTTAAAGAAACATAAATTAAAAGACGCTGAAATTGCTGGACGCGTTTGCTGCGTGACTTGTCATAAAAAAGTATCAACATGAATTATGCCGCTTATTTGTTTGATTGTTGAAAATCGAAATTATGACGAACTACTTGTTCATATCCGTCATTTAAAAGCGCTTATCGAGACAAATAGCCACGGCGTCTCGAGTTCAAAACCTGGACGAGGCTGTTTGCATTTCACATAACGCTAATATCCTTTGGAAACGTATAAATGCAACTATTCTCCCTCCAGCTATGGGTAAATAGTAGAGCAGACTTGGCTCTTTAACCTTGTTATGACAACAAATCTAATAGAAGGAAAACTCTGAATTCAAACTCATTTAAACTCCGCTAAAATATTGACCTTGTATCACATCTTGCTCGGGCTGCGAAGATTGGTGAATATATATATATATATATATAATATAATAAACACACAATGAACATTCAAACACACTCACACAAAAATATATATAGAAGTTACACTTCCTATTATGCGCAACACGACACTACTTAAGGGTTTGCCCCTTCGTAGTAATCACTTAATCTGATGATTGTATAAGCGAGAAACTGACTGTCACCAAACGCTGTTGACTTTGTTTACGTTATTCTTACTGAGACGACTATGCTCTACCATTGATATTGAACACAAGATGTGGTACAGAAAGCCAGCACCCAGCAGAGAGCTGGGGCCCCGGGCCTCCGGTTGAGCAATCCTGGAGAACGGGAAAGAAACGCTGATGGCCATAAGACTGGGGGTCAATATGTTGCAGTTCTGTTCGCTCTCCAACTCCCTCTCACACACAACCTTTTCAATAAAGTGAGAGGTATATTTTTCTAAGAACTGTGTCGCTTGTTATTATTGTGTCGTTGTTATGATTCTGCATGCATATGTAGATGTATATGTATTATATGTTTGTATAGTTGGTCATGGCTATACAACAAATAGATAAGACGCAACAAAATAGAAAATGTTGGTTATCTGGTGATAGAGACGAAACCATTAAGCACATAATAAGCGAATGCAGCAAATTAGCACAGAAACAGTATAAGACTTGACACGAATGGGTGGGTAAGGCGCTGCACAACACAGCATCTGTTCTGGAGAATGATACACATAAACTCCTCAGGGATTTTAACATACAAATAGATCACCAAATCTCGGCCAGACGACCAGACTTTATAATAATCAACAAAAAAAGAGAACTTGCAAAATTGTGGACTTTGCTGTCCCGGCTGACCACAGAATGAAATTGAAAGAATGTGAAAAGAAGGACAAATAACTCGACCTCCTAGGGAATTGAAAAAACTATGGAACATGAAAGTGACAATTATACCAATTGTGATTGGTGCTCTTGGTACAGTTACCGAAGGATTGATTCAAAGGCTGGAGGACTTGGAAATAACAGGACGAGTGGAGACCATCCAAACGACAGCATTATTGAAGATGGTCAGAATACTGAGAAGAGTCATTGAGACTGGAGGAGACTTGCTGTCCCTCAAACTCCAATAAGAAACCATCGGCTAACGCTGGCGTGAAAAACTCGAAAAGGAGTAAAATATTATCGTGAAATCTTTTGGTTAACAGTTGTATTTAAATGAAGACTTAATAATTCCTAAAAATTTTTTCAGGTAAATGATTTTGAACTCACGAAATAGATTTGTTTAAATTTAACACTTCATTATCTCCAAAGCTCATTTTTGACTGCTCTATATCTAACGAATTGTGTACTTGATGTAACCTTGATACAGCCAGAAAGCATTAAGAACCGTTACCGTCCTCCATATAACGGAGAAAACATTAGGAGCTTAGTATTTATCAAATCATATCCAACTTTAACGGTTATAGTTTAAAAATAGAGCAGTAAATATAAACCATGAAGGTGACACAAGAACACCTGAAACTAGTTCAGGTATTCGGTTAAGAAATAAACTATAAGAGTAAGTTAATGGACTTTAACTAAGTTAAAACTTAGGGTTTTTTCGTGACCCGCTATTAATGAACAGTCACTGTGACAGTCCTCGGTCACATCTGTGTCAGGTGCGTAGATAACAAACAACCCCTGGGTCTGATATTGTCACAATATACCACCCATGATAAAATGTCAAATCTAAATATTACACAACGTGGGACCCAGGCCTCAGGCTTGTGTATCATGATCGGCAGGTGTTCTCTTGATAGGCAACATGGGAGACTCGATCGTTATCCTGCGCATGCTGGCTGTTCTTTTTTCAGGTGCACGAACGGTGATTTAAGGAACCACACCAACCAGAGACCCAAACGGAAAGCATGGACTAGAGAAGACAACCAACTTGCACTACACAGCTATTTTAGGAGCAACCCACACAAAGAGGATATGGGAAAAGAATGATAGAGATCTGGCAAGAATATTCTAATTTTCAGACAGCTAGCCAGAGATTTGCTCATAAAGTCAGAGCAATAATAAAGAAGGGTTGGTTTTCTTACATTGAAATAATAGAAATACTGCAGATGATCAACAAGGTAATAATACACTATCTGATACATTAAATATTAACAAACAAAAACAGCCCAACCGAAATGAAATACCAACACAACCAAACACTGCATAACCAAACAACCAAGAACGAACACTATCACAAGAATAAAAGTTAAATCTAGAAAATTTAAACATAATTTTGAACAGAGAAAAAACTACCTTACCATATTAAGAAACATTGAATGGAGAACAGTTAAGGCAGAGACGAATAAAATGAATCAAGTACTGATATATATATCAAGTACTGATATATATATCAACGAATAATATAACCGAATTAAATGAACTAATTTATGTCGGAGCGAAATTAATTTGAGAGAAAATTGGTATCCCCTCAAAAAGCACGAAAGAAAATTCAAAACAAGGATGGGAATTTCGACTAGAAAATCAGATAAAAAATCTACGAAAACAGACCAAAATGATAAAACAAGGGAAAGACGATGGAATAATTAGGAACAGAAAGGAAAGGGCAACACGGGAAAAACTTACAATACAACTTGAGGAAAAAAACCCAGAAAGTACTGGCGAAAGAAGTAAGATAAAAGAGATATCGGCAAAGAGTAAAACAATAGACAAAATAGGACATTCCAAAACAATGAAAGAAAATTCTATCAACAATTGGGAGGAGATGACAATAAAACATACCAACAATCGGATGCAAAAGAAACCCAACGATTTTGGACTAAAATATGGCAACCAAAAACATAACGAAAATGCTGAATGGATGAACAATATCACAAGAAAACTAGAAGGACTCGAAGAAGGCCCGAAAGCAGAAATGCACACCGATTTACTCAAAACGACACTTAAAAAATATCAAACTGGAAAACGCTAGGCCATGATGGAATACATGGTATCTGGTTCAAGAAATTCACCTCCATTCAAGACAGACTAGCACTAGAAATGAACAAATGCCTACAAAGAGTACACGTACGCGAATGGATGACCAAAGGAAGGATCACATTGATTTAAAAGGACCCAAGCAAAAGAACCGCCTCAAACAATTACAGACCCATAACTTGCCTACCGATGATGTAGGAAATATTAACAGCACAAACAAGGGAAGATATTTACTACTCGCTAACAAGTCGCGGTTTGTTTCCTGACGAACAGAAAAGATGCTGCAAAGGATCTAAAAGCACAACAGAGTTACTTTACATAGATCAACACATCCTAAATGAGAGCAAGACCAGACGGAAAAATCTAACTATGGCCTGGATTGACAACAAAAAGGCATATTATATGGTTCTGCGAAGCTGGAAAATAAACTGCCTCAAAATGTACAAAATATCACATGAAGTCATAAACTTTATCGAGAAAACCATGAAAAATTGACAGCTGGAGGAAGTTGCTTAACTGAAACAAAGATCCAAAGAGGTATTTTCCAAGGAGGTGCTCATTCACCATTATTATTCATAATTGCCATGATGCCACTTAACCACATACTCAGGAAATGCACTGCCGGACACAAACTTAGTAGATCACAGGAAAAGATCAATCACTTAATGTACATGGATGACATCAAACTATTTGCAAAAAATGAAAAAGAACTAGAAACTCTAGTTACACACAGTTAGAATATACTGTCATGACATAGGAATGGAATTTGCATAGAAAAATGTGCAATGCTTGTAATAAAAAGTGGCAAACGACATCTAACTGACGGAATGGAACTACGAAATCAAGACAAGATTAGAACGCTCGCAGAAAACAAAACCTATAAATACTTGGGCATCTTGGAGGCTGACACTATCAAACAAGTGGAAATGAAAAACAAAATTCAAAAACAATATCTCAGGAGAACAAGAACACTACTCGAGACAAAACTCTATCGCCGAAACCGAATCAAAGGAATAAATACCTCTTGTGAGATATTTGGGGCCCTTTCTAAAGTGGACCAGAGATGGACTTAAACAAATGGACCAAAGAACAAGAAAACTTATGACGAAGGGAAGACTTGCCAACATCGACACAACTGGGTCGGCAAGGTGATCCACTGAGAGATGTGTAAGAAATTTAAATTTAAACATATGAACAAATGGTATACGCACAACTCAGCACCTGTCCTAGAAAATAACACACATGAACTCCAATGGGACTTTGATGTACAGACATATCACCTAATCTTGGTTAGAAGACCAGACCTAATAATAACCAACAACAAAAAAGAGAACTTGCAAAATTGTGGACTTTGCTGTCGCGGCTGACCACAGAATAAAACTGAAAGAATGTAAAAAGAAGGATAAGTACCTCGACTTTGCTAGGAATCGAAAAAACTATGGAATATGAAAGTGACAATTATACCAATTGTGATTGGTGCTTTTGGTACAGTAACTAAAGGATTATTAAAAGGACTGGAGGACTTGGAAGTTGGCAGACGAGTGGAGACCATCCAAACTACAGCATTATCGAGAACGGCTAGAATACCGGGAAGAGTCCTGGAGATTCGAGGAGACTTGCTGTCACTAAAACTCCAGTGAAAGACAATCAGCTAATGATGATGTGAAAAACTCTCAAAGAGATAATAATAATAATAATAATAATAATAATAATAATAATAATAATGTGTAGGTTATGTGCTGAAAGAGAAGAAACTGTTAATCATATACTGAGCGAACGCTGAAAACTCGCACAAAAGTAATATAAGGCTTGGTAAGAGTTGGTGGGAACGGTGATTTGCAGCGAGAGATTAAGAAAAATGATCCTGCAGACAAATATCATGCACATAAACCAGAATTTGACCTCGAAAACGAGACCTACAAATTCTTTGGAAACAGACCACCAGACCTAAAAGAGGAGGAGGGAACAACTTGCCAAAAAGTTGATCTTGTAGTCTGAGCGAACCAAAGAAGTGACCGTGATACCAATTGTAATTAGCGCATTTGGAACGGTCGCTAAAGGCCTGGAAAAAAGCCCGAGCAAACAGGAGATTAGAAAAACGAATAGAGACCATTCAAAGCATTTTATTGTGAATACCAGCAAAAACAACTTGTGTGAAAAAATTGCCGTTGATAAACTTTAGATACATACATGGTATAAACTTTAGAGTAAAATCCTGTAAACAATGATATGCCTTTGGTGACTGTACCCAGAGCACTATATGTCATCATCATCATCATATCGTGCTGGCAGCACGGATATCCCTGACCCTCTCTCGCCACTCCTCCCTATCGTTCATCGCCCTAGGTAGGTCTTCAGGACAACAACCTGTATCCTCACATAGCTGCTGAATGTACGTTCGAGCTGGTCGTCCTGCTTTTGCGCGGCCATGTGTGGGGATCCATAAGAGTACATCTCTTATGAGTTCATCTCTGCTTCTCCAGCAATGTCCTGCATGTCTGGTTCGTCTAACTTGAATAGTTTTCGTGATAGGGGGAAGGTGGCCGTACAGTTGGTGTCTTGTGGGGTGTTGCTGCCAGGATTGTAATATATCACTTTATTATATACAATAATAAATATATCTGTTGATAAACTTTAGATACATATGTGGTATAAACTTTTGAGTAAAAGCCTGTAAACAATGATATGCCTTTGATAGACTCTATATGTATATATATCACTTTATTATATATAAGAATATATAATATACAAGAATATATTACTTTATTATATGTAATAATAAATATACGATGTTCATTCAATTTGATGGAAAAGCAAAAAAAAACAAAAAACAACAACATTTTTCTGATATTTTTCCATAAATGAAGAAGGAAATTACTTAATAAGTAATTGATATTCACCAAAAAGTGAGCGGGCAGTCAAATGCTACTCATGCCTGGTCCAGCCGGCTGGGGGTGTAGAATACACCAACTGCTTCTCTGCAGAGGAGTAAGACCCTCCCAATGAGTGTACTGATATGACACTAAACAATCTGATGGTAACGTACCAGTAATGATGGAGCTTTGGGGAATGCAGAGCACTCCTTTGTTGTCATCGCTCCCAGGTCCACTGTGGCCTGGAGTTGTATCAGCTGATAAGGGTCTTATCTTTGGGTTAAATAGAACTAAACCGTGCTTCTTTCACAATACTGATTTTTGCATCTAAACTGTGTATTTATGCTAAATTGAATTGTTTAAAATAGAACTGTTTTGACATTTAAACTGCGTAATCATGCTAAACGTAAATGCTTGAAATAGAACTGTTTTGACGTCTAATATGTATACTTATGCGAAGCTGAATTATCTGAAATAAAACTATTTTGACAGTTAACTCTGTGTATTGCCCAGTTGGCTGGGGCTGTAGAATACACCGACTGTACCTCTGCAGAGGGGTAAGACCGCCCAATGAGTGTCCTGTATATGACCCTAAATCTGATGGTGAGGTTCCTGTGATGCTGGGGCTTTGTGGAATGCGGAGCACCCCTTCATTGCCATTGCTCTCAGGTCCATTCTGGCTCGGTGTGATAGCACCTGATAGAACTAACGGCGTACTAATGCTAAACAGAATAGTTTGACTAAACTGAATAGCTTGAAATAGAAATGTTTTGACAATTAAACCATACTTACATTTAAACTGCGTATTTATGCTAAACTGAATTATTTGAAATGGAACTGTTTTTTGACATTGAAACTGTACTTGCACTAAACTTATTTGTTTAATATAGAACTGTTTTGACATTTAACTGTGTTTAAACAAAATCTGTACTTATACTAAACTGAATTGGAACTACTTTACTAAACTGAATTGCTTGACATAGAAATGTTTTTCAGAATTAAACTGTACTTACATTTAAACTACGAACTTATCCTAAACTGAATTGTTTGAAATAGAACTATTTGTATAAAAATGGATTTGGCGTTAAATAACCTACAATGGTTGATGGGCCATAAAACCCAAACACTCAAACCAAACCAAACCTTCTCATACTATTATGATTCCACTGAGTAATTCTACACAATGGGATTTTCTTTGTTGAGTGAAAATTTAAGCCTTATTTCTTTTTCTATTTCGATAAATGGTATTAGGTTCATCAGGAGAGAATGAGTACCGTCTCAGGGCCTTCCTCTCAACGGTTTTATTTGCACACTACTCCACTTCACTGAATATATATATATATATATATATCGCTGTAGTCCAATCATGTTAACTTTGAAGTGTCATGTGATTTTCACATTTCGCCGTTACACTGACTTACTTGAAATAGGTTTATAGCGAAAATATATTTCAATCTTGAAAAAGTATTTGTTTTGAAGCCATTAAGCTGACGGCTATTCAAATGGAGTGTTCCAAGCTTGAAGAGAGGTCTGTCATCAAATATTTGTTGGCTGAAAAGTGGAAAAAAAGAGAAATTTATGGATGAATGTGTGATATATACGGAGAACCATGTTTTAGTCTGAAATATTTTAGAGTCGAAAATACAGTCCATGGTGTGGAAACACAATGACTTTACGGTAAAGAAAAACTTCCAGGCACAGTGGTCTGTAAAGAAAGTGATCGTCTTCTGGGACATGAAAAGATCCATCACTATTTATTTCCTTGAAAAAAGTCCAACTGTAGAAAGTGCTTCCTTTTGCCAACTCTTTCGGCGATATTTCACCTTATTCATTGAAACACTCTCATATTTAAATTATGGTGAAATCACAGCATTTTGAGATGCAGATGAAATAAGTTTTGGTGTAAAAGTTGAGGAAAAACAAAACACAAGAAAACAAGAAAACAAACAAACAAACAAACAAACAAAATAAAAGCAAGCAAAAAACTAATAAAATTTTTTTTTGGTAATAATATGGTTAGTTTCTTTGTTTAATGGCATATCAACCTTCATTGCTTATTTAATGCCAAAGCCGTACTTGTATAAGTGTATCAATAGTACTATTAAGCCTATAGCTGGAGGGGACAAGTGGTTTCATACGTTTACCAATGGTTTTAGCTCGAAAGTGAACGTAACAGGCCGACTGGAGTTCGAACTCGTTCACTACGATGTCACAATCTAGTACGTTAGCCACTATACCAAAGGATCTTCTCTTTAGTAGAATTTGTAATAAAACTCAGGAAGTTTTTAGTATGTGTTAGGTAGGACTGTTGAGGATTTAAGTATCATCGACTCAGAACAAGTCCTTTTTTGGTGGTGGGTATTACTCCTCTGCAAGGGATACAGACTGGGAAAACCCTGCAGTTTGGTTTGGTTCTTTTGTATAAGGGTTATTCAATACCGATTTCATCCTTGTAGAGGGACAGTGGTAGTATTATTTAAGCCATAGCTATGGGAAGGGTAGAGATAAAATAGGTTTGGTTTGGTTTGGTTTTATAGCATGTCAACCATTTGTTACGCCGCCATGTGCCCCGCTGGCTTGCAGGGTGTTGTTCTTTCCTGCCAAGTCCACCAGTTAAAGCAGGGCCCACACGTGGGCTGTGGTTTGCCAAACGCTATTTAATGTTACAGATATCACCAACACCCTAGCTAAACCACATTTTAAAGCCACTAGGTGAGTTATAGGTGAAATATTAATAGTCAACACAGTTAACTGGCAGCTTTTCCCCCACAACTACAGTCTTCGACAAATACAATGCTTCCGCAACAAAAAAGGACTCTGAACTGCCGTGTTTGGGTTAACAAGATTAATAACAATATTATTTTATTGAATAAAAGAAAGAAAAAAAAAACCCAAAAAGAATTCAGGTAAAAGTCAGTAGCGAGAAAGTCTTTCTGTATCTCGGACGAACCTCCATTAAAATATATGTGATCTGGACGAGGTCCCCATTTAATATCTGTTAATGGCGGAAGGTGAGAATATAGTTCAACAACGGCAGATACGTTCTGCTTTCTTTCGGGATTTAATGGTAGAGCTCGTGCTCCAAATCTCAAGTTTATCATTGGGGAAATATTCCCTTTTCTCCTCTATCTTATCAGAGATATTCTTTCCTCCCGTCATTTTTCTTCTATTCACGTCAGCGTAGATGCAGCAAGATAAATTTGAATATACTTAGATTGTATGTTCACTTATGTTTATTCTCTTCTCTTTTTTCCTTCGTTATTGGGTTTCCATAATACGATGGTAGAAGGACACACGTCTTATTTCAGATAAGACCAAGATTAATAATTATCTCTTTCCTCGTGGAGAAGTTTTTTCTATGGGTATTCGTTTAATGAGGCTCACTATACTTCAGAGTTTGAGTTCATTCAAAGGAGAAGTTTTTTCCTTTTCTCTTAGTGTTCTCTGCGCGACATGACTTTGGAATTTGGTTTTCTTCCATATCCCAAATTATGTTCTTAGTTTTTCAACGACCAAAGGCAACTCCTTGTGTATCTTCACCCTTGGGCGAATAAGCGGCAACTGTCTTATTTCCGTAGTTTGAAAATTCACCTCTCCGTCGCTGACGCATGCATGGCTAATAGAGAGTGGGGTTCTCCCATGCACATGTCACCTTGTAATAATAGAGAGGGTGAAAGAGAGAGGGCCTCTCTTTCGACCATTCTGCTGACTACTATAGTCAGCTAATGGCTAGTGAGTCGCACCTCCTTCCCCCATAACCCGGACAATGTATTAGGGTGTCATATTTCCTCGTCACACATAGTAGATTATTTAATGCCAAATCTATTTTTATTCATAAGCTGTTCTATTTCAAACAATTCAGATTAGCATAAGTACACAGGTTAAATGTCAAAACAGTTTTATTTCAAACAATTCTATCCAGTATAAGTACACTGTTTAGTTCTATTTAACCCATAGATAGGACCCTAGCAGGTGCTACCACTCCGGGCCAGAGAGGAACGAGCAGCGATAGCAAGGAAGGGGTACTCCGCACTCCCTAAATCTCAAGAAATAATGAAGCCTCACCATCAGATTGTTCAGTGTCATATCAGGACACTCGTTGAAGGAGTCTTACCCCTTTGCTGAGATGCAGTCGGTATATTCTATAGTCCCAGCCAACGGGGCCAGTAAGAGTGGGTCATACCTTTCTCAAAGGTATTAGTCTGAAAGTAAACGTAAAAGCGTGACTGTAGTTCAAACTCTCTTACTACAATGTTAGCCAATACGCCACAGGGGACTCCACTCTCCCCTATCTGTTATAATAAATTGGAGGTACCAGTGGTGTAATGGTTATTGTCGTAGGAAATGGACACGGCGATACGAGTTCAAATCCTGGACGAGGCTGATTGCATTTCACATAGCCCTAATACCCTTGGGAAAGGTATGAATGCGATTATTCTCCCTCCAGCTATGGATAAATAGTAGGACAGACTGATGTTCTTCAGCCTTGGAGAGGCAACTACTATAGGAGAAGGAAAAGTCTGAATTCAAACCCGTTAAACTCCGCTTAAAAATTGACCTTGTGTCATATCCTGTCCGAGCGGAGGGGTCGGTAAATATGTATGATAAATTCTAGCAACATGTTGAACCAGTATCTATTAACGAAAGATGACATTAATATAGAGCTGTAGTGTATTTATTACTGTTTCATATTGAACGTATATCAAGGACAATGTACATGGGTCAGTGTCAGTTTGAGTAATAGGGTCTATAGTAAATGACCTGTACAGGAAACTTTGCCAATCAACTTAAGCGAGCCGCCTTATGTCTTTTATCTTCCTGCAATGACCGAAATATGATTTCGTTATCGCGGCATTTCAGAGATTAGTCCCATATAACCACATTTAGATGCGAGGAAGTCAGAGAATCGAATGTCTTAATATCTTGTCACAACCTAGAAATGACCCGACTGAACCTGATTGAGTTCCCTTTGACTGTTGTTCAGTGTACACAATATGCAAAGGAGTCGGTATTCAAGGGATTCTCAAACTCACAAAATATGGACACAATGTCGATGAAAATAAAACATCATAAGATCAAGATTGATTCATTGATTTTAAGGACATGTCAACCCGTCTCAGGTTATTTTATGCCTAGAGGTGAGGTAATAGCGATCATTGTACGTTCCCATTTACATATATTTTTACCTATAGTCGGGACCCTAACAGATGCTTCCACTCCGGGCCAGAGTGGATCCGTGCGTAATGGCACTGAAGGACTACTTCAAACTCCCAAATCTCCCTCCAGAACAGGACCTCACTGTCAGATGTAAAGTAAAAGTAAACTTGGTAACCACAGTCGAAGGTGACCAGAAGGCTCCCTTTGCAATAGCTACTACACCGAGGTGTAGGGGGGGGGGCGCTACTCCTTTCCCTGGATTGCTCTACTTTACCCTTGATACGTACCTTATATTGCTGAGTGTTAAGCAAGGCGGTATCAAGTACCATTTTTAAAGTCTTTGGTATGACCATTAGCGAATACTCTACCAACTAGACCAATGAGCCGGTTGACACCCGGGTTTAGATGGAGTTTCCTGCCTTTAAAGAGGATAGCCCCATCGACAGGGTTAACAAAATCACAGGTAAAATGATGAAAAAGTAAATCGAAAGCCCCACCTAACAAAAATAATAAAAAGTACTCCACCAAAAAAAAACAAAAACAAACCCCACAGTAAATATCTTTAACAGAAAGAAAGACTAAAAGTATTCCTAACAGCCATAAGTTAGCAGAATTCATTAGTGGTTATATATATATATATATATATATATATATATATATATGTGTGTGTGTGTGTGTGTGTGTGTCATCTGAAGAGACGAAGATTATATTCTTTGCCGAAATAAATTCATAATGACAATTTAACAGTATTTTTTTCTTCCTGTTACATAAAATATATATATATTATTTCAAGAAAAAAACAATATTCGGTCACTTTAGGATAATAAATTTATTTCCATCTTGTTAAGATAATTGACATTAATCAAAGACGTTAAAACAATTTTTAACAGTACTTTATCAGATCCAATAGGAATAAATTGTTTTTTTTCTTTTTCCAGTTGGATCTGATGAAGTCCTGTTAAAAATTGTTCTAGCGTCTTTGATTCATAGCAATGCTCTTAACAGGATGGAAATAAATTTATTATCCTACTGTGACTGAATATTGTTTTTTTCTTGAAATAATATTATTTGCTCCTTGAATTTATTTACATTGAGTTCTCTACCAGGAATTATTTGAATATTCGAAATTGGAATAATTTATTTATCCTGACGGAATTGTTCTCTACTCCAGATTTACTGGATTGAGGAATACCTATATATATATATATTTATATATAAAGAAGAAATTATCCCAAAACAGCCCCAAATTAAAGAGGAGAGAAACGTCATAATCTATGTAGAGTGCTTCGATGATTATTCTTACATTTTCCTCGCTAAATGCGGTATCAATGGGGCTTAGAATATACTGGCTGCATCCCCTGAAGAAGGATGAGACCCCTCCAAACAATATGGTACTAAACAAAATCTGAATGTAAGGCTCCACTTCAGGAAATCAGGGGAATCATAGGGTACCCCTTCATTTCATTACTCCCAGGGCTACTCTGGTCCGGAGTGGTGGAATCTGTTAAGGTTCCATTTAGGGGTCAAATAGATGTGTTTGGAAATTATTCGTATTCGACGTGACTTTGCGGGAAAAAAAAAACAACTTAAAATCAATAAATCAATCCAGCTCATTGGACTAGGGCTATAGAATACACCGAATGCATCTCTGCTGAGGGGTAAGACCCTCCCGCGCAACGAGAGTGTCCTGGATATGACGTTAAACTATCTGATGGTGAGGTTCGTGCCCTGATGCTTTAGGGGAATGCGGAGTACAGCTTCATGGTCATTTCTCTCAGGTCCACTCTGAATGGTATCACCTGATAGGGTCCTATTAAAGGATCAACTAGAACTGTTTGACCTTTTAATTGCATGTAAACAAATGACTGATGTTTTATTGAATTGTTTATGATACATAGCCATACTTGGAACAATTAATGTTAAACAGAATTATAATAATAGATAAGCAATATTTAAAACTTTAACTGTGTGTATAAATTGAATTGTTAGTGTTTCATGGCGATGTTTGAAATCATCTAACTTTGTGCAAAGAAAACTATTTATGTTAGATAGCAATAATTGAAACTATTTAACTGTGTGCAAACAAATGATTAATACTAAATAGAACTATTCATGTGAGAATATTTCTCATCATCATCTGGTCGTGCTGCCAGCACGGATATCCCTGACCCTCTCTCGCCACTCCTCCCTATCGTTCATCGCTTCTGGCAGGTTCTCAGGGTTACACCCCGTATCCTCACAGAGCTGCTGTATGTAGGTTCGAGCTGGTCGCCCTGCTTTTGCTCGGCCATGTGAAGAGGCCCATAGGAGAACATCACTTATGAGCTCATCCCTGCTTCTCCAGCAGTGTCCTGCATGTCTGGTTCATTTAACTTTGATATACAAATTACTGACTTAGAAATCATATATATAACCATTTAACTGTATGAAAACAAATAATCTTTAGCTCGTTTAAAAATGTTATCTACAAACTATGCCTTAACAAATCATATGTATAAAGAATATTTGGCAACCTACAATGGTTGATATGGTATAAAACTCTACCAACCAACCAACCAACCAACCAACCAGGAATCAATCCTTTTTCTCACCAAATCGATTAACACAGAATATAGTAAAATTAAAGGAATAAGAATGAAGAAAATTGACTGTTATAGTTAAAAGCTATTAAAAATCAAACTGATGTGGTTTAATTGGTTTAGTTTGGTTTGGTTTTAAGGCATATCAACCATTATTGGTTATTTAATGCCAAATCCATTTTTATACATTTAAACAGTTCTATTTCTAACAATTCAGTTTAGCATATGTACAGTTTTTGTTTACTCACAATTAAATGTAAAAACAGTTCTATTTCAAACAATTCACTTTAGCATAACTATACCGATTAATTCATAGATAGAAGCCAATATGGTGCTACTAATCCGAGCCAGAGTGGACATAGGGGTGATGGCAATGAAGGGGTACTCCGCCTTCCCTAAAGCTCCACCATTACCATCAGATTGTTTAGTGTCATATCCAGGATAATCGTTGGGGGGTCTTATCGCTCTGCAGAAATGCAGTCAGTGTATTTTGCAGCCGCAGCCGACTGGACCAGATGTGGTTTAGTTCGCAGTAATTATATACTATATCTTAAAGGTTTTAGGGAAGACTTGTTTTGCTGCAGAAGAGGATGCTTAAACATGCGTGCAGAAACACACACACATAAACAGACACAGACACACACGCACAGACACATATACTCACCTTTACATACACACAGACATAAAATACATAAATCTATGGCAACTGCATAATCTTTTACAAATCACAGCTGTCTCTCATAATCTCACACACCTACCATTAGTATTCTTCCTTCTGCGCGAATAGTGATCGCTTAAATAGGGTTGCACGACAAATCGCTTAAATAGGAGGACACGGCAACAATATGAGAATAAGGCTCCTGGAGTTCGTAGTTTGGTTTGATTAGGTTTTATGGCATATAGAACATTGTTGGTTATTTAGTGCCAATTCCTCTTCATACACATATGTCAAATATACAGGATTTGGTTGGATTGGGTTTTATGACATATCAACCATTGTATGTTAATTAATGCCAAATCCTCATTATACATGTGTATTAAGTATATAGCATTTGGTTTGGTTGGGTTTTAAGGTGTATAAATTTGTAGATTATTTAATGCCAAATCATTTTTATACATATATATTAAATATATATATGATTTGGTTGGGTTTTATGGCATATCAACTATTATAGATTATTTAATGCCGTACCCTCTTTATACATGTGTATTGAATATATAGGGTTTGATTTTGGTTGGGTTTTATGGCATATCAACCATTGTAGATTATTTTATGTCAGATCCTGTTTATACATATATATATGATTTGATTTGGTTGGGTTTTATGGCATATCAACCATTCTAGGTCATTTCATGCCAAATTCTGTTTGTACATATGTATTAAATATATATTATTCGTAAACATATTTTCTTGATAACATTCTTAAACGAGCCAGGGCCCTTTTTTTTGCACACACTTAAAAAGTTTCAAGTATTGCTATATAACGGTGATAATTTAACATCAATCATTTGTTTGAACACATTTATTTGATCCATAGATAGGCCCTTATCGGGAACTACCACTCCAGGATAGAGTGGACCTCAGAGCAATGGCAATGACAGGGTACTCCACATTCTCCAGAACTCCAAGGCTTGATCCTCGCCGTCAGATTGTTTAATGTCATATCCAGGACACTCTTGGAGGGTCTTACCCCTGTGCAGAGATGCAGTCGGTATATTCTTCAGCCCTAGTCGACTGGGCTACCTGCCCATAGCTATCTAGATATCTAACTGCAGTGTTCTAACGGGTCAAGTTTTCATATGTCACCATGACTACATTGCCATGGGAACAATTCGCGAGAAAGGTTGGTAGATGAAAAGATCGTAAGGGAACATTTGTATAACATAGTATTACGGTGGCCAACGCTTGTACAACACGAATACCACTCTCTAATTCTTCATTTTTATTATACAGTGACAATCCGAAGTAAGATTACCAGTAATCACATCAACCGTAGGAGTTACAACAGAGTTTTATTTTTTCTAGTTGAATAACTTGACAAAGAATAAAGGGTTCAACAAATCCAGGAATTATGTGTTTTCCTGCCTTGGACAGGTCTTGTTTTTTAAAATCCTGCTGGGTGTCTAGCTATCCTCCTCACCAGGCGAACACGGTAGAGGTGCTGGCTTAGTCATAACCATACGATTATAAAACAGGTAATACCAGTGGCGTTTTGAGCGACCAGACACTTTGTATCTATATACGCTAAAAAAGCAAGAAGTAGACATTACCTCGCACAAGCTATTACGGACTCTGACAACGCGGATGAAATAGCGCTTCTGGCAAATACACAAACCCGAGCCCAATCCCTGCTGCATAGTCTGGAGCAGGAAGCAGGTGGCATTGGCCTCCATGTGAATGCAGACAAAACGGGAGTACATCAATTTTACTCAAAAAAGAGACATCTCCATACTAAGTGGTGGCTCTCTGAAACTAGTGGACCAGTTCACTTAACTCGCAAACAGCGTATCATCTACTAAAAATGACATCAATATGTGACTTGCTAGTATATGGTCTGCTATCGATAGGTTATCGATCATATGAAAGTCAGACTTATCCGCAAAAGTAAAACGCAACTTTTTCCAAGCAATGGTCATGTCAATTCTACAATATGGATGCACCAAATGGACGCTGACTAAGCATATAGAGAAAAAGCTAGACGGAAATTGCACAAGAATGCTACGAGCTATATTGAACAAATCCTGGAAGCAACATTCCACAAAAAGTAGCTTTACGGCCACCTATCTCCCATCTCTTAAACTACCCAAATAAGACGAACAAGGCATGCGGAACACTGTTGGAGAAATAAGGACAAACTCACAAACGACGTTCTCCTATGAACTCCTTCGAGAGACGAGCAAGTTTTGGACGACAAACAAGAACTTATCTATAACAGCTTTGTACGGACCCACGATGTAGTCGAGAAGACCTGCTGGGAGCGATGGATGATAGAAACGAACGGTGAGAGAGAGAGAGAGAGAGAGAGAGAGTCAGGGAAATCCGCGCCAGCAGTATGACATGATATATATATATATATATATATATATATATAAGTGAAATCGACGACCGTAGTCAAGGGTGACCAGAAGGCTACCTTTTCAATAGCTACTACACCAAAGTGGATTGCTTCATTTTACCCTTGATCCGTACATATTAATGCTGAGTGTTAAGCAAGGCGGCATCAAGTACCAATTTTTGAATCTTTGGTATGACTCGACCAAGGGTTGAACTCCGGTCTCCCAGGCCAATGGCGAACACCCTATCTATAAAGCTAATATATACATATATTGGATGAGTGTGAAATCACATGATTGATACAACAGAGAACAGAAAACAGGCATATAGATATTTCTAATCGGAGATCACGTGATTGGGGTCAGACATAGATAGATAGATAGATAGATAGAGAGAGAGAGAGAGAGAGAGAGAGAGAGAGAGAAAGATAGGTAAATAGATTGAGAGAGAGAGCGAGAGAGAGAGATAGAAAGATAGATAGATAGATAGATAGAGAGAGAGAGAGAGAGAGAGAGAGAGAGAGAGAAAGATAGGTAAATAGATAGATTTAGAGGGGGAGAGAGAAAAAGATAGGTAAATAGATTGAGAGAGAGAAAAAGATAGGTAACTAGATACAGAGGGAGAGAGAGAGAGAGAGAGAAGGGTAAATAGATAGAAGATAGATTGAGAGAGAGAGAGAGAGAGAGAGAGAGAAAGATAGGTAAATAGATAGATTTAGAGGGAGTGAGAGAAAAAGATAGGTAAATAGATTGGGAGAGAGAAAAAGATAGGTAACTAGATACAGAGAGAGAGAGAGAGAGAGAGAGAGAGAGAGGTAAATAGATAGATTGAGAGAGAGAGAAAAGGAGAGAGAGAGAGAGAGAGAGAGAAAAAGAGAGATAAGTAAGTTTTTGACATTTGTCTTTTAGTTTAAGGAGTCGGCGATATAGATATAAGAAAAACTCCTATTTCTATTACAAAGCTGCTGGTAAAACGTTTCGGTTCGGATGTTCAACTTCGGATTTTTCGCTGGCGTTTTTTGTTTTACAAATGTATGCTAATGCACACATTCCCCCAAACGGCTGGGGCTGTAGAATACACCGACTGCACTTCTACAGAGAAATAAACCCCCAACCTTTGAGGGTTCTTGGAATGACACTAAACTGCATCTGATAATGAAGCTCAAGTCCTGGATATTTAGGGATGTGGAATATCTCTTCATTGTCATTACTCCCAGGTCCACTCTGACACGGAGTGGTAGTACCTATTAGGGTCCCATTTATGGGTCAAATAGAACTATTCAAATATTTATTATACTTGAAACGATTT
This sequence comes from Sepioteuthis lessoniana, assembly GCA_963585895.1. Lineage (NCBI taxonomy): Eukaryota > Metazoa > Mollusca > Cephalopoda > Myopsida > Loliginidae > Sepioteuthis > Sepioteuthis lessoniana. The sequence continues at coordinate 28,581,959 of OY757932.1, read as the reverse complement.
AACCAGCAATTGATTAATATCAAATATAATTATTAGTATTAGGTAGCAATACTTGGAACCATTTAACTGTGTGCAAGCGACTGAGTTATTGTTAATAGAATTATTAGTGTTAGCAAAACTTGAAACCATTATTGTGCTGGTTTCAAGTTTTGCTATCTAACACTAATAATTCATCAGGTTGGAGTAGGTAGATGAATTTACTGAAATTGTCCCGAGAGCTTTCGGACCCTTCAAAAGCGATCTATCAGAGGGGTCTGCAAATGTAAAGAATCTTTCTAAAATTTTCGAAAAAAGTTTTTTAAATTGCGAAAACATTACATAAATGTATGGTTGGATTAAACTGAGACTAGGATCCTTTCAAGTTTCCTGACAAGTGGTTTGGATTTAGTTTAGATTTGGTCGATGAATTAATATATATATATATATATATATATATAGGGATTTGGCATAAAAAAAATTCACTAGGGTTGATATGCCATAAAACACAGCCAAAGTAACCCAACTAAAGTAATGCGCGCACGCAGACACGAAGATATATATATATATATATATATATATATATATATATATATATATTGATAACAAGGTAATCCAAGTAGAAGAAATCTTGTTATCAATCTTTCTCTGTATATTATCGGATTACATTCCATTATTTACTTCCATATATATATATATATATATATATATATATATATATATATATATATATATATATATATATATATATATTGCAGTTATACATTTTGCAGCTGCGTTCGAATAGATGCACACACATACACATATACATTTACAGAACCCCTCCCCACATATATATATTCACATGTATAAAGACGTTTTACATGTGTATTTTAATGCATATACGTATGTATATATATATATATATATATATATATATATATATATATATATATATATATATATATACTTGCATAAATATTTAAACACACACACAAACACACACATATATATATATATATATATATGTGTACACAAATACATGAAGATGTTTTACCGGAGTGTTTTAATGCAAGCACACAACTTTCTCTTTCACATACACTCACACAGACATAAGTATCGTACACAGACATGGACATAGACAGACAGACATATATATATATATATATATATATATATATATATATATATATATATTTACAAATATATAAAGTCGTTTATTCTTATATATATAATTACATGTATATGTACACACATACATATATAGATAGATGTTTTACATATTTATTCTAATACACACACACACACAGATATATATATATATATATATATATATATATATATATATATATATATATATATATATATATATATATGAATTGTGACGATACCCCTCTGAGAATCGACAGGTAATGAAACAAATCATGCGACTTCCCTTGTAGTCGGGATCAAAGACAAAACCGCGTTCCGAACCTTTTCATTTCATAGCAACATCCGCCGCCTTTACGATTCACCTTGACCGGAAGGGTCACTCTCCTTGGCACTTCCGTTGATGAATGTCTCTTCCGGCAATAAGATTAGCCCAGCCGATTATTCCTTAGAAACGCCAGCTCAATGCAAGAGCTTCGACTTCAAAAAGGAACACCGCCGGCTGTGAGTCAACTAACGGCGTTTCTCCCCGCGCACAGACCTCACGCTTCCCATTCCTACTATTTGTCAATTTGGTCCCTGTATCATGTATATAATGAACCAGAATGTTTGCTGAGTGTAGCTTATTGTGTACACATGACAGGAGACGTTTTAGAACTTGTGAGACACGTACAGTAGTCGGTGTTAGAGGATCAGTGTTTTTTTTTTAACAAGGAAGAATTTGTGATATTGTTGTCAAGAAGAAGAAGAAGAAGAAGAAGAAATGATCCCGACGACTGGTAAATTGTTACTAAATTTTGATAGATCAGCAATGATACTAAAGGCCAAAACGATCGATCAGTCACTCAATCAATGATGGTCCGTTCGAATCTATCTATCTATCTATTTATCTATCTCATTCAGTTCATATCTATCTATCTATCTATCTATCTATCTATCTATCTATCTATCTATCTCAGTTCGCGCCTTATCAATATCTCTATGTATCTCAGTGCATATATCCTATTTACCAACCCCTCCGCTCGGGCAGGATATGACACAACGTCAATTTTTAAGCGCAGTTTAACAGGTTTTGAATTCAGAGTTTTCCTTCTCCTAGACTAGTTGCCTCACCAAGGCTGAAGAATTCAGTCTGTCCTACTATTTACCCATAGCTAGAGGGAGAATTATTGGATTCATACCTTTCCAAAGGGTATTAGTGCTATGTGAAATGCAATCATTCTCGTCCAGGATTTGAACTCGAGTCGCCGTGTTCATTTCCTACAACGATAAACATTTCACCACTGGCACCTCCCTTTTTTTTTTTTTTTTATCTATCTATCTATCTATCTATCTATCTAAAGAATAGTAAATACTTCAATGTTTAAGCCTCATGTCAAATCGACTCCTTCGGATTTTGATAGCATTTTCCGTTTTTTTTTTCTTTTCTGCTGAGCATTTAATTTAACCTATTTTAAGGATTTTAACGTCGAGTGAATAATTTCCATTATTTTGCGTATGCGCAGGCGTAAGTCTTCACAAGGTCACGATTCGCATTTGGCATTCATGATTGACCGTTTCCTTTTTTGTAAGATATTGATGGAATTTTTTTCGTGGCTTTCATAATTTCGCCGCCTTAAGAACCCGACTCCACGTTATCCACCCACTCTACCTGTCAGGAGAATTTCGTGGGAAACGAGTTCAAATCGTGGACGAGTCTGTTTGCATTTCACATACCGTTAATATTCTTGGAATGATATGAATCCAACTATTAACCCTCCATCTAGGAGTAAATAGTTGGGTAGTCTGGACTCTATCAATTTTAAATCGAGGTAAAGCTGTTTTTGAATTTTCCTTTTCCAAGAGTGGTTGTCCAACCGAGACTAAAGAACCCAGTGTTAATTGGAGGGAAAGAGAGGAGATAGATCCGTACCTTTCCAAGGTACGTAAGCGGAAAGTGAAACACAAGCAGTACCCTTCACTTTGTGTTGATTATCTTTTGAGATTAGACGTTCGTATATTTTGGTCGGAACCGTGCCAGCCTCGATTCAACTCCACAAGCCAAAAGAATACACTATTTGTTTCTTTATTTTCTCGCTAAGAGTCTGATTCATCGCTATTCTCTTCAACGGTCAGCTGACTCTGCTATGCTTCCACTTATGGCCGACCCTGGCGGACAGGGTGGGGAGAGGCAATACAACCAGGGCTGCAGCTCGTCGGTCCTGATTGTTTCGTTAAATATATGGAGCCCTGGCTTCTGGCAAAAAACTCCTACCCCTCTCACTTGGTCCTCCTAAAACTAAAGCACTTAAAAACGATACCCGTGTCAACTAATCTTTAACCCTACTTGCGCCGAAGACTTGAGATTATAATGGACATTAAAAAACTAACTCTTTCATCTTCAGCTGGGAATCTCTCTTTTTTCATTTTATCACCGATTAAAATCTCCCTCATCGTCACAGTTTGTTTCAGTCATGCTTTGATATTGCAATACTCCCACCCCCATGTACATGCCCGTAGTGTAGTTGTTACCGTCGTAGTTGTTACCGTCGTAAAAAATGGACACGGAGAACGGACTTCAAATTGTGGACGAGTCTTTTTACATTTCACATTGCGGTAATACCTTTGGGAAAGATATGAATCCAACTATTCTCCCTCCAGCTGAGAGTAAATAGTTGTACTATCAAGGCTTTTTAACCTTGTGATGGCAACCACTGTAGGAGAAGGAAAACTCTGGAATTGAATTTGTTAAACTCTGCTTAAAAATTGACCTTTCATCGCATCCTTCTGGTGCGAATGAGTAGGTATATATATATATATATATATATTCACTCACCACCCATCTCAAGGGTCCCATTGATGAACAAATGATATTTTTCTGCAGAATTATATATGATATTTGTCTGGAGTGGTTTGGTGCAGTAACGCACAAAAAAAGATAAAACCGAAGAAAAACGAATAGACGACAGATACAGAAGGGAAAGTTAAGATCGGAACAGAGAATGCTAAAACTCCGTTTGACTACGGTGCAATATGCATCAAGTTGAATTTGGTTGAGAGCGGAAAGTCTTCAGCATGAATAAAGTGCACGCGGAACTACCATCCCCGTGTGATTACGTAACATCAAGAAACGGTTACTGTAAGCGCAAAATGACATCAACGGCCAAAAGTAAACGCGTTTTTAAAAATCACAAATTGCACACTCAAAATGAAGATGAACGTACAATGTAATTTCTGCTTTTTGTTGATCTGGTGTATATATATATATATATATATATATAATTTTTTAAAAAATACACTGTCCGGTGGCAGAAGCTGCTTGGTTGCGCAAGGAGTGGCAGTATCGTCTTGAGCTACCGAAACTGTGTTATCACCCCTGGTTGGCAGCTGATGAGGGCAGGGTATCCCACATGTTGTACGATGAAAAAAAATCACACACACACACACACACATATATATATATATATATATATATACGCGAGCAATGTCTATATGCACTTATCTAAACACGCTCATCTGCACTTGCATATGTATTCATATATCCCACACCTATACACATACATACCCATATAGACATACTCACACCTACCTGCATATGCATATATTTGTTTGCCTTGAGACAAAGGCATGAACTCATATGTTCTCCCTTCAGCTATGAGCAAATGGTGGAGCCGACTGGCTTCTTTTGCCTTGGTTAGAAAACCAGTCTCGGTGAGGAAACTCTTAATTCAAATCATACTAGCCATGTCGGAGGGGTTGGGTAAATACATACTCGCATATAGGCTGTAAAGTTCATATGATGACGTCATACCTTCAGTTGGTGACTTTTTTTTTTACTATGGGCTCCAAGCAGCGATGTAAGATGAGTCTTGACCACAAAGGTGAATATGTTGAAAAATAAACCTCATTTGGGCACATTTCATGAGAGTATCTTTGTCAGCCAATGAACTTTTTAGCCGGCCCTCGTATGTGCACCCAAGAGCAGAAAAAGTAATGTTTAAATACATTCTATACCTTTTGCTTTCAGACAGTTTCAGGAAAATTGGGATAATAGCTCAGTGAATAAAAACTACATAAAATCAAAACACACTCCTAACACCGGTAATGAAAGTAAAGATTTATCTATCTATCTAGGAGGTGCCCGTGGTGTAATGGCTATCGTCATAGGAAATGGACACGGCGATACGAGTTCAAATCCTGGACGAGAATGATTGCATTTCACATAGCACTAATACCCTTGGGAAAGGTATGAATCCAATTATTCTCCCTCCAGCTATGGGTAAATAGTAGGACAGACTAGGTTCTTCAGACTTGGTGAGGCAACTAGTCTAGGAGAAGGAAAACTCTGAATTCAAACCTGCTAAACTGCGCTTAAAAATTGACGTTGTGTCATATCCTGCCCGAGCGGAGGGGTTGGTAAATAGGATCTATCTATCTATCTATCTATCTATCTATCTCAGTTTGTTCTTTAATCCTCCAGTCACGCTATCAAGTTCACTTCCTGTCTAATACCATTGGGAAGGTATGAACCCCAGTTCTTTTACAAGGACTGATTTGGCATTAGATAACTCAAGAAAATTGATTTGCCATTGAACAAAGAAAGTGAACTCTCTATATATATCAGTGTTTTTATATCCATCTATCTATCTATCTATTGCTTGAACATCTTCATAACAACATTGGATTTATAATAAGGATTCGTTTGGCTTTATTCGGTTTTGTGGCACATCAACCATTTTAGGTTATTTAATGCCAGATCCATTTTTATATAAACAGTTCTATTTCAAACAATTCAGTTTAGCATAAGTACACAGTTTCAATGTCAAAAAACAGTTCCATTTCAAACAATTCAGTTTAGCATAATTACACAGTTTAGTTCTATTTGACCCATAGATAGGACTGTATTAGTTGCTACCACTCCGGGGCCTGAGTGGACCTAGGAGCAATCGCAATAAAGGGGTACTCGGCATTCCCCAAACCTCCAGGGTTGCCTAAGCCTCGCCATGAGATTGTTTAGTGTCAATTATCAGGACACTCGTTGGGGGAGTCTCACCCCTCTTCAGAGAGGCAGTCGATATATTCTACACCCCCAGGCGATTGGGCAACTTGTAATAAGGAAGTATGACAAAACTAAAACCTTGGTTATTTTACACTTTCATTTTAATTCCAAACTGTATTCAATCCAATATGACAACAAAATTTAAAAACTTTGTAAAAATACCATCGACTCCCTCAAAAGGCAGATTAATAATTTGGTAATGATAGCTAATATTTGCATTTTTAGATACGATCAGTTACGTGCATGGCTTGAACAGGTGCACACCTTGTGTTTGCAGTTGAAATGTTTTTTTTTTTTTTTTTTTTTTTCAAGGCTGATGAATCTGTAATTGCAGCATAGAGAGCTTTTTAGAATAGAAATTTCAACTGATAGAAATATTGATTTTCTATCCGGAACTGCATCATTCAAACATAACATGAAATGAGCAGGGAATTTTTTTGTGTGGCAATTACAGATTAACCAGTCTTAAAAAAAGGGTTTCAATTGCAAATGTACTCTTTGCACCGGTCCAAGCGATGATCGTAACAAATCGTATCTAAAAACAAAAATGGTTAGACATCTGTTAGATGCAGCTACCATTACTAATTGCCTAAGTTCACATGCACCACACACATGAAAGTTTTAAATATTTTATTTCTACGACCAGTCAATTCGCAGTTCCTTCTTCAATGTCTCTATTCGTTTCTTTGGAATCTTAAATGGTACTTTGTGTTCAATAAGAGGTGACACCGATGACACTGTATCCTAATTTGATTAATCAATTAATTAGTTGATTTTAACGGCATGTTAACCCGCCTTGTGATATTTTATACCTAGATGTGTGGGAATCGCATTCATATTTACATTTTTTCTAAAGATTTTTTTGCACACGGACCTATCGAATACGAATGATTTTTAAACGGATGTATTTGACACTAACGGGTACTATTACTCCGGGTTCGAGTGGATCTGGAAGTAATGAGGATGAAGGGGTACTCCAGACTTCCGAGATCTCCCAAACTGGAGCTTCACCATTTAAAGAAATTTAGTATCATACGCACAAAATAAACCCTCATTTACCTAATGATATTCTTTACTGATGTCACATTCAGTTCTTCAGAAACTAGCAAATATATATAATCACAGGATGAGCACCTACGTAACATCAACTTTATCCCTTCTTCATCTTCTAGGCATGGAAGAATGAGACAAAAGTATAATCAAAACAACTGTGGATAGGACATTGCAAAGGGGTACTTGGATTCATGCCTTCGGTCAGTATCAACTTAACTCCCCGATTCTTTATTGCCGATGCTTTGAGATAAATTTTCGATTTGACTCATTATCGATATTACTCATTCGATTAATTTAGTCGCCACTGGTCAGGCGAGATGTGGCGGAAATGTCAGCTCCTTGGCGGAAGGAATTAGTGACTGAATGAGACGAACGAAATGAGGCTTTTACTCGACTTGTCCGGTGGAAATCGGTTGGATGTAAATTAAACACTGTCCTCACGGTGATCGTTTAGAAACTGCCTGTCTGGCCTCGTAGATTACTGACAACAAATACCAGTCTTAGGGGATTTGGCCAGAGGTAAGCAATGAAGGAAATTGATTACGTTTCACAAGATGAGATGCAGTGGTGATATAAGGTATCTTTACACAATTGCAGGAGACTGTTGTGGTGTGACCGTTATCGTCTAAGAAAATGGACTGAAGGAGATAATTTCAAATCCAGAGAAATCTTCTTTGTATTTGACATTGCGTTAATATTGTAAACTGATGTAAGTGTTTATAATGTCATAAGATGGGCGTAATACTAAAAAATCTTATCTGAATAGATACGATAAAAAGATAATGATCTTTGAGTCATGAAGAATTTGTAATAAAACATTTCATCACTTTCTGTTATTAGCAATCCATCTGTGGTTGATTAAATATAAATAAATCAACAGTATGAGTAGTTGATTAGTTTGTATCTTCTAAACCAATTGATCTGTTAGGTCTCCAGCTATCGAAGTTTACAGGAGGCTCCATCATATATACAGGGTGATTGGCTTGGGTTTGTTTTGGTTTTATGACATATCAACCATTGTAGGTTATCTAATGCCAATTCCTCTTTATACATATATATCAAATATATATAATTTGGTTTGGTTGAGTTTTAGGGCATATTAACCATTGAAGGTTATTTAATGCCAATTCCTCTTTATACATATATATCAAATATATATAATTTGGTTTGGTTGAGTTTTAGGGCATATCAACCATTGTAGGTTATTTAATGCCAATTCCTCTTTATACATATATATCAAATATATATAATTTGGTTTGGTTGTGTTTTATGGTATATGAACCATTGAAGGTTACTTAATGCCAAATACACTTTATACATATATATCAAATATATATGATTTGGTTTGGTTGGGTTTTATGGCATATAAACCATTGTAGGTTATTTAATGTCAATTCCTCTTTATACACATATATAAAATATATATAATTTGGTTTAGTTGGGTTTTAGGGCATATCAACCATTGTAGGCTATCTAATGCCAAATCCTATTTATACATATATACTAAATATATATGATTTAGTTTTGGTTGGTTTTATGGCATATAAACCATTGTAGGTTGTTTACTGCCAAATCCTCTTGATATATCCGATATATATGATTTGTAAACACATGTTCTTGATAACATTTTTAAACAATTTTAAACTCATTTTTGCGCCCAGTTAAAATGTTTCAAGTATTGTTATGTAATAGAAACAACTTCGCATCAGTTATTTGTTTGCACACATTTAAATAGATATACATGATATATAAGATTGGTTTTTCGGTAATTTCATTTTTGAATGAATTAGAACTAAAATATTTGTACACAAGTATTGCTATTGTTTCTCCATAGTTAAATGGTTTCAATTATTTCTATCTAACTGTAATAATTCTTTCCAATATCAATCATTTGTTTGCACACAGTGAAGTGGTTACAAGTATTGCTAATCAATATTAATAGTTCAAGTCATCATTACTCCTTCCTCAGCACACAGTTAAATTGTTCCAAGTATTGCTATGTATCACTAACAATTCAATTAAACATTAGTCATTTGTTTACACACAGTTAAATGGTTCGATAGTTCTATTTCAAATAATTCAATTTAGCATCATTCATTTGCTTGCACACAATTGAAATATCAAACATCTCTATTTGATCCATAGACAGGACCTTATCAGATGCTACCACTCCGGGCCAGAGTGGAGCTGAGAGCTATGGTAATGAAGGGGTACTCTACATTCCCCAAAGCTCTAGCATTACTCTAGCCTCATGATCAGAGTGTTTAATTTCATATCCAGGAGACTCGTTGGTGGGGGAGTCTTTACCCTTCACAGAGACGCAGTCGGTGTATTCAACAGCCCCGGCTCGGGTGTTTCACGATATATGAAACAAATCAGCAGCCTCTCATATCTTCCCCATGGGCATTATTTTCTTTTTCTATTCAGATTATTTCTGGGAAGTTGTTAATATTTTGATCTATTTATCCAAATATAGCGAAATCATGTCTTGGATGATGGATCAGAATAGCTTTTATGAAACTAAGTCCTTCAAATTGTCCAAGCAAAATACAGAAGGATGTATTTCCAAACAGGCGTCAAATTTTCGAGTTGTTCAAGAACTTTGAAGTTCAGTCACTTTTAAAGATCATTGAGCAACAGGTTCCTCACCATATGGGCTGCTGATTACTCAGGTATAATGTGCAAGGATTATCAACAATTCTCCATGCTACGTTTCGCAATCTCTTCAACTGACATCTAAAACATGTAATCTTAGGCTACTCTTAACATTTTTGATTCATATTTGAGACAAAATGGTTTTAGAGCCTAAAATGTTGTCTTTTTATCTTTCAATAAATGAATTTTCTTTACTCTATCATTTGTTGCCCTTTGTTTGTGCCCAATCATTTTGTTTTAAAAATTATAAAGCACCATGTGTGTGTGTATATATATACACACACACACACACACACACACACACACACACACACATATATATATATATATATATATATATATATAAATATGCATGTGTGTGTGTGTAAATATAATATGTTATCTGAGGAACGTTTCGTAATAATAATAATAATAATAATAATAATAATAATAATAATAATTGGCAGAAAAACAACTCTAAACGGCTAATAAGCAACATCTCCTAGTAGAAAACCTAGGAGTGGTTAAGAAAAGGAAACTTTAAAAGAAAAACTCTCCTAACAGCAGCACAAAATAACACCATAGAAACCAATCATATCAAAGCGAGAATAGATAAGACGCAACAAAATAGTAAATGTAGGTTATGTGGTGATAAAGACGAAACAATCAATCACATAATAAGCGAATGCAGCAAATTAGCACAGAAACAGTAAAAGACTTGACACGAATGGTTGGGCAAGATGATCCACTGGGAGCTGTGTTAGAAATTTAAATTTGACCATACGAACAAATGGTATATGCACAACACAGCATGTGTTCTGGAGAATGAGACACATAAACTCCTCAGGGATTTTAACATACAAATAGATCACCAAATCTCGGCCAGACGACCAGACTTTATAATAATCAACAAAAAAAGAGAACTTGCAAAATTGTGGACTTTGCTGTCCCGGCTGACCACAGAATAAAACTGAAAGACAGGGAAAAGAAGGACAAATAACTCGACCTTACTAGGGAATTGAAAAAACTATGGAACATGAAAGTGACAATTATACCAATTGTGATTGGTGCTCTTGGTACAGTTACCGAAGGATTGATACAAAGACTGGAGGACTTGGAAATAACAGGACGAGTGGAGACCATCCAAACGACAGCATTATTGAAGACGGTCAGAATACTGAAAAGAGTCCTGGAGACTTGAGGTCACTCAAACTCCTGTGAAAGACTATCAGCTAACGCTGATGTGAAAAACTCTGATGAGTACATATTAATAGTTATCAATATATATATATATATATATATATATATATATATATATATATGTGTGTGTGTGTGTGTGTGTGTGCATATGTATATACGTAATTTGATCTATATGAGAATTTAATATATATATATATATATATATATAATGTCTGAATATGTATATACAAGGGTCAGCTGAAAAGTTCATAGGCGGACCAAGATAGTCTCATTGAAAATGATTAGATGAGGTTTATTTTTCAACATAGTCTTCCTTGAGGCTCACACATTTCTACCATTATTGTTCCTGTGATTGCATTCCAATGGTAAAGAAGTTATGAACAGCAGATATTACGTCATCATATGAACTTTCCGACTGGTGAACTTTTCAGCTTATCCTTGTCTACAGTGTACAATATGAGAAAGTCTGCCCTACTATTTATCCATAGCTGAAGGAAGAATAGTTGGATTCATACCTTTCCCAAGAGTATTAGCGCTATTGCAACTTCAAACCGCCTTGTTCAGGACTTGAACTCGCGTCGCCGAGTCCACTTCCTGCGATGATAACTGATACTCCACGTTCATCCCAACCGATATTACACGATTTATATCTTCAACAAAAATCTGACGAATTTTTCAAAATCCATGAAATTTAATTATTACTGAAACCCACTTTATTGTAGTGATCAAGGTTCAAGTCCGAGTAATAGAAAAAAAAATTTCTTGTCACTCTCTCAGTTTGAGAGATAGGGAAAATACACACTTCTTCCTTCTGTTTATTAACTCTGTCGATAAGGCTTAAAATAATACGCTGACTCTTTTAACGAAGGAAAAGACCCCCCTCCAAAAAAAGGTAGGTCCTGGTTATGAGACTAAAGTGAATCTGATTATGAATCTCTAGTTCTTTAGCTCTGGAGAGTATGGAGAACCCCTTCATTTCATTACTCCCAGATCCACTCTGACCCGGAGAGATAGTCCTTGTTAGGGCCCAATCTATAGATCAAAATTCTTTAGAAATGACAACATAAAAATGTTAATATGAATGAATGCCCAATGTATGGGATTTCTTAACCTCAAGTCCTGAAATAACCCTCGAAGCGTTGACATACCATTAAGATCAATCAATCTCCTTCAGTTTATCTCTTTGTGTTCAATGTCATGAGATGCTAAGTTTAGTAAATAGCTATCGATC